>OZ023237.1:21268953-21707134 GCA_964006365.1 Trididemnum miniatum | reverse complement strand
TTTTTTTGACTGTTTATTTTTGAAAATTTATAACATAGATAGAAAATGATTGCACAAAAATAAAAAGACAAATATAAACAGTCAAAAATAAATAGACAAACTTTTTTGACTATTTATTATAAAGAGACTATTTAATAAATAAACAAAAAAGTTTGATTATTTATTTTTGTATATTTATTTTTGTTTATTTATCTTTGATCATTTGTTTAAAGTGATTATTTATTTAAATAAACAAAAAATCGTCGCACAAATCAGTGTTTACAAACGGCGCCCCATAAACCGCATAAAAAAAAAATTTAAATAGGCTACGTGAAACGAAGTGCGTTTTAAAAATAAGACTACCCCTACCCTGGCACTCCTTGTGTTAAGCTCTGCGTTTTTTCGTATTTAAAATTGATATTTTGTTACATCGGGGCTGGTACCAAGGGGGGGGGGCAATTAACAAGCTTTGTCTTCTAATTAACCATCGACATGCTTAGCCCCCCAATTAACAAGCTTTATCTTTTGAAGACAGAGGCTGTTGGACTTAGTTTCAAACTTAGGTCCCCTGCCCTGATAAATGCCTGGCCCCCTAAGTCGACTGCTCTAGCGCCGGCTCTGCATTACGTTGGGAAAGAAAATTTATCATTTCTGGTGTTTATTGGCTATTGCTCTTTGGCTACAATAGAGTTCCCAAAGCTAATAAATATTTGAAAAAGCAAATCGTTTACAGGATCCTAAAAATGACGATTGCGTAAATAAAATAAAAATTAAAGCGTAAAAAAGGCCAAAATAGGAAATTTGCGACTGCGTCTGCAAAATTCTAAAAATAGGATGACCCGTCTTTGTTTAGGTCAGGGGTGGACAAATTGCGACCCGCGAGACTATTTTATGTGGCACGCAGGTACTTACAGAAATATAAACTGCAGCCGTAAATCAAGCCGTAGTTTTTTTCTTTTTTTGCTCTTTAGGCTACCGATTTTCAGTGGAAAAAATAGGGCATCTGCGGATGTGAATACCCTTTTTTTGCTCTTTCAATTAGTGCGACCCATTTTTTCATATGTGGCCTTTCGTGTGTAAAGCACTGCGTTAGGTTATCACAGGATTTGCGCTTGTTAAGGTTGTTTGCAGGGTTGCCTGGTGGCATCTTAGGTTACCAAATTGACCCCAATTTGGTATCCAAGCTGCTTGTTTGGTATCCACTTTTCTTATTTGGTATCATGTAAAAATTCGGTATCCGCTGCAAACAAATTTGGTTCCCAAATTCAGGTTCGGTATCCTCAGTAAACTTCAACTTTTTATCAAAAAAGAGAAGGAATTGAGTAAAGGATTTGTGTCTCGTGAATGTTTTGTGTGTTTCGCACGATTAGGGACTGTTTACTTCGTCTTTGCTAGACGTGTGTACACTATAAGTTGTCAAATACAAAGTGTTGAAATCTGAAATGGTGCTAATGTTGCAATTCGTAATATTTTATCCTTAATTTGCTACAGGCCTAACCAGCATATTGGTATTTCATAACTGTTTTGATTGTAAGCTACCGGTAGTACCGATACTAATTCACAGACTTAAGTTTTTGTTTTTTCAACTGATTGGTAGAACTTCGCACCCACTGCTTTGGTTTATGTGTACACATTTTTGTTACAGTACCGGTATTTACTTGTTTCTTATAAAAGGTAGATGTAGAGAGTACAGTCTAGAAGTTGCTTTTGCTTATCTCATTCATTTGTAGTGGTGTTTTGCTTTGGCAGACTGTGACCTGTTTATACTGTACCGTACTGTGTTGTGCTTTCTTTATTTCATTTCCGGCAGGATGGCTTTGCCAGTTTGCTTTTGACTGAGCTTATTTCTTCATATATTTTTTCTGTCGAGTAACTTATAATTTGTTGATTTTTTAATTTGAGCACTATTTCACTGGAAATTACGGTTTTCGAATTTTGAAAATCGTGGTTGCGTAACCGTTTTTCGGTTCCTGTAATGCCATTCTCACAGTGGGGGAACCGTAGGGGAAATTAACAGTTACCCAACCACGATTTTCAAAGTTCGGTAACCGGAAATTTCAAGAAATTTCCGGTAAAATAGAAGCTTCCATAATTGAAATAGTGATACTTTGTTCGTTTAGCGTGGCGAATATCAACTTCCAAAAATTTGGTATCCAACTCTTCATTTTGGCATTCAATTGCTGAAAATTTGGTATCCAGCTGCAAAATATACCTGGCAATCCTAATTGTTTGGCATATTTTGGCTCCCTTTGGCATATTTTTATGCGCTGTTAGGCATTTTTTGCTCAGCCTACCTGGCAACCCTGCCCGCCTCTGATCTTGATAAGATTGGCTGACTGCCACTGCAACACGTGCAATATCAATGCAGGGCAGGATTGAGCAAAAATTATAAATAAATAAATATAAATAACTGAGGTTATTTTCAAATTATATTGAACTGAAAATTCAACAGTAATTGAGGGAGACTGCGAAGTGAGCTTGCGCTCTTCGAGTCAGCAGCCACCCGTTACATATGTCAAATGCGATCGGCTCCAGCCGCGAACCGAACCCGTCACGTAGGATCTGTCACCTGCGCGCGGTACCGCTAGGCCATGTCGCTGCCATGTCGAAAAGTTTGAGTTAGGCTTTCTAGTATCGTGTTTATGCGGTTAAGCAGAGATGTTACTTCGATTGTCTGGTATTCTAGCTAGGTCCTTATTGTTGAGTGCCAGCATCTGTGGTGCCAGACTCCAGCTGAGGTCAACAATTCATTGGTTTGTGTGCCAGATACAGGATATATAGACTAATTACGGTACAGTGCTTTGGGTAAGGTCTAGGCTAGTATTAGCCCCCAGGTTCGGTTAGGGTTAGGTTTGTTTAGGCTGTTAAGATTAGGTGTGGTTAGGGTTAAATTTACGGAAGCGTCTATTTCACCGGAAATTCCGGTTACCGAAGTTCGAAAATCGTGGTTTGCGGAACCGAGAACATCCCCTAACGGTTCCCCTACTGTGAGAGTCGCACTACAAGAACTGAAAACGGTTACGCAACTACCATTTTTCAAACTTCGGTAACCGGAATTTTCGGTGAAATAGACAGTTCGTAAATTTACCGGTAATTACAAATAACCCTAATCAAACCTGGGGGCTGATACTGGACTTTACCTGGTACTTTTTGCATACACTAGATAGGATATGTTGAATCAAATGCAATGTGGTAATGGTAACTGCTCTTGCCTAGACTAGTCTAGATCAGGTGGTCAGCTTATGTTGATTTTTAAGACTGATTAGCTCAGAGCGTGTAAAACTAGCTTTACTGGTATCTCACTGTCATAAGCTGATAAGTTTTGTTTGCTTGTTTTTTTGCCCCTCAGTTGTAGTTTAATTGCAACTAAGGTGTCGCAACTATGCCTACCATACTATCTCTTACATCTTGAATTTTCATGCACCAGCGCCATGGCCTAGTGGTTAGAGCGTTCGCCTTGGAAGCTGGTAGACTGGGTTCTATTCTCAGTCGGGTCAAACCAAAGACTTTAAAACTGGTATCTGCTGTTATACTTGCTAAACGCTCAGCAATAGAGTGTAGTGCGGAGGATGAAATGAACAGAGAATAAAATATGTCAGTAACTTCTTGACAAAACTTAGTCCTGGCACTAAAGGACCTCAGTAGTTATAAAGTGCCATAAAACCACACAACATTTCATTTTTTCTTTCTTGCACAGTGCATTTTACAACGTTAATCGTTTTGTTGCTTGCCTTTTCTGTGTTTGTTTGCAGTTAAATAATAAATAACTGAGGTTATTTTCAAATTGTATTGAACTGAAAATTCACAGTAATTGAGGGAGACTGCGAAGTGAGCTTTAGCTCTTCAAGTCAGCAGCCACCCGCAAAATATGTCAAATGTGATCGGCTCCAGCCAAGAATCGAACCTGTCACAAAGGATCTGTCACCTGCGCGTGGTACCGCTAGGCCATGTCGCTGACAATTCTTATATTGTTGTGTTACATTTATTTTGACGATGGAGAAATAGAAGACAGTACAACTACTGTACCTGTGCACTACTTACTGCTACTACACTGTACAGGTAGTGTACTACTGCCGATTAAATGTAAGTGGTAAGAAATGCTGAGTTCTAGTGATTTGGGTAAAATATTATCAAAAACCCCTGTTCAAGTTGGTGGTTATTGGTGCAGCGCTCAAAATCAATTAAAATTTCACAATCAAAAAATTTTGAGCCAAAACAAACAAGATTACCAGAATTTTCTAGAATGGTTTCACACTATTGATGGCGATAATGGTGAGCACTGAGCAGAGTGAAGTTTACACGCATTTTGTTTTTAAGCAATGATATATACCGGTACTTGGTATCTGTATGCCAAGTTTTTGGGGCTTGTATGAATTAAGCTGCCTCTTATAGAATGTCCACTTTAAAGCGAGACTTCCCAGCTGATGCTGTACCAGTGTACAGTTACATGTCATCACGTAAAGGCAGATGCTCGCATTGTTATAACGTGATGTCAGCAGGGAAGTCCTGCTTTAAAGTGGACATTCTATGAGAGGTGGCTTAATTCAAACTAGCCCCAGGTGTCTATAGTGGACAACCAATTCTGTGCCTGTATATGCAGTGTTTTGCCTTTAAAATCCAAGGATACTGATTTAACTGGGTCAAAAGTTTCTTTCATTTATCCTGTTCATCTGTTGATTGAATACAGTTTATCACAAAGTTAAATCAACTTAAGTTACCGTAAAACCTCCATTTGAGCGCCATAGCACTCTATTTTTCAGCCCTTCCCCTATAGTGGCATTTTCTTCTAAGAGGTGGTGTTCAATTAGAGAGTATATACCACTTTTCAACTCTTGGGTCAGAATTTTTGGAAGATAAAGTTAGTTAATGAAAAGAAAAAACATTTAACACAATTAAGATTTACCATCTAAACTAAAAACATCAAACATTACACAGTTACTGGTAAGTAACCATAAATTCACTGGTGAAAATCAAGTGACACGTTGCTTTTGTAGCCGTCCTTGTCATTTTCAACACCTTTGCATCAGCTTCATGTTGTTGAATAATTTCACGTTTATCGAGTTGTTGTATCATTTTGCGTTTATCGGTAATGTTGACGTTGACCTGCACTTGCTGGAGAAGTTCCTATCGATTTTGGAGGGCGGCACTCTCATTTTCAACCCTTCCTTTGTAGTGGCATTCTATTAAAGGTGGGGCTGAAATAAAGGTGGCTTTCAAGTAGAGGTTTTACGGTATTTACAGTCTCAACTTAGAGTGTACTATGGATTAAACTTGCGTCACATTTTATGTTTAAGAATTGCCGTGCGTCATTAGGTCACTTGTCCTAAATTACATTCCGTCTTAATTGCATAATTTTGAATTGTATTCTAATATAAAACTTTAGCTACGGTACTCTGAGCTAAACTGAAACAAATCATGTTTTTGGCATTCCAACTTAAGTCATTATGTAGGCTGAAGGTGTTAAATGGCTTTTATTTGCTGCACAGATGATGAATCTTACTGCATAGCATCGTGTGATCCTAGCACTGCGAATATTTCAACTGAGAAAAAGCAAAGATCTTTAAAAGGAAAGGTTACTAGCATTGTTGATGATCATGGATTGATTGATCACTATATATATTTCCACTTCAAAAGTATGTTTTGTAGTTATGTGTATATCCTACTCATAAGTTTGTTGATTTCAAAATGATTTTGAAGTTAATTACTAATTTCTATACAATGCTTTTAAAACTTAAGTTTTTTCTAACTCTTTTCTCTGCTTTTGATACATTATATACTACAGAACTATTAGGTTTTATTTATCTTTTTTAAATTATTCCGAATTGCACTTAATCAGTTGTGAATGTACTGTGTATATCATGCATGGGCAACCTTTTGTCACTAGGGGACAAAATGTGCATTTGGAACTTGACACAGCTTCGGAGTCGTAATTGTGATTTTAAGTGTAATCTAGGCACATATTTTTGTGGGATTTGGATTGTATTCATGTAATGCTATTTTACATGCACTGTGTTTTCAATTTTGTTTGCACAGGGATATCCATAAAAAATGTATACCATATTTTATCTGTAGTTTCTGCATTGACATATAATTGTAATAATGAAAATGAAAAATTTATTGATCCCAATGAATTGTCAATCTTAATATGTCAGATATGCTATAAAACTAATAGTAATGTTTAATTAAATTACTTTCTAATGGAAAATCTGAGCTTGGTGCTTTTTCACCTACGTGTCAATTTTTGGTGCTATGCTGGAGGCGGCCACTCTTAGACTATTTTCAAGATGGCAATCTGTCAGTCTTGATGTAGTTTTTGACTTAGTGTACTTCATTTTGGTGAGCAGTTGCTCGCAGATATAAGTACTCCCAAATAGTGACATTTTCTTTCGGGCTAAATCTTTCGTAACACACATTATATAAAATAAATGAATATCGATATATCACATAGGCCTGCAGCCCTAGAAAATTTATTGGCGGGCTGGATGAGAAGCCTTGGCGGGCCGGATTTGGCCCGCGGGCCGTAGGTTGCCCATGCATGGTGTATATAATTGACACTTTATGATCAAGTTTTTTTACCTTATTTGGAGTTGCTAAATTCTTTTGTGCTATTTTTGTCGGACAGACAAGAAAGCTCATAGCTCTGGCAGAATAAAATTTACCATCATAATACTTCGTTGTATGGTTACACTCTGTATCAGTTTTGTCCCCATTTTGTAATGTACTACACTGCACCTGTTACAATATGCCTTTATACAGGGTCGACGACTTTACTCAGTGTGTAAATAATAGTAACTTAAGTTGCAAAATATTTTGACTATAGATATAGAAGGATTTGGAAACAAAGCTCTGCCTAGTGTTGGTGACATTGTGCTAGTGGATGCGGAGCAAGCAAGAGCAGAGGGAGGATGGAAAGCTCTTCATGTGGTGCTGGCTAAAGAAGAGAAAGTCTGGGATGAAGATGATGCAGAGTTTAGGTGAAACAATCAATTTTTTTTATTATTGCTTTTCTCTCTTGTAATTGCGATACTTATTTATGAAATCATGTCAACTTATAGCTAACAACTGCTCAGCAGTCAAGACCAGTGATTTGACTAATTGTTTGTAGTTAGCTGTGATATTCGTTTGTTCTGTCCTGTAAATGATCAAGTACGTTTTGCACTTTAAAACTGTTTTTGTTAAATAGTTGCCTATACTCTAGTCTCTACTTAGCTTCAACTATATGTCAGATAAAGTCGGGTAGTTCTAATCTATGGCATATCTCATTGCTGTGGCACATACTCTGTAACTGCAATGTGTTATGATCCTAAATGTTTATTAAGTAGTCAGCTGTGTAACTTGCGTTAATTTTTTTTGTTAATTTATAAGTGATTAGACGTTACTTCGTTTTTATTTTTAGCCTTCCCTCTACGCATGAAACCAGAGGGTCCACGGTTGGTCAGATAACTAGTGTGGACGATGCTAATAAGTGCGGAACGATACAACATACTGTCACATATTCTTTTTCTGATCTTGTAGATAGGTATGCTATATTTTATCGTAGCAACATATTTGTTGTAAGTTTGGGAGTCTACGCTTCATTTTGCTTTGGTTGTAGTAATTCTATTCTCTTGACCAGATGTATTTTAGATGTGTAAATTTTGCTATTGCACTAAGCATTACTAGCGTAGTTTTCAGTTTAACAAACTGCTTATCTTGGCGACTGTTTTGTGTAGTTTTATTCCTTGTACTGGGGATTGGGTACAAGCTTCTGTGTCTCCAGGAAGCAAAGCGAGTAATGTACGACCGATTCGAATCAAGCATTTGACAGGAACGATCACCTCTGCACCATACAAAGATGGTTGCTCAGGTTGGTATCTTGCTTTTTTAAAGAGGCCTTTCTTATTTAAAGGTTGCTTGTAAGTAATTTAGATTATTTTTGCATGATGTTCCATGATCCACAGGAGCAATACCGCAAGTAGGAGTAGTGGATCCCAATATATGAATTAAGTTTTAGGCTAGTTTCAAACTCGATGTCATTTCTTATTGCGTAGTGGCAACGAAGTTTTGCAAAAATTCTATATTCAATAAATGGTGGTGATTTGATTTGCTATTCAGTTTCACATTTAACGATAAATTGTAACGTGCAGGCAACATAAACGATGAGATATATTTTGAGCTATCTGCTTGCCTTAATAACTATCATCCCAGACGCGGGGACCAAGTGGCGGTGCGAGCATTGGAAAGTAAACAAGGTAAGTGTTGCTTTTTGCCGTGTAATTGTTTTTCGGAGTTATGTTTTCCAGACGTTAAGCCGCGGAAGTTGGCTCCGCCACTCTTTACACTTTTCAACGTATTGCGGCGAGTGTAATGAAGGTTTGATTTTCACTTTTAACAGATATTCAACAAAATGCAGAAATGTAACAAACAGGCGCAGCAAAATGATCGTCAATTTTTTTCACGTTTTGCTTGTTTGTCATTTTCGAGATTCAGTTGCACAATGCGCACTGCACCAATGTTACGGTCATATTATTTCGTTGGAATTAGTGCTACATTTTTTGTTTATAGATTTCAGTCTCGTTTTAATAAAAAAAAGCAATTATGGTCTAGAGCAGGGGTGGGCAAGCTTTTCACACGAAGGGCCAGATTTGGAAGAATTGTTGAAGGCGCGAGCCGCACGCTGATTGGAAAACAAGGTGAAGACCTTTTTTTTGGAGATCACGGTCCACGTACGAATGTGATCTCCAAAATAAGAGGTTTTACCTCGTTTTTCTGGTTTTTAATTCCAATTTTGCACCGTTGAGGCTTATTTTTTTGAAAGTCTCTGCCATCCATGATCTCTAAAGGAAAAAAAGGTCTTCCGCTCAATTCACAGTGGGAGTTTAAGTTTGTGTAAGAGCCGGCGGACCAGAATAAAAGGACCGGCTGGCCGGATTTGGCCCACGGGCCGTAGTTTGCCCATGTCTGGTCTAGAGTAACTAGCTCTACTGCTATTAATTTAACAAAAAAAAAAAAAATGGCCAAATGTCTTAGACCTCAAGTGTTTGATGCTGATGCCACCAGCTCACCAGAAAATGCTGAATAGGAGATGAACATTTTGTTATATTCATAGAATTGAAGGTGTTGCAAATAGAGACCAGCTAGACATTAGTAAATTCCATTGACACTAGGCAACTGTTTACTCGCACGTCGGTGAATGTGTTGAGTTTAAAATGGTATCACCAAGCTAATTAGCGCTTACGTAAAACTTGTTAACGATTTCTTGCGAGGTATCGTCTCAGCACTTAAAAGCAGGGAGTGTTTGTGCATTTTCTTCAGCGACTTAAAATGCTTAGTAATGTTTGCAATTGTGAAATTACCTGCTACAGAATGCATAGATTTGAAATCGGTGTCCGCTGTTACCTAAAAGTATATGTTCTTGTTCTCGTTAAAAAAGCTGTTTATGTCAACTATTTGTAAGTTTTTTATTGTCAGGTCGGAATAGTTGGAGAGCGACTGAAGTAAAATTTCTCGGACGACTTCAACCCAATCAAGGAAACGATGCTGCGAACAACGCTAATTCATGGGTCATCCGTGGTGAAAGACCACAAAAGTAACTATACTTTTTGGGTATTGTGTTGAAGTTCGCCTTTTCGTACGGAAAAAAATATGCGTCATTGATCCACTGTAACTGTAGCTAATAGGTTACAATATTTTTACCTGTGAATCAATTGCGCAGTTTTTTAATAGAGATAGGTATTTTTAAGTAGCACAGTCCTACGACTTTTGTTATCTTTCTGACTATTTTCTCATTTTACTCTCTTTTGGTCGTGTAAAAATAATAGGTATGTGGGATACTGTATGTCCTTCGTTTAAACTCAATGAAAAGTTGCCGTTGCTTTTTGTCCGAAATATATTTTTTGAGGTGATATTTTTAAAGCTTGAATGTTATTTTTGAAGATTTTAGCATGTTGTGCTTAAGACGTCACAACGAGAGATCAGTGAGATTTGAGCTTCGTTCTTAGTAATTACTTAACTTTTTTAGTTTATGACTCAGCACTTCAGTTTGGGTTTTATTGTTTTAGGTCCGCTAAGTCGACATCGATACCTTCATTCCTGCCCCAATTTTCTGTTCCTGATAGTCTGCGAAAATGTGTTCATGCCGGCGGTGATGTGCTTAGTTTACAACCTAAGTTACTGGATAAACTTTCTCCAGAAAACTATGCAGGTGAGCTCTGCTGGCTGTACCTTTTCTTGCATTGAGGCGAAAAATAGTCGGCGAGATAGAATACATCATCATAACTAAGACTTATAAAGTAATAAATTCTATTGGGCGAGAATTTTTACAAGGTTGTATTGGATTTGGTAACTTAGAAGCAATGAAAATGCTGAATTGGAAAAAATGAGTGAAACTAAAGTCAAAATAACGTAAGAACTTTTCTGCATTTTTCGTCGTTGTTAAATGTAAATATCTTCGCTATAATTTTTATTTAACAAAATGTTTTTGCTTTTTGCCGAAATTTATCTCTTGTTTTCGATTTCTTCAGCACGCTTTTCTGCTTTGCTCTTTCTCGAAGAACTTGCCATTGAAGCGGAGATCAACAGTTTTCGACTGTCTGGTGTTACTCTAACTCGCCGTGGAGAGTTTCTGGTCCTAAATGTTCCTGGTTTGTCGGATGGAAAACCTTCGTTGTTAATCGGTAGGTTGCAGCAAATAGTTCGATATAGTTAAAATTTTTTAATAACAATAGTGTTGCGCACTTTGTTGGTACGTTTATGCATTCTAATTTGAAAATGAGAACACCATCTCGTATTTTAACTACTTTCCGTTTCATTTTAAATGATAGACATTCAAAAAAATGAGTGGACTTTTATGTCTGTGACATTTACTTATCAAGAATATATTCCCGCACTAAAATTCAAAGACAAATTACTTAAATTTAGAAAGCAGACGCGGCGGCACACCTACACCTACTGTACAATATGCCGTACGTTTATTTTCCGTATGCACGCCGTAAGAGAAGCATGATTAACTTGGCAACAATGATATAAACATTAAACGTTCAGCATACCTCTTTTTAGTCTATCTAATTTTATCTTCTCGCGATATTAGCGATGTGCCGGATACCGGACATATATCCGGTATACGGTACTATCCGGCGCTTTTTGAGGTATCTATTTTTTATATTTCAGGGAAATTGCGCTGAGTAGACTCGGTAAAAAAAAATTTGCCTTTTCGATTTATGTAAAAAAATTTGGTGCAAGTTTGAAAACTTGATATTTGTTTAGACTCTCTACGAAAAGTAGAACCGAGTCCAAACCTTAGATTACGGTGGTAATTTTTTTGATCTAGTGGATTGAAATTTAGTTTAGAAGTTTTTCTTCGTTTGGCACTGTGAGTTTTATCTGGAAAGCCATTTCGATGGTGTAGCTGTAGCAGTAAGGCAGTAATCAATCGGCTTCCAACCGAGACGGTATAAGTTCAATGATCACTATCGTTGTTTCATCCGTAAAGACCATGAAAATAATTTACGTTTAAAAGCCTGTCTTCTGTCATGTAACCTGCATGTTGGTCTTTTGTTCAAAATGAAAAAAAAAAAAAAAAAAAAACGATGAGCGGCCGACACAGGTGTCAATTTTTCTCGATGGCAAACAGCAGGGGGAGTGAATTTTTACAGAAACTTTGTTTTCTACATTCAAAAAACGACGTTTCAAGGTATTAGTAGCATTGTAATGGATGTGTTTCTACTTTTAAATGTTGTGCGATTTTGTAACGTTAAGTAAGTTGAAGTCTTTAATTCAACATCCTTAGTACATCAATAATCCGCTTTTATGTTAAAGTTTGACGTAAATTACCCATCATTGCAGACTTACCACAGGATCAATATTATGCAGTAATTTTATGGTGATGTGGTATATATAAACTGTAAACTTTGCATTTTCCAGTAGCTTTGATGATAGCGCAAAACATGTGAAAATTCAAATTTGCTTTTTACCGACCGCTTAGCGTAGTGGTTAAAGACGTCGCTATCGATGTGGCAGGTGCGCCACCGTTGCAACGTTTTTTATCGGGGTTCGAAACTGTGTTGCACAAGCGCAGAAATGGGTTCCACCACTCGTAACATGCTTCGGCGAAATACCGCGAGATTAACAAAGGTTTAATATTTTTTGTAGTTGACTTTTCGATGAGTATCACAAATTGCTCACTAGCGCAAAACCGCAAAAATCAACATAATGTTTAGTAATTGTTAACTCGATTGCTTCCTACTCGTAAAATCACGCCGCTGACGCAGGCCACACGCTCGACAGAGTTTTCTTCTCGCTTTATGCGTAGCATGAGCGCAAAATTTCGTCAAAACAATGCTAAGATTTTGCGCTGTTACACTTTAACTGTTTTGGCTACTGTGCAATGTGCATGTAGTCAGTGAAGTGCGCGTCAACGAAAAAAATTGACGGCGTCAGCGTCAATTGCCCAAAATGTTAGCGCCGTCAGCGTCATCGTCAAAAATTTTAAAATTTAGCGTCAATTTTTAAGTTTGATAGCAATGATAAACCATATAGTCCTTTATCTAGTCTCGAAACTTACTGCGAATGTTTTTTTTAAATTATTTTTGATGGTGAAGTATGTGCATCATGGTAGATGTCGTAGCCGAGCATCGACTCGGGGAAAGTAGATTCGCGGTCCAATGCGCTGACCACTCTGCGTTGTAATGTTTATCGTGGCGGATTCTAGTGGTTTTGTTGATGGGCACCGTGGCTATTTATAAGCATATTTTAACTTGTATTCATTCCTGTATCGAATTTCGAAATGATAATTAATTAACTTAAGCAGTAACTACAATGAATTTTGGTTTAAGCGAAAAATACCCTACTGTAACCAGTTATCAAAACTGAATATAACTTATGCGGTATAGGAGAAAAATAATTGAAATATTTTACGTTCAAAACCGGTTGCGCGCCCATTAACTGAAGTCAATTTTCTCCTTACTTTCCGAGTGATTGCAGTTTCAGCGTTTTTATTGTAAAGAATACCTCGCTTGTTTTGGAAATAGCAAAGAAAAGTATTGTAATCTAAAAAATAATGACGCTAAAACAGCTGAAATTTTGACGGCGTAACGCCCAGCGTCAACTTTTTGAAAATTGACGGCGCATCGGCTAGCGTCAACAAAAAGTTGACGCCGTCAAATTAGCGGCGTCAACGCACATCACTGCATGTAGTCAACTTTTAATATGATAATGCGAACACCCCGTAGGCCAGACACGTGTCGCCCCCTTCGGTATTAGACTCGAGGAAGCACTGCTCCTTCTCCCGCGGAATAGACGCCTATGGCGAACGACCGACTTAGCGTCCGATTTTTGGCACGCTCTTTGCCAAAATCCACATCTTTAACTAATTCTCCTTAAGCATAAAATAAAGCCCAGCGTTAAGAAACGTGTTGCTACACAAACGTAACGTCGTGGATTGGAGTTGAATCAAAAGCAATTAGTAAGATGGTCATTATATCAACTGAGCTCCTGCCACTCGACCACGTTGCCAATTCGGTCAGCTTAAATATAACAATGGTGTCCATTTTTAATGACGCAATGCTTTTGGAAGTTTTCTGTGTGTCATATGATCTCGAGCAATAGTTCAGGGTTTATACGGTCAGGGAAAATCAGGGGAAAACATATCTTTTTCGAGATGGTCAGGGAAAGTCAGGGAAAATCAGGGAAAGTCAGGGAATTCAACGAAAAAGTCAGGGAAAACTTGGAAAAAGTCAGGGAAATTTTTTTGGAAAGTTCTTACCTCCTATGAATCAAGATCCATTGTTTACTTTAGCTGTTGTATGTCAAACAAGCTTGACTTCATACTTTTCTCTTTATTTAGATATTTTCTTACTCTAAAAGTAGCCTGGAATGTCTAAAAAATCGAAACAAACTTATTTCCAAGATGGTTGGTTATCGTCTGAAGAATTCAAGGCATGGCTTTGTAAAGCTTCTACCATAGGTGAAGCAAGATGTCAACTGTGTCAGACAAATATAGCATTTAGCAACATGGGAATCAGAGCATTGAGGAGTCATGCTGGCAACAAATCCCATGTGAAAAAAGTCAAGGAACTGGCCGAAATTAAAAATTTCTTTGCTAAAAGAAGTGATATTAGGCCTGCTAACTTATCTTCTGAAGAAAAGCAGCTGCAATCTTTCTTAGATAAAGAAAATTTGGTTGAAATTCAATCATCCTGCAGTGCAAATAGTCAAAGTACGATTCTACTGGTCTTTCAAGCAGTGTTGCCAGATCTCAATTTACTCAAGTAATCTAGAGAGTAGCTAGATTTTTGATTAAACCACACCTGAACAACAAAAGTATCTAGATCAGTATCCAACTACAAAAGTGGGTTAATACGACAAAAAACAAGCGATATTGCGGAGTCTGACATGAAGTAACTTATATACAGCATCTAATAATAGCACACATTCAGTTTTTCGAGAAATATTCTGCCTAATGAAGACACATTTTAGTCGCAGTGACATCGAAACACCTTTAAACACATCATACGTGAGTTGAATTATGCATAGACGTGAATTATGCGTACCGTACTCAAAATTATTCCAAGCTAGGCAACTATTCTGTACTGCGTATATATCTACTGGTCTACAAAGTACAAACAGGCAAAATAATGTACTGGTACTGAATTGGTCAAATGTTAAGGCTAACATTAACACTAGGCAGCTAGACCTAAGCTGTACAGTAGTAGCCTGCTTCGCTACTCAAACTGCCCTTACCATATCATTAGCAGATTAGTCTACATATTTAGTAGTCTTACAGTCTTAGCAGCCTACTGGTACTCGTGATTAACTTTACCTTCTTATCATTCTAATGATTTAAAACCATAAAATTTGAAGCTCCATTGTATCAGAGAATTGGGCCATGTTCATCTCCTCATAACACAAATTGTCATTTTGCTGCAACTTGCCTTAGACGAGACAAATACTTGAAATCCTATTCCTACTATACCTGTAGGCTAGCAGGCCTACCGGTACTGAGCTGAACACGCGGAAGAAGGGCTCACAAAATTAAAGCAATAATTCTGGCATTCTTCCGCGAAGGGATAAAACAATAAACAAACTGGATAGCTATAGATTAGTAGCTAGAATCTAGACGAAAAAATTGGTATTTAAGGAAACTAATAAAGTATCTAGATCTAGATACTAAGTAGCTAAGTTGGCAACACTGCTTTCAAGATGGAGGTAAATTGAATACCGAAATACGGTGAGTTCTGAAGCATGTTGTTGGTGGATATAGTGATAATTCTGTTACTGGTTTTGTGGACCTATTTCAATTAATGTTTCCTGATAGCAAAATTGCTAGTATACTGGTACTTGGCAAAGACAAATTAAAATATGTTGTGAATTATGGTATTGCACCTTACTTCACACAATTACTGAGAGGTCAAGTATCTTCATCAAAATGGTTTGTAATTTCAGTGTTATTATTGCTGTGATTTTCTTAGATTTTTTACTTGAAGTAGTGCAGAGTGCTGTGAACTGCGAAACCAGACACTTGTGAGATATGTCACTTTTCTTATTTTTGGTATTCAAGCCAAGCTTCTTGCGATTTTCTAAGATAAAATTACGATAGGTCACCTGTGAAATCTTTATTTCTACTGCTGAATTGATGTTTCTGTGTATGTAGGCATTAGGTATACGTAGTTATTTTTGCTGCTGGTTGATATTATACTGTTCGTTTATATTCTCTAAGTCAGGGAAAAAGTATGTTTTGCAGGATTGGGTCAGGGAAAAACATAGGGATTTTTAAACGAAAGTCAGGGAAAACAGGTGCGATTTTGAGGAAAGTCAGGGGAATATGTCAGAAAAATTTCGTATAAACCCTGTAGTTTCATGGCTGCAAAACGATAGCGTGGACAAAAACCATTAAAATAGTAATTTTGTCTTAGTGCTACTATCCGGTATCCAGCCGGATAGTGACTCACCGGATATCCGGCCGGATATCCGGAATGTTAGATTTGCCGGATATCCGGTATCCGGCTATCCGGCACATCCCTACGCGATATGACTAGGAAGTACGCAGTCCTGATCTGCTTTAATTGGCAATGACACCGCTGTCGGATCGGGAGGTGTAAGGCTCGATTCCCGGTTTGGTCTAATTGGACACAGTGTCGCCAATGGCTCGCTGCTGCGTTTTTTCGGAGTTTGAACCCGTGTTTAAGCCGCTGAGACTGGCTCCGCTACTCGTTACTTGCTTCGGCGCGAAACCGCGGGTATCGTGAAGATTTCAATTTTTATAGGTGATGCTGTTCATGTAAAGCCCTTTGAAAATGTTAGTGGGTTTTGCGGAGATGGATTGGTTACCCAGGAAGGATATATTCATTATATCGTCATGGAGACTGAAGAATTACTGATTAAATTCAACGAAGGATTTCATCGCAGTTTTGAAGAAAGCGACCGCTATAATGTCTTATTTACCTACAGTCGGACACCGTTCAGACGCTGCCATCTAGCGGTTAAAGTAAGTTTGCTCCATGGCTTGTTTTAAATTTTTAGCTACGTTGCTAAGAGAAGTTTTTCAAAATATTTTAAGGGACATGTTGGACGTAGATTTTGTTTTATTACGAAATTATTTGGTTAAAAATACCAAAAGTGGTTTACTTGAATCTGACCTGATGCTTAATTATTTCCACGTGAAAACTTGATCTCTGTTTTTAGTAAGAAAAATATTAGGTGTCCTCTATGGTCTTTTATAAATAAATATATTATTGAGGTTAGTTTCAAAATATATTGAACTGAAAATTCAACAGTAATTGAGGGAGATTGCGAAATGAGCTCGCGTTCTACGAGTCAGCAGCCACCCGGTAAACATGTTGAATGCGATCGGCTCCACCCCAAATCGAACTCGTCAAGTAGGATCCGTCACCTGCGCGCGGTACCGGTAGGTCATGTCGCTGGCAAAATAACACTAATAACATGTTTGTATAGCTCTCTTTCCTGAAGGAAATTCAGATCGAAAGCGCTTAACAAAAGATAACAAAAACCATTACAGTGGAAGCAGTAGAATTTGTACAGTAGACAAAAATACGAAGTTTGCACTGATAAAAACTATTATAGTGCAATGAAAGATTTGAGCAAAAAGAGAAAAAGTGTTCACCGGTATTTCTATTATGATCCATGTGGTTTGCTTTGGTTAGGTGCAAAGTTCTTTGATTTTTGGGAACCAAATCGGGTCTCTAATACGTCTCAAAAAATGTTACTATGATCGTTAAAAATTTAGCAGATTGTTGCATCGTGTTGATTGTCAGCTGTGCTTTTGTTTTTTAAAAATGTCATTTTATCATATTTTGTCATTACAGTTGGCCAGAGAGCGTTATGCTAGACACCTTGTTTTTCCTTCGAAGCGTCGACTTCATCGGGCACAATCACAGACCATAGTCCAGGTAAGAAAGCAAATCTTCACTATACTCACGGTATTACGCCGAAGCTTGTAACGAGTGGCGGTACCCATCGTCGCAGCTTAGCGTTTGGGCAACACAGCTCCGCAGAAACGTAGCAAGCCCTTTGTGACGCTGTGTTCAATTTGATCGGCCCGGGAATCGCACTCCAGACGTCTCGCCCCGGTAGCGATGTGCTTAATGAGCTAACCGTCTGATTATCAGGTAAGAAAATGTAGTCCGATAAATTGCATTAGTCTCTGCAATTCTTACAGGCTGGTTAATGGTTATGTTATTTCTTTGCACATAACTAGTAAATGGAGAAAAACAGTGCTACTACAGTTATCATGATATTTGATTATGTAATAAAATGGAAAAGTTTAATTGTGGTAAGAAACAAAATCATAGCTTACGGGTATGCTTTTTGCTTACTGGGTTTAAGCGAATTTTCAATTTACCACGCGTAAAAGGTTGATAAAAATATAAAACTCGTCGAGTGTTTTCAAAGCCTTTAGCGGAATCATTGTGTGATTGTTTCAGCTGTTATCCAGCGGAAATTCGCAAGGAGCCAAATTTTTCAATGACCGTTTAAATGAGCGCCAGAGGCACGCAGTAGCTAGAATCGTGCAAGGCGAAGCCAGACCAAAACCGTACATACTGTTTGGTCCACCTGGAACCGGAAAGACGGTAACTTAACATTTTAATTACCATTTACTGTGTTTATACATGCTTAAATAGAAAATCGAAATAAAGTTTTTCTCTGTCATTTTTTTTTCAATTTTCCTTTATTTTTCGAAAATTTTGCCTTGCTGTAAGCTTTTTTTCTCTTTTTTATCGAAAACTGAAACATTGAATATCAACTACGGTTGTTGCCAGACTGTTGTGTGCTATATTTTTACTTTAACATGATTGACAGTGATTTGAATAAGCTTCTCAACATTCAATTGTTTCAAATTTGCTATGTCGAATGCTTTTCTATTCAACAGGTTACTTTAGTGGAGGCCATTCTTCAAGTCGTCACGCACGTCCCATCCAGTCGATTACTGGTCTGTGCCCCGTCCAACAGTGCTGTGGACCTCCTATGCGAGCGGCTTCATGATTCGGGTCAGGTTACCGGTGATACGATGGTCCGGTTTAATGCATACAGAAGGCCCCCTCAGGTAAAAACTTGTTGATAGAATAATAATGATAACACCTTTGTATAGCGCTGTTTCCTGAAGGAATTCACATCAAAAACGTTCAACGAAAAATAACAATGACCGTAACAGTGGAAACAGTAGAATTGAATACAGTAAAAAAAAATATGAAGTTTGCAGTGGTAAAAACATGGCATTTGCTGTAAAAGGGTAAGCTTACACATAATTTTGCTCCTTTTCATCACTTTAATTAAGCCTTCAATCGTTGTAAACTTGCACTCTCCGATATAATCAAAAAAAGATTAAAAATCTTATCAATAGGTCGCAAAAACGAAATTTGTAAGGGAATAAATCCGGTATTATTTACATTCTGCCCCTGCAATTAATTGTCTTTAAAGCGATATTCTAACCCTTTACATTTACAGTGTACTACACAGTGGAGTGGTCCTCTAGAAATAGCTAGATTCGATTTTATCATTATTAAATTGCGGGCAAATCAAGTGCGTGATCACCACATTCTTCTTTAATGTTATGGTAGTGTTGTTTCAAGAGTTTGTGTTTGATTATTTTCAAATTTGTTGACTTGTTTACGTTTTTTTTTCTTTTTGCTGTAATGATTTTTTAAGCCACATTATTGCGGCTTAGGTTTTATATTAGTGAAATACATGCATCGTGGAAAACGACCTAGTGGAGCATCGAACCTGGGAAACCAGTTGTGGAGCCCAATGCACCAACATTCGACCAATTTCATGTGCCATGTGCTTGACTTTGTTGCAGGCTATTCCGGAAAAAGTGAGATTGTACTGCCATCCTGATGAAGAACTAATCATCACAGCTCGTCACAAGATAGTGCTAACGACTTGTGTAACTGCCGGAATGTTTTACTCCTTATCCTTGCCTCCAGATCACTTCACTCAGGTTTATGTCGACGAAGCAGGGCAAGCTACTGAACCTGAATGCCTTATTCCTATTGGGTTAGGTTCAACAGGACAAGTAAGCAAATATCTTCAAATCAAAAAGTCAACTCCTTGCGGTATTACACCGAAGCGTGTAACGAGTGGCGGGGCTCATCTCTGCGGCTTTGGGCCTGGGCGACACAGCTCCGAAGAAACGTCGCAGCGATGGCGAGCCGTCGGTGACGCTGTGTCCGATTTGACCGACCTTGGAATCGAAGCCATGATCTCACGCACCGGTAGTGTTATGCTTAACTACTGAGCAAATGAGCCAGATGGTGGATTTTTTTGCATTTTTAATTTTTACATAAGTTTTTGCTGATGCGGACCCAACTAGGGTTCTTAAATCAGGTCTTTGAAAATAAGTTTTTTTATTTTTGGTTCCTACAACTTTATTTTGGGGTCCAAACTCCCAGCAAGTTTGTTCTGGTACCTGTCATTTGCCTTCCTAAAAAAAATCTGCTTTGCTATAATATTTATACGCAAGTTACTGTAGTAGATTACTTCTGGGTTTGTAAAACTACTGTAATGTTTGAAATACTGTAGTAGCGTTACGTGCAGCTTTTGTGTTGCTTGCAAACTTACATAGATTTTTGCTGTGGCCATATCTTTTTAAGCACTAATAACTCATTATGTCTAGTAAAATTATAAGCTACTTGAATTTAGTTGCTTTTTTTTATCTGTTGCATGCATTGTTATTTTTTCAGATTGTTTTAACTGGTGATCCAAAACAACTTGGTCCAGTGTTGAAATCTCCGTTTTCTGCTCATTATGGATTGAATATGTCACTTCTTGAAAGATTAATGTCTTCTGAAGAATATCTGAGGGATGATAAAATGTACAAAGAAGGATATAATCCCTTGCTGGTGAAGAATATTAAAAAATTAATTTGCTATTTTGCACTGAACGTTAATCATGGAAATGTTTTGGCTGCATATTTTTTTATCAAACTGGTATAAACTATCAACGGTGTTGTAGTGGTGTAAGATTCATAAAGATATGGTTAGCTGTTAGTGTAGCCTGGTGCACGTATGTGAAGTTAATAGGCTACGGAATAATCCTCTACTGACCGACCGGTTGGCTCCGTTGTAAAGACATTGCTGTTGGTGTGAGAGATCTGGGTTCGCATCCCGGGCCGGTCAAATTGGACACAGTGTCGCCAACGGCTCGCCACTGCTGCGACGTTTCTTCGGAGCGGTGTTGCTCAGACGCTAAGCCGCCGAGATGGGCCCCTCCACTCGTTACACGTTTCGGCGTAGTGTCGCGAGTATAATAAAGATTTGATTTTTTTTTAATTGTCAGCTGTTCCCATTTGTTTCCAGGTTACGAAGCTGGTAAATAACTACAGATCCCATCCGAGCCTTTTGACAATATCTTCAAAGATATTTTACGACAACGAACTGCAGGTAAGCTAGCTAGTTGGTGCAAAAAAGCAATAGGTCGCCGCCTCACGGCCGATTTCTATTTAGTATTTCGCGCCAAAAGAGCTTTCCGATTCGTTTTGCGACTGGGAACATTTGCCAGCTGTTGGTTTTCCGTCGATATTTCACGGTGTTGTGGTGAGTGTTGTGGTTTTGGCTGTGACATTAGGAATTTTATTTTGTCTAGTTTTGGTTGTACTTAACAATATTGAAACCGTCTAAACGACTTTGTTTTTTTCCTTCTGCATCATAATTAATATAGTTTTGTTGAAGGTGCTGACTGCTGAAACACTACCCCGGGTTAATTCTAGGGCACTGCTGCTAATAACTGATTATTGTTACGTAAGCAAGCTTTTGCAGTCATGACAATGTAACCAGGTTCAAAGATAATAAGACTTCGGAGATGGACCACTCAATTCTTGAATGAAAGAAAGACTTAATGCTGCAAATTTGACATCGGTTGATAACGGTAGCTTGTTAACTCTAGGTTTTGGTCCAGTTGGCAGTGTCAGTGAGGTATTAACCAGACGGACATATTTACCCGTCCACATGTCCGATTTTAGTGAGCCTAATATTTGACGCCATTGTGAGAAAAGTGATTACGACGTCAAATATTAAATTATGATGCAGAAAACCCGTGGGCTTTTGGCCTACTGAAATGGGGCTTGTGGACGGGTAATTGTTTTTTCCGACAGGCTGCTATTATCTATAGTTTAAATGGAACCATTCATAGCATGAGATGCTAAGGCGATTCGAGGTGAAACAGCTCAGCCTTGAGGCACCTGACTTGAACTCTACCCCAACTTTATATCTTAACCCGAATCTTTAAACCCTTTTCAATGCCGAGTTGGTTGCGCCGAAAGTCTTTTCCCCCTCGGCATGCTTCAGGGTGGCCGTTTTTGTCAAATGCTGAATAACAAGGACATTTCTCTTATTATCAGGGTGGTCAGTTGCGTGAAGAGAACAACCCTTCTTTTTTCAACGCTGAAGAAATTGTGCAAGTTTGCAATTACATCAAACTTCTGCTAAAAAATGACAACTTTGAAGCTGCTGATATAGGAGTGATTACACCGTATAGAAAACAAGTAGAAAAGTTACGTATGATGTTTAAGGCATTGAACGTTGTCGGCGTAAAAGTAAGTTTATTGTCCTGCATTTAAATAACCTTGTCGCATTTTCTATTCGATTTATTCTTAAAAGATCGTAAAACGTGACGCCGTGCTACTGTTCAAAGTAACCTGGCTTTACGGTATAAATTGTTGTTTTATGCTTCATTTGTTTGTCAACAAAACACTAAATGAATTTGACTCTGAAAAAAATCTCACTCGAACATCTTGATAATTAGCTGTAAACACTCTGTCGGGGTAGTGCTACGGTGTTAACGCATTAGCATTTTTTCTTTCGTACGAGCTACATGCTGCATTTGCAAGTCTTTCCACCAGTGCCAGTGGACAGAATGGAGCCACTGGACATTTATCTCCTTTTTAGGGAGAGAGCTACGAATGTTGTGCACAATCTTGCATAGGAATGCGTTTACACATTCGAGTGGTATTAATCCAGAGATGGGGAACCTGCGGCCGCCTATTTTTTTGAATGTGGCCCGCGTTAGAACTGGTTGTGTGTACAACATAGTATCGAAAACGTTAAACTTTCTTAAAAACTGGAACGCATTCTAATATTTGCGAGGTAAAACTCACCGAATAAGCTTTGATTGAATTGATTTTGCAATAAAAAATAATTTTGTCACTAATATTTAATGAATTTGCAGCTTTAACTGTGAGTACTTTATGTGGAATTGAAAATTGAAAGATTTTTTTGTCCCGTTCGAGAGGTTATGCAATTACTGTAGCTCGCACTTTATGGAAGTTCCCCATCTCTGTGTTGATCACTCAAGATATTACAGGTCGGATCAGTTGAGGAATTTCAAGGCCAAGAAAGAAAGGTGATAATTTTAACAACAGTTCGTTCTGTGAGCCCGTCCGAGATTGAAGAGGCGAATTTAATTCGCTCTCTGGGCTTTCTCACTAATCCGAAACGCTTCAATGTATCAATAACCCGAGCAATCGCACTCATGATTGTGGTTGGAAACCCGTTCGTACTTGCGAAGGTAAGATGGAAAAGAAATACGAGCACTTAGGGTGGCTGCTGACTCGAAGACCGTGAGTTAATTCGCTGTTTCCCTGCGTTTTTTTTCTCATGTTTGTCGTTGCTTGCTTATTTTATGTAATGCACTGCTGATAAATTCGATTGATTGATACAACCATAGTTTTTCTTACTGTGCAGTGTGCACATTGTAGCTACTATCGATAAATTTTTTCTTTTCTTTTTTTACTGCTGTATTTTTCTTGCGTGGTAGAGAAGTTTATTTATGATAGAACTGTATATATTTTCAATTTTTGTGTTGTCATCTTGTTTTGTTTGATAAAACAGACTTATGTTATACTGAATAAATTAGATACTTTTATTTACTGCGTTTTAATAATGTTTCTTTGCATGTATTTTAGCAAGGTGGCAATTTGACGTGAAATCTTTTGGTGTTACTTTGATAATTTTGGATATGTTGCTTACTTACTAAGTAAGCATTTCATTTGTGTTCTCGTCACTATCAGCGCCGATCTGTTGGCGTAGTGGTTCAAGGACATCGCTATCGGTGCAAAAGGTCTGGGGTTCGATTCCCGGGCCGGTTAAATCGAACAGCGTCACCAACGTCTCACCAGCGCTGCGACGTTTCTTCGGAGCGATGTTGCCCAGGCGCTAAACCGTGGAGATGTACCCCGCCACTCGTTACACGCTTCGGCGTAATGCCGTGAGTATAGTGAAGCTTTAATTTGGTTTGACTATCAACTTTCGCAAGCTAACTATACATATTTTTTGTTGACAGGATGAATATTGGCAGATGCTTTTACGTCATCATGTGAAGAACAATGCATACGTTGGTTGTGATGTGTCAGCGATTCTACCACAATTGCAATAATTTTTTGCTATTATTTTTGTTGTGAATTTTTCACTTGCTCGTTTTTTAGATGTACTGTAGTTGCGACGTGATTAGGTTTGAATTAATTTTGTCAGAAACTCTTTAATGTTGAATCCAAATTTTGGATCTTGGTCGGTGAAAAATTTTTTGAAAAGATGCATCCATGTCACAAAGTCCTCATACATGAAGTCTTCATCCCATATATTAAATGACAAGCAGGTACGAGTTTGTTTGAAGCGAATATTCTGGGTGCTGTGATAGTTTGACTTTGCTACAAGGCTTATTGTCAAGAACACGTTTAGCAAATGCTCTATAGTGTGTAAAATTTGTGCTTTTTGATCGAAAATCTGAGTTCTAATCTTAGAATTTAGAAAAGCAAGGTAGTTTCTGCATTGCTTTAGCAGTATTTGCGCTCCACTGCAACCTCAAAACTCTGCAGTTGATACAAAACCCATGACAATTGAAAGCAGAGTAATGATAAACTTGATTATGGAACTACCTTCGTTTTATGGTGGTGCTAAATCTACAGTTTGATTCAGGTGCACGTAAAAATAACTATGAAGAAATGCTGAATTTTTGATGTTTTTTGGACTCTTTAGCAAATCAATTGGTTTTTTTTTTTTATGTATGCGTGAGCAAAAGTTTTGTTACTTTTTCAGCAATATTTTGTTGGTTGTATGTTCAGGCACCAATTAGTACAAACATTCATCCCTTTTCACAACCTCATCTATCTGCTTCGGCTGTTTTGAAAATTCTTCGTCAATTTGAGAAAGATAAATCCATAAGAAACCATGCACGGCAAGCAGGAATCACAAGTATGTGAAAGATAATTGAACATGAAAACCAAGAAAGTGATTGCGTGCGCTTTAATGTACTGAAAAGTAGCAGTGGCTGTTCTAGTGTCCATGGCCTTGCGGTACCGCGCACAGGTGACGGATCCTACGTGACGGGTTCGATCCACGGCTATGGCCGATCGCATTAGACAAATTTACGGTTTGATTGCTGACTCGAAGAGCGCGAGCTTACTTCGCAGTCTGCTTAATTACTGTTGAATTATTAGTCAATATAAATTGAAGTAATTTCAGTGTACATACGGTTGCACCAAAGCAATTGTCTTTCCATTTTCGCTCTAATGCCTTTTTTAAAACTGAATTTTTTGTCGCTAGTTGCGAGACCACTTGCGTTTACGATCATTTTCTTTTCTTCAGAAACATTATTTCAACATTGTATGAAAAGTTTTCGACGATCTTGCACCAGCACATCATTGTCAATGGAAGCAACCAAATTACGACATGTGTAAGTGTAGACTTATTGTACTGCTGTCTGTAGGTCATAGTGCGTTTGTACACTTAAAATAGACAAAATATACCATCCAGTTAACGTAGTGGTTAAAGACATCGCTAGCTGCGCGCTAGTTCAATTCTCTGGCTGGTGAAATTCTCAATTCTCGGGCTGTTCTTAATTCTCAATACTGTTCAATTCTCAGGCTAGTTCAATTCTCGGGCTGGTGACACTGTCGCCGCCGCTGCGACGTTTTTGTGTTACCCAGGCGCTAAGCTGCAGAGATGAACCCCGCCGGCGGCCACTCGTTACACGCTCTGGCGTAATAATGCGAGTATAATGAGGATTTGATTTTTTTGGACAGGCAAAACCTTCCAGTTGCCTCTGCATTTTTACTGAACAGAGTCTGATGTTGTTCAATCGCTACAGCGTTTGATGTATTTGTATTTCAGCAATTTTTTAACCTCTTTTTCTTCATCTTGATGGTCTTGTACGACCAAGCGGCCCAGGACATCAGCATTCTAAAACCACGTATACTGGTCAGTTGGACCAGACTACCAAGTTACACGCTACACAGTCAGCCTTTTTTTTCGGAACGTGTAGTGCAAAGCACGCAGTCTTGAAAAACTGTTTTCAAACCAACTAAAATCGTGTGTATTTCAGTACGTTGTGCACATCAATCAGTGCGTAAACGTGTTTTCTTTTACTTCCCCCATCTTGGTGTAGCGGACAGGTGATCGGAAACTCTTAAGCGAGCTCGTTATAGCGCTTAGATTGCTTTCTTGTGATAGGAGGATGAGTAAATATAAGACTGAATACAAAAAATACATTTTTTTTTATTCAGCTTGCATGGCATTTCCACGGACAAGTATCCATTAAACGCACTTCTTACTTTTTTCATCAACGAAAGTCACGATATTTACCCTGCCGTAAAAAATCAACAGAAAATGAAAGAAATTAGGTGAGGTGTGAGATTAACGGTAGACCGACTGGATAACAAGTGAAAAAGTAACATCTTTTTGTTTTAAGTTGATTTCAGTTTTAATTGTGTTGTAACATCGTTTGCATTTTTATGTGGTGTTTTTTTTTGTTCTTTTTTAGTAATTTATCTCAGCCAACACTGTGGTATCCGAAAGCCCGTTCGTTATCAAGAAAAATTATGTTTCATGTCGGTCCAACAAACAGTGGGAAAACGCATGCGGCGCTAGAGAGGTACTTATTCTGACAAATAAGTATGTGTAAGATGCAAAATATGCATTTAAAACAAAAACGCTGTTTTTCTTAATTTTTCGTCACAGCGGTGGCGAGCCGTAGGCGACATTGTGTCCTATTTGACCGGTATGAGGATCGAAGCCATGATCTCCAGCACGGCGACGATGCCATTGATCACTGCTCCGACTGGTCGATTTTTTAAGCGCTGAACATTTTGAATTATTCTCGTTACTATTGGCTGAATTCGGTGCAACGATAGGTCGAATAGTGAGATTTTCAGCCAGTTTTGCTGGAACTCATGTAGTGCTTAGGTTACAAACCTTGTGACTGGCCTTGTTTGTTTATAGATTTATGCAAGCTCAAAATGCTGTATATTGCAGTCCATTGCGTTTATTAGCTCGTGAAGTTTGTGAAAAAAGTCGCAGCAAAGGTGTGTCATGTGACATGATCACGGGAGATGATCAGGATTTCAATCATGGAAGCTCAAAACAACCTGCCACCAGAGTAGCTTGCACTGTTGAAATGACTGATATAAATAAGCGGTAAGCACTATCTACTGAGTGTCTAGGCTGTCTTATGTCCAAGTGCTCATCTCTGTGCTTTAGCTTGTAAATCTTGCCGGCTATAATTGCGCAATGTTTATTTCTTTTTGTTTTTGTTGTGGACTCTGTTACTTCTAGGTTCTTTATCTTGATATTTGAATTGTAATCGATAGAAGACATGTCATGCTGATTGGTTAAGTGACACAATTTTCCATCGGGTGATGGAACTTCAAGCTTTCTGGGAACACAGCTGCTTACCCAACTTTGTATTTGCATGAGCACGAACTGTTTGATTTTTTCCAGTTATGATGTTGCTGTGATAGATGAAATTCAAATGTTATCGGATATCGAACGAGGTTGGGCGTGGACTCGTGCGTTTCTGGGTCTATGTGCTGAAGAAATCCACATTTGTGGAGAAGCACGAGCTCTCGCTATTATCAGTTTATTAGTGGATGAATGCGAAGATGAATTAAAAATACAAGAATACAAACGACTAGGTCTATTGAGGTATGTTTTTTTACTTGTTAAAGGTACTTTTTTATAGAAATTGTGTCTTTTTGGAAAAGTTTTCATCAATCTCAGGATGCTAGTCAGACAGGTTCTTAATCTATCTACTTACTTCATTTTGTTCTTCAAACAAGTCACCAATTTGCTCTGATGAGAAATTGATTATCAACGGCTTTGAGCTCTACGAAATGCTTTGCTTTTGATCTTCTGCTTATAATGAATCACATGATTTTTATCCCTGCGTATAAGCTAGCTGGAAGCTAGCAACAATGCCCAAAAGTAAAAAATTGACCACAAAGATAATGTTGTAGCTACTTGCTAGTCTGTACCTGTTATTTTATGAAAGAAATGGCAAGAAATTGCCCATAAATTCAGAAACCAAAGGATCTCGTATTTACAACTCGTGTAACGCAAAAATGTCTCGAAATGATTATTCCTTAACAAGCATGTATTGTATATCAACAGAGTGAAAAAAAAACCAGTGGAATGTTTGAACAACTTACGCCCTGGGGATTGTATTGTATGTTTCAACAAAGAGGAGATTTATGCTTACAAAAGAAAATTGACTGCTCAGGGAAGAGAGGTATGTTATAATTAGCGATATTAGCTGATAATGATTAGAACGATTAGGACATTAGGTTGATAATTGGAAGATTATTGGTCTTGATATCCTGAAACCAAGCCTAGCTTACTAGAGTGTTTTCTTTTTAAAGATAATGTGTATGGGTTGAAATGTATTCGGTATTACTGGATAATCAGGTTATTCCAGAATTTGTAATTCATTTTTGGGCTACGGACCTTCTATGGTTCCTTTTGTAAACGACAAAGTTATAATAATCAATGTTGAATGGTCGTGCATATAGTCTAGTTGATGAACAACAAAATTGAATGTAGGTTTGCGCTCTCAAACTTTTTTGCAAGGGTGCGTAGATCCTAAGTTTATGAAATCTACACATTTCAATACAAATTAATTTTAAAGGATCGTTTGTTTATTAGCGTTCATTTTTCAGGCGGCAATCATATATGGAAGTTTACCACCTGCTACAAAGCTAGAAGAAGCTAGAAAATTTAATGACCCCTCACACCCTTGCAATATTCTAGTGACAACAGATGCCATAGGAATGGGTCTCAACTTGTGAGTGATTGATGTTAGACGTAGACTTTTCAATTGTGACTTTGCTTATTTTTAGGAACATCAAACGAATAATTTTTAATGATATAAAGAAAACAACGCTGACGAACAGAGGAGACAAGAGAACGATGCCGCTGTCCACCTCTCATGTTTGTAATTTTTGTAGTTCAGCCGTGAATTTGTTTGCTTTGTTTTTCAAATTGGGTTTAAAGTCTGTTTAAATAAATACTGGATAATGAATGTTTTTTTTTTTTGGTTTAACGATGCAATGCCCAGCATGGTAATCTGACCCGTGACTAACAGCTTTCTTATTTCATTCTCCAAAATACAATAGAAGAATGCAGTTTTTTATAAAATCAAGCGAAAAGGAAATGGTATTTTGCACTGTTTCAGTACTGTCGTCGTTGCGTAAAGTGCATATAGTTTATGTTATTCGTTAATTACTGCGCGAGCATAAATTTTACAAAACAAGGTTATGAAATTCTTTTTTTTAACTTTCTTTACAGGCTTTGCAAATTTCTGGTCGAGCTGGCAGATACGGTTCCGAATACCCTGATGGATCTGTCACTGCAATGCACAGAGATCACCAAAAAACTTTGCTCAAACTGCTCTGCGCCAGAGCAAAAGATATTGAAGTGAGACACAAAATTTCTGTGTAGTAAAAGCTCTTTTACATTGAAACCTTTTAAATTTTTGACTTACAATATTATGATTTTAATAAAATTATTAAGTTCAAGCGAGGAGTTCGTTATAAAGTTTGACAGTCCACTTTTGACACTCCAATGTTTCATTTATTGCTGCAGGCTGTCCACTCTCATTTTTTTCATTTTTTCGTGCTTCATTTTTTTAATCAGTTTTCATATTTTTTCATTTTTTTGCGGGCGTGATGACCTTTTTTTTGCTCTTCACTTGCTTTTGCGTGGAAAAATGACCTTGTTTTTGCTCTTCACTTGATTTTGCGTGAAAAATTGGACATCTGCGGACATGATGACCTTTTTTTTTTTTTTTTTACTCTTCACTTGATTTTGCGTGGAAAATTGGACATCTTCGGATTTTTTTTAGTAAATGTGTCATTTTTTTTCAGCAAATTGCCATTTTTTTTCATTTTTTTGTTAATAGATAGCTGGACAACCTGTTGCTGCAATAATACAATAGATCATGCAAGGTTGTGGTGGACAATTCTGTAGGACGTGCAAAAAGAAAGTAATGATTCTGCTGCAATTACTCTGTTTTTTTCTTATGTATTGATGATTTTGATTGTATTTACTACAGAAAATCAATAACATTCAGTATTTATAGAGACCTGATGTAAGGCTACGAAGACATGATTCCCGATTTTCGTGAATGTAATGTATAATGTAGGCTGTAGTATGCCTAAGGTTGTTGTAACAACCTTAAATGCATTTAAATTTCAATGTGTCAAAATTTTTTTGATAATAATGAAACACTTTGATTATTTTTTCACACACAGACGGTTGGATTACTTCCTTCGTTTGAAAGATTGGAGCAATTTTCTCGCTTAATCAAATCTTCATCTCTACACGATGTTCTTAGTGTGTTTATATCAATGTGTGAGATGGATGAAAGTTTGTATTTTCTCTGTTCGTTGAAAGAATGCCAAGAAATAGCCCAAGTTTTGAGAAATATAAAAATGCCTCTGCGCGATATGTAAGTGATTTCTACCTAAACACTCCATGTGACAAAATTTGGTTGTGTTTTACTTTGAACTTGCCCGAACTCGATAACATTTACTTGAACTTACCATGAACTCGATTTGCTGCACTCAAAAATAACTCGAACTCGGACTTGCGAGTAAACAGTCACGTATTTGAACTTGATTAACTGCACCGTATTACTTTGGTGACGCGTGTACGTAGAATGGTAAAGTGTGGCGACTGCGGCGTGCGTTAGCTTTATTGAGCTAGTATTACGTAATTTTTTTAACCGGCGCTTGGTGTATTGGTACCCCGGTCGAGTCATATTAAAGACTGCCAAAGTAGTATTCGCAGCTTCCCGCCAGGCGCTCGGCACAACCGGAAGTGCGAAGGGTTAAGTGTCTTATGTGTTGTTCGTCTTGCTTGTACGTCCTCTAACAGCGTTCAACCATTCATGATTAATATTAGTAATGGGCCGTCAATTTAGAGGGAAATTTCTTGGACTGAAACTGAAGCGTGTAACTGTAACCCGCATAATCAAACCCGCTTACGGCGCTCATGTAAGTCGGGTTGTGAAATTTTTAAATACACGTTTTATTCATGACGCTAAAAGCGTTTATTAAGCAAAGCTTCAGATAAATATCGTTTCAACAGGGTATGAGCTCTTTGGAACTAATGGCGTTTAGTCGAATAAAAGCCTAAAGAACTAAAATTTTGCTAAGGAAATTGAAAAATTTTAATCACATCATCTCATTCTTTTTTCAATTGCAGGTATACGTTTTGCTCGAGTCCAGTTTCAACGAACCGATCTTTCGTAGTAGCTGCACTTAAAATCTGCGCTGAGTTTCATGCTAAGGACTGGGAGATGAACGACAACGATGTGAGGAACTTATTGAAGTGGCCGCCGCATTCTGCTCGCAATAAAAATGAAATGTCCCGACTTGAAGATTTCCATGAAAGTTTGCGTCTATACTTGTGGTTAAGGTAAGCTAGTTTCACTCGTAAGTTTTACTGGGTAGCTCAGATGACCGAGTGGATAACTGGATATAGTGTCTGCCTCTGAAGCTATAGACTCTATTGCTTTAAAACTTCTTCTCATTGCCTTGGCATTCCAGCAGAGGTTCGAAATGCATGGAGGCTAAGTTGGTTCTTAGATGCTTAGCGCTCATCATTAAACGAGAGGCAAGTTCACTTGGGCTCTTGAAAAACGCATTTAGCAGGACTCCTCTCTTGCAAAGCGCGGCAAGGCTATTTATGGTGATACTGCACCGAATACAATTTAAATGTTAACAACACTGTCAACTGCAAATTCTGGATTTAGTTACAGATTTCCGAGAACTTTCACCAAACCGAAAGAAATTCGTGCGATGAAGAAAAAAGTCGATAATCTCACTCGAATTTCAGTTTCTGCTGAATTTTAGGCAATGTTTTGTTTATTTATTCACTCTTTTTCCTGTGTGTGTGTACTGTGTAATGACAGATTGTGTGTATGCTGCCAAATTTCAAAGTATGTGAAATTATTCCTTATTGGGAGGGGGCGCTAATAAAAAAAAATCGGTTGTGCGAACAGCTGCAATATCATGTTTTCGTCAAAATTTGGCAGGGTACACGTAATCTGTAATTATCTTTTAACATTCAGTTTATCAACGTGCGGCCGGAACGGCTTGTCGGCGTCGTGGTTCAAGACATCACTGACAGTGCGAGAGGTTGATGCTTCGATTCATGGGCGGGTACTATTAGTTCAGCAGTCTGAAACTAGGTTATTGTGCTTGCGTTTCCAAAGTATTATAACAATATTCAAAATATTTTATTAATACACCATTGGTACGGAAATTGGATTCGCTGAACTCAATATCATAGCAGACTGAAAAACTTACAACGTAAAAAAAGCGCTTTTTAAGCAATAACTGTGCGTATGCCTAAGGTACAATTGCACCAATGCAAATTAGTGGGTTAATAAAATGACGTTTCTGTATAAAATGGCTGTAAGGCACTAAAAGTACGGTCGGTGCATTACAAAACAGTCATGTCATAAAAACTATGATTATGTTTCATAAGCAATAAAACAATTTCTTCGAAGTGCGAGTTGAAACAAAACGAGAATAAAAACTTTCCAAAATCTCCAACGTCAGCATGATTAAGCTGCTTGCTGTTGCTGCATTTCTTCTAGGTTGGGACTGTATTTTCCTTGACTGAAAAATAAAATGAATTTTCGAACTCAGATATTTTTGTTTCAACCTGCAAAAATTTTATGTAGATTCTCAGAGCAGCTGAGAGGAAGGAGGCAGACTTCGTGACTGAGATTTTAGGGTACCAAACGCTGTAAAAAATAAACTACGACTAGATTCGGGATCTTCAGATACTGATTGAAAGTCGAGCTATCTTCCTTTTGGTCATTGGATCTCTTTCTATACGACCCAAGCCACTGTTGCTGTGCACTGCAAGTTCAAGAATTGGTTTACTTACATCTGCTGTAGTTATTTAATTACTACCAGCGTTTTTAGAGCGTTTATTTACAGCACCTTCAATGTGGCTTACTATTGGCTCTGGATATTTTGTTGCTACTAGTACTACTTACATCAGGCCTAAAGTTGGCTTGGGTTGTAGCTGAAATTACAATTAAAGTGTGGTAAGCCTGATGGTCGAGTGGTTGATTAGAGGACTTGACTTTTCATCGAAGTGGCACTACTTATTTCATTACTCACTAAATTAAGCTTTTATCATTGCCGACACACACCTGCTAGGCTAAAAGTGCAAAACGCTGGAAGCGGTGTATTGGTATTAATTTAGTCTGTGTTGTGTTTCTTTACAACTAGGCCGTATACTCCATCAAAGCGCTATAACAAGTTCGCTTAGGAGTTGCCAGCCGTCTGTCTACCACTCGAAGATGAGGGAACCTCGATAAGTGCCTTGTTTCGAGCAACTTGCCGGCTTGTTCTCCAAACGGGCTCTTTCATATATTTTACTCATTGATGTGTTGATTTAACCCGCGCGTGTACCAAACTAAATTTGAATGATTGATTGATAATGCTAAACGTCAAGCAGGGAAGCTGTGAATACCAGTTTTAAAGGCATTGGTTTAACTCTACTCGGAATCAACCCGGAGTCTACAACTCTAGATTATTGAGATGTTAAAGCGTAAGAGAGTTTTGGTCCTGAGTCCACCTGATAAGCGGTCGAAGTGTGAAACTAGTTGTAGAATTGGTTTTTATCAATTAGTAAGTATGAAAGGCCTACCAAAATGATTCATAGAAACTCCAAGATTTTTTTAATTTTAAAGAATGTGAAAACATTAACGGTATTGTGTTGCTTTAAGTGCTAGAAATACTACAGGTTTACAAAGTAACGCTTACCTCGTTGCCTTTTTGTACACAAGATACGCAAGCACAGCCAATACTACTAACATCAAACTGGCAAGAATAATAAGAATCAAAACCAAAGTGGGACTGGCTTCGGAGGCTGTAAAAATTGTGAAGTCTATTAAATAAATGCCGGTGGTGGTGTGAGTGCAGAAAGTTTTTGGGCAGCTAGCTATGCGTTACGTGGAATAAAAAGAACGTCGAAAAATCTGTTCTAGAGACGTAGAATATAAATTGTGAACGTTAAAACTGCTATCGTTTAAATTTACAGAATTTGCGAGGAGAAACTAACAGAATCCTAGAATGGACGGATTAGGTAGCCTACACATTTTGGTGCGTAGGTTCATTTACCCGAAGTTCAGAAATCTTGCGGTAATTTAGCAAATGTAACAACATTTCGTTCCGAGTTGCAACTGCGTCATTCAGTTCATCCAAAAACTTACCATCTCTCATTGATCTCTTTTTGTTGCAAACTCGTCCGGGATTAGAAGGCATCCCGTCTTCGAATCCTGCTCTACATTCGCATGTGAAAGTATCGTTTGTTATGTTACCAAAGCAGTTCGCATATTTATGACAATCCTCTCTCACTGGGTCTTCGCAAGGATCGAATTCTGTTAGAAACATTTTGCGTAAAATTAGGATTTCTAACTAGCAGCTGTTAGAACATCAGCGCACAGAAAATGCTCAACCTGCGAATGAAAATAATTGTCAGTAGGCCTACCGGTATTGAAAGCGTCTTAAATTTAACATCTGACTAAAACTGCTCTATAACTGTCGACTATTCCAACATTTGCTACTTTTGTGGCATAACTTTATCACACCAAAACCACTCACTTCCAATGAAAGTTTTGTTGGGTGTAATGATTTCTCCATCATTGAGTTGCGGAAGAGAGGAATCTCGATTAAATTCGTCATTGATGATCTTCTGTAGACGTTTCTCGCTCACTTCAGCAGGATCTTCATCAGTCAAATCTTCTGGGTCAACAGTCAAGTCAAATGTTACCTGAAAAATACAGTTGCAGATTGAAAAAACAGTTTTGTATCAGAAAACTACACAGTAGGCCTGCACGTAATTTAAAATCACACGAATGCAGTAGATAGGCTATGGCCCGATAATAACAACTGATGAATGAAAATGAGGTAATCTTTTTGCAAGGACGTTTTGACAACACATTTTTAGCAGTCATCGTCAGCAGTGTATGCTAGGTTGGCCCCTATTAGAAATATTAGTTTGCCGATGGACTGATCAACCGTTTTCAGACTAGACTGAATGTTAAAGGTCCGTAATATACAGTTCCTACCTTAATCAGATCCTCTTCGTCCGGTGCAATTGGTTCTTCTGGAGTTGTTATATTAAAATTGAACAGCTTCGCCATGATGCCATTTTTGTCCAAAGCATCTTCAATCTAAAATCACAACACAATTAAGTCAATGCCACAATTGCAAAAATTTGAGATCCAAATAACAACTCTACTTACGGCAGCTTTCACATCTTCGGGAACTGTCTTATTGAATTCTGAACCATTATTGAACTTTACGAACGTGACTCCGTCGAAAGTATCTAAAACACAGTTGCGTTTCAATAAGTGTCATATTAACCTGTTAATAATTAAAGTATAACTACTAACTAGTCAATTGACTAGTCATTGGTCAGTAGACTTGATATAGCTACGAAAAATCTGACCAGGTCCTTCAGCTCCTTTTATAAGCCGAATAAAACCGAAGCAACCGCTGCCAAGAAAATGACTCAAGTAAGTCAACTTCTGCTTTGATGAATAACATTTTAGGCCTACCATAAATTCGCTCTTTTAATTTTAACATTTTCTCACGCTCCTAATGGTTTTTGCCCTGGGGTATAGGAGGTTTTCGGCAATGTTCGCTGTCATGAGAATGTTATAATAATCAGAAACCCCGTAGCCCAATTTCAAGGACCATGTGCTATAATCACAGTTTTTGCAGTTGGCGGTTTTGGAGCGTCATACTCGCAAGGGAGGTCGATACACTCTAGTTTGTAACTAAACCAAAAGATGATATTTATCGACTTAATAACTTACATTTTACAACTTCAAAAGTTTTGTTTTGAAATTTAAACTTGACTGTATTGGTATTTCGTAATATCGTACGTCAATCACACTCACTTAGCTTGAAGCAATCTCTTCCAGGGTTAGATGGCATTCTATCTTCATAACCAACTTTACATTCACACGTGAAAGTGTCGGTTGTAATGTTTCCAAAGCAATTCGCATATTCATGACAATCTTCTCTCACAGGATCTTCGCATGGATTGAATTCTGTTAAAAACACGTTCAAGTTCAGCTTTTAGGCTGCTTTATTCAAAATTTGTAGACTTTTTAGCTTATCCGTACAAATAAGCAAAAATTTTTGAAAGCACGCTGAAGACAAAACGATGTGATGATGCCGGTGGCAAGTCATTAATAAATAGCCTTACTTTGTTTAACTCAAATTATCATAACATTATGCCACTAACAGATATTTTATCGTTATAAAAATTAGAATGATGCATCCCTAGCTATTCAAGCTTAAATGCTTCAAAAAACCCACGCTATTAGCCTAGTCTGACGAAAAACGATCTTTTTATATAAAGCTGCCGAGATTTTTTAAATCATTTTTTTTACGGCTGTTGTGCTAATTTTTACATACCAGTACCTGCATTCAGATTTCAGCGGTAGGCCTATAGGAGCTAGCTACAGGTTACTCACTTCCTATGAAAGTTTTATTAGGTGTGATGATTTCTCCATCGTTGAGTTGCGGAAGAGAGGAATCTCGATCAAATTCGTCATTGATGATCTTCTGTAGACGTTTCTCGCTCACTTCAGCAGGATCTTCCTCAATCAAATCTTCAGGGTCAACAGTCAAGTCAAATGTTACCTAAAAAACACGAATTTAAAACGGTGAAGCTATTCTTTTCATACACGTAAAAATCGTTACCGCATGGATTCTTTTTGAAAAATTATGTCTTAATTCGAGAAAACTTCTTCACACTAAACACATCTGTTTGCTGCTCTATTTGTAGAAGTAGGGTAACTATATTTGTAATGTACGCTTAAGCAAGCGTAAGCAGCTTACAAGGCAAATCGAACGATTAAACTTAATGTTTTTTTTACTTTTATCAAGTCTTCTTCTTCCGGTTCGACCGGTTCTTCAGGACTTATGATTTCAAAGTTGGAAGCATTTCCCAGGATGTCATTTCTATCTAAAGCTTCCTCCACCTAAGACATAAAAATTGTTAAAGGCATGTCTTAAACTTCTTAGTGTTTGCGGGTTTCAACTTACAGCATCTTTCACATCTTCAGGAACTGACTGAGGGAAATCGGGGGAATTGAATCTTACAAACGTAACTCCGTCAAAGGTATCTATACAAAAGAGAGATATAAAATTAAGTCCAGTGGTGAGAGTAAGGAACGCCGTTTCGGTAAACGGCGTGCCGGTAAAAGTCTTACGTACATTTTGACCACGTTCTACCCAGGTTTAGCTGTTAATAAGTTGGACCTGACTTGTTTTTCACATGTCAAGCAATGAAATAAGCATTAAAGCAAACGGTTCTTCTGGTGTAAGGATTGAAACTGAACTGGACTGATAAACTCTGAAAAAGGAGACTAACAGTTCGAATTCAGTTTAATAGATCTGACGTTTCGCTGGTCAAAACAACCAGCTTCTTCAGAGACACTCGAAATGATCCCACAAAACAGTAGAATAACTAGGCAAATTCAAATTAAAAATTATTTCTAATGAGCACATTATTAGGCCTACCAAATAAAGAAAAATATTACGTCAAAATAACAAATCACGATGCCAATAAACCTATTCCTATTTCACAACCCCCTGCAAAACCTTTTTGCCTTACATCAAAGGTGTATCTGACAAGATTAAACGCGTTTTGAATGGAGTTGGAGTGAAGGTGGCTTTGAAACCTTTACTAACCATTGGTAAATTTCTTCCTTCTCTGAAAGACCCCTTGGTTGCAGAAGAAAAATCTTGTTTGGTGTACGAGGTTCCTTGTAAAGATTGCAGTTTCATATACATTGTACAGACTAAACGAGATCTTAAATCTCGAGTATCTGAACACCAAAGAGCCATCAAATTCCAACGTCCTGAGAAATCGGCTCTTTGCGAACACTCCATTTCGTTAAATCAAAAAGTTGAAATTCTTAAAACGGAAACTGACTATTCCAAACGATTATTTGCTGAAAGTTGGTTCATCAATGAGAAGCCAGAAGTGATGAACAGAAATGAAGGCCACGCTTTTCCTTTGGTTTATAAGAAGCTGCTTAAAAGCTAATTTTTCTTTTTACTTTTTGATTCCTTTATTTCAAATTTCCAGTTTCTACATTCCACATGTGATTCTACGGTAATTTCTTTTTTCATCTCTGGCGATTTAATGCATCATTTTTCCGTTTGTCTATTCTTCAGTATTCGTACCGATATTTTGACGTAATATTTTTCTTTATTTGGTAGGCCTAATGATGTGCTCATTTGAAATAATTTTTAATTTGAATTTGCCAGTTATTCTACTGTTTTGTGGGATCATTTCGAGTGTCTCTGAAGAAGCTGGTTGTTTTGACCAGCGAAACGTCAGTTCTATTAAACTGAATTTGAACAGTTAGTCTCCTTTTTCAGAGTTTATCAGTCCAGTTCAGTTTCAATCCTTACACCAGAAGAACTTGCTTTAATATGAAATAAACATTGCTAAAATCACATTTATTACGTCACATTGGGCATGAAAACGCCGAAACTCGTGACGAAAACCGTCAACCCAGTTGGGCGCCAAAACAGCAAGGTTGGCAAACTTGACAAACCTGGTCTTGACGCCAATAGTTTCGCATTTATTACATTACGTAGCCTACGATCCTATTTCATATGCACAGACAGGGTTGGGAATCGATACCCCAAAAAGTAAAGAAATAGTTCACCAAAAAAGAAAGAAATAATCGATTTCGATGGTAGTTTAAAAAAGTGAAGAATATTGTCATCGATATTCCATATTACACTGAGCATTAAGCATTTAGCCGTGTAGGCTACGCCAAGCATTTTTTGTGATGTCTTCACATTCATGTGGTAACTTCAAACAAGCGACGGACATAGTATATGACAATATTGATGCGAAGCAACTTTGCTATTTAAAATCTTTTTTTTGGCACAAAAAAAATTATCAGCAAAAACAAGGTAATGACATACCGACAATTATTTCAAAATTACTAAAGTGAGATAAAGTAACCTGAAAAAGAATCGAATATGGAATATCGAATTGACCCCCAAAAAAAGTAAAGACAAAGTCATATTCGATACTCATTCAAAAAAGTAAAGGCTCCAGTGCATTCGACGAACAAAAAGTAAAGAATATCGAATATCGATTACAATCGGTTTTTTCCAACCCTGTGCACAGAGCGCACACTCATGAACCAAAGTAGCCATACGGTTGCTCCACCCGGCTACTATACCACAGAGCTCTCACTTTTAAGGAAATTTCCTTAATTGAGGTAAATTTGAAGGTGCTTCAAGATTTGAAGGAAAATTTGAGAAAATTCTTGCAACCAAATTTTTAAACATATTTTTGTGGTGGCAGATAGTAGCCTAGAGTATAGCAGAAAATATTCTGGCCTAGCGAAAAATAGAGTCCAGAGCCACATAATATGAGATCTTTGCCGGAAAAGGGGAAAAGCAGCTCACTTCACAAGCGACATGGCCTGTCATAACTCAAAAAAGGATACTTGCTATGAATTTTCGTGGAAAATGTTTGAATAATATCGTGCATTTTTTAGCATTTTTATCAACGAGCTTGCTCAAAAGTTAGATGGTAAAATCCCGTAAACTGCCTTTTCCAACAACACAAAAAAAGTAAATTTGCCGCTAGTTCTCTAAGTACCGGAACCTTTAATATTACGCTGTAGTCTCGTCACGGTTCCGGTAAAAAATTTATTCTACTTTCACCACAGGTAAAATCACTAAATTATAAAACCAGTACAGACTCTGTTGTGCCGTTTTTACCTCTTCAGGTGGTTATTTTATTCGAAAGCAAAGACATATTCATAAATCAAGGCAAAGGCTTTGACAAAATTTTCGATTTTTGACAAGTTACAGCACATGAAACCAGACTATTAAAAATCGAGTTAGTTTTTATCCAAAACAATTAAAATACGGGCATTATTTTATTACTGTTTTGAAGCTTATCATTTTTGTTTGTAAACGCACTTTTATAGATTTTAAATCATGTTAGTGATTGAAACGAACCATTTTGGTTTTTAAATAGTCGTAAAAACAGGTTTTAAACTGAAAAAACAAAAGATTTACGAGGACAAAAAGTTAAGTAGGCTACCCCTCTGCGATAATCGTGATGCATGAACATTGAACAGTGGCGTAAGCCAGGGGAGAGACACCGGGATAAGTTACTGCTTAATGTATTAGATAATAGCCTGTCGTAATTTTAGTAACCTTTGACCTCTGGCAATTTGCCGCACTAATTTTCCCTGGCTACGGTCCCGTGCATGAACACACCTTAGTACTAGTAACAACAACAAAAAATCAAATCTTCATTATACTCGCTGTATTACGCCGAAGCGTGTAACGAGTGACGGAACCCATCCCTGTGGCTTGGCGCCTGAGCAACACAGCTCCGAAGAAACATCGCAGCGGTGGCGAGCCGTTGACGTCACCGTGTCCGATTTGACCGACAGGGATTTGAACCCCAGATCTCCCGTTACGATAGCAACGCCTTAACGACTGAAGCAACTTACAACAACAGGATTTCAATCACACTCACTCTGTTTGAAGCAATCTCTTCCTGGATTAGATGGCATTCTATCTTCATAACCAATTTTACATTCGCATGTGAAAGTATCCGTTGAAATGTTTCCAAAGCAATTTGCATATTCATGACAATCTACTCTCACAAGATCTTCGCAAGGATCAAATTCTGGTAAAATATTTGAATTTTAGTAGCTTGATCTTAATGTATTCATGTTGAGAAGTAGGCTAGCTTTGGAAAAGTTAAAATATAAGTTACCTAAGAAGCTTAAAAGATTATCAAAGAAAACAATAAATAGATCGTATATTTCTTGATATCGGAATAGCACTTTTACGATAACAGCAAACTTAAACACTAAATTCGAAAATTGTTATTGGTAAAATTGCAATAATATTTTGATCTACCCTTATTAAAAGTTGCATGGACGAAACACACCCCAATTAAGCTTATAGAAGACTGGAGCAAACATAAGCCAAATTTATTACTTGATGTTTTTTCTTACTTCCAATAAAAGTTTTGTTTGGCGTTATAATTTTTCCATTCTCAAGTTCTGGAAGAGTAGGATCTCGATCGAATTCCTCATTAACGGTTTTCTGAAGATCTTTCTCAGTTTCTTCACGAGTCAAATCGTCAGGTAAATCTTCAGGATCAATCACTAGATCAAATGTTATCTAAAAAAAACAAGAATCAATCAATATAGTATCCAACGAAAGCAACAGCTGATCTTTTTGTAACTAGTAATTAAAAACCGAAAAGACTATAGGCTATATATTCGCATCTGTGTCACAATTTCAGTCAATGAACCCATTCATCAGACTCGATCTAGCTGGATTTACGAGTAGCCTATTAGGCCTACAGTAGAAGATGTAGGTAGAAGAGTTGAAACAAAATTAAAACTTAGCAAATCTTTTAGGAGTAAACGCCTACACGTGTTGTTAAAACCGCTTGCCTAATAATCCACTCAATATTCAATAATATGCTAAATTAAAAGAGCCTATTTTAAAAGATAGTTTCAATCAAGTATTGCATGATAGGCAGTAGACTTAATAGCTAATTAAAATTCAATGCCTTACTTTTTTCACGTCCATTTTCTCTGGTGGCACTGGTTTTTCCGGACTAACTACCATCAAATTCGTTGCATCGCCGGAAATATTGTTTTTGGCGAGAGCTTCTTCCACCTGAATGCAGGATGTGCTTAGCATAAAATTTTAACAGTGTGCAGTAGCACTTAAACTTCTACTTACAGCGTTTTTCACATCTTCTGAAACTTTCGCGTTTGAATCCGACTCAATAACTTTAACAAACGTCACTCCGTCAAAGCGATCTAAAATTTTAAGTTATCAGTCAATTAATGAAAGCAAGCGCGTTGCCTAGTAAAACAAGATCTGAAAGTATGCAAGTTAAAGCACAGCTGAATTTCTCCTGGCGTAGTGCTCGATAACAGTCAATAGACTAGAGCTTGTATAATAAAATAAAGTAAAATCATAAAGCCATACTACAATGTGTTTCAAATGTTTCACCCTTGTCGGCTCTTCAGGTGACTATCTTATTCATAGGCCTGTACAAATCGTTTAAAAGTAAGCAGAGTGTTTGGTCATCCCCCAAAACTGCACAAATTAGTGAAAAAATGATGTTTTATTAATTCTTTTAAGTCAATCAATTTTAATAAGGCAACTGATCAAGCCTGCGTCATACTGGCAAAAGTTTGCATTGTTATTGAAACTTTGCAAGTCAAAAAAGAGTGTCGTCACCTACGGTTGCACCTATCACTTTTGATATAGGTTAAGCCACAATAAGAACCAATTTGGTCTTCGTTGTAAACAAAACTTCGAAACTAAGTTGTATTTTGTGCAATCTCCATTCCCCACAATTGACTTACTAATTTGGACACAATTTCTTCCTGGATTGGACGGCATGATGTCTTCATAACCAGGTTTGCATTCACACGTAAAATTGTTGGTCGTGATGTTGCCAAAACAGTAAGCAAATTCATGGCAATCAACTCGCACTAGATCTTCACAAGGATCAAATCCTGTGTAAAAAATTAGAGTTTTTAAATCAATAGTTACAATTTTCAGCTCACTAGCGCGATTTTTAGGAATCAAACTGGTTTTGTGTGTTCTTGACAAAAACAAATTAAGTTATTTTTGCCAACATAGGTACACCTGCTATCATCAGCAGTGCATGTCAGGCTGTGCGAATTATCTCTTGCACACGCAAGTGGTGGACAGCAGCAGGGTCGGATTTAGACAACGAGAGGTTCTAGCCTGTTTGATCAATGAGGCCCAAGTGAGCACCGATCAGACTCATCTCTACGTATTTGAAGGTCTTGATGGTCGATCTCCCTAAAAAAAGAGGTCTTCGTTGTTCGTGACGAGGCCTTAGGCTTCCGCCTGCCTAGCCTACTGGTAAATTCGGCCTTATGTAGGCTACAACTGAACTTGTATCGCTGAAACGTCCAGTTACAAGAATTACTGCGGCTTTATTTTTCTTGATTGAGCTATTTTTGCCCCAGATTTGCTGTGCTATAAAATTTAACACGTCATGCCACGTTACCGACCTAACAAACTTTGTTTTTTTTTTTCATCAACATTCAGCAAGATTACTCACTTCCAATAAATGTTTTGTTTGGAGTGATAATCCTTCCATCTGTAAGTGTAGTGTATTTATCGTCACTGTTAAAATCGCGGTTTATTGTGGTTTGAAGATGTCTCTCATTTTCTTCACGGATTTCACTTAATCCCCACGGATCAACCAGCAAGTCGAAAGTCAACTATAAAAGTAATGATTAATCACAGGGCTTCGAAGAATGCGTTTTTTTTGCCAAACTTGAATTTGTACTAGATTTTGAAAGAAGTTGAAGGACTTTTGAACGTATTCTAAACATGATAGAAATTGCTTGAACTTAGCCTGAACCCCATAAAAGCTACTTGAACTTAGCGTAAATTCGGAAAAAACTACTGACGTCCAACTCGCAAAATTGAAAATGAAGAACTTGAGCTCAGCTTGTAAAGTGTTATTGAAGTCGAACTTGACTAAAAATTCTTACGGACTTGTAAGTTCGCAGCTCAGTACCGGTACTCCCCCCAAAGCATTTTAGGCTGCTTTAATATAGAAAATTTTTATAGTTATTATAAGCACGCAGACTAGGCTAAATTAAACAATTCACAAAATTGGGCAATTCAAGTTATTCACTATGCAGCCGTTTGGTTCTTACCTTAATTAAATTTGTTTTCTCTGGAGGAACTGGCTCTTCTGGGGCAATAACGGTCACGTTGGAAACGAGACCAAAAATATCATTCGCAAAAAGTACTGTTTCAACCTGGAAGAGCATAAAAAATTAAGGAAAAACAAATGGCAACCTTGCCGTCCTGAATTGCACTTACAGATATTTCTGCATCCTCTAAGATTGACCTGTTTGGCTGAATGCCAACGAACTCCACAAATGTCACTCCCGCAAAAGTATCTAAAAAATAAGATTTTGTAATACTAATCAACGCACTAAAGAGCCACCAGCGTATGTTTGCGTACTGCTTACTTTTACAATCTACGAAAGTTGAAACGTTTGATTTTAGTTCGTAAGCTTTGTCGCATTGCCGCGTTCTATAGAGATAGCAAATTTGTGGTCAATAAACGCAGGATCAAAAAAAAATCAAGCACCAAGTGTTAAAAAATATAGCTAAGAGTGGATAAGTGAAATTTGGCAAAATAGTTTTTTCTATCTAATTTTTGTTAAAAGAACGATTAAAATTACCTAAAAATTTCTCAAGAACACTAAAAATGTAAAAAAATAAAAATAAAAAAAAAAAACATTAAGCCGTTTGGTCGCATTTTTTGCGGTGATTTTGCACAGTTAACATCAGAGTTAATGACCATAACAAAATTTAAATCAATTCTAAGCCGAATTACAAGAGAGAAGCAGAAAAACAATTGCAAACGTATTAACAAGTCTAAAAAAAAATCAAATCAGAAACAAGAAAAAACAAAATATGATGCGAGCCATACTACGACGTTATAAATCAGAAATTACTGAGTTTAGTACAAAAACCTCCAAAAATACTTACTGTTTCGGTCAATTGGGGGAACTTCAGGAGGCCGAACTGAAAAAATATTAATAGCCTATTTACCACTTCATATCAACATCGACGATTTGAATTGAATAAACTCACATAGGGATTACTCTGTTCAAGCTGCACACACTAGTTGAATAAATTAGCCAGTAAAATCTCGTCTTGGGTTTAATAATTTCCCGCGCTCTAAGAGGAAATGCGTCGACAATATGCTGCCCAAAATCTTGGGCGATTAAAATCTTGTCAAATTATCTCGAGAAGACCTGTGTGGTGTTAGAGGAATTCCCAACAGTTTATTTGCGGTCAAAATTTACATAATCGAAGTACTAATGTCTAAATTGTCGCTTTTCAATTAAGAATACTTATAACTTTATTAAATCATACTTTTTTGATACTTATAGCTAGTTACCGTATACTCGGAAGCTGTCTTCATCCAGCCCAGTTTCGGAAATATTTTCGGGAACATTCTCCAAGAACGTTCTGTACAGAGTCAGAGGAGATGATCGCTCATTTGGAGCAGTTAAAAATCCAAGATACGTCGGTTCGCCAAGTTCTACCTCTGCTTGTCTGCTAGAACGTCCACTCCCTTCATTAAAAAAAAAAGCTAAAAGACCCGGATGATTATTTAACCTTGAGAATTCTTCAAAGGCTTAATAGTTTTCAATTTTGGGTAAAAATTTCCACTGCAATTTTAAATCAAAATCAAATCTTCATTATCCTCGCGTTATTGCGCCCAAGCGTGTGACGAGTGGCGGGGCCCGTCTCCGTGGCACAGCGCCTGAGTAACACGGCTCCAAAAAAATGCCGCAACGAGGGCGAGCCGTTGGCAACACTGTGTCTGATTTGACCAGCCCGGGAATCGTACCCCAGACCTCCTGCACCGATAGCGATGAGTTAACAACTGAGCTAACTGGCCAGTTGATGAAACCAAAACCAAACAACGTAACTTCAAGTTTTGACTTGCAAGCGCTTTGAACAATTTAACATTCGGCTTACTGAGAATCGAACCGTCACGATGGATCTATCACTATGCACGGCGTTATTCCATCCCGATGAGGTCATTTGTTAAATGCTGCAATAACCTGCGCTTGGTGTATCGGTTAAGAACGTCCGCTCGGTAGCCGGGCGACTGGGGTTTTATTCCCGGTCGGGTCATACTAAAGACTTTAAAAGTAGTATTCGCAGTTTCCCGCCAGGCGCTCGGCACAGGCCAAAGCGCGAAGGGCAAAGTGCATGTGTGTTGATCGTCTTGTATGTCTTCTAACAGCGTTCAATCATTCATGATTGATATTTGTAATGGGCCGCCAATTGAGTATGGCCTACACAATGTGTGCCTATAGCACTCGCTGTCCCGTACCTTTACCTTTAAATACTAATATCAAAACTTGCAGCACGTTTAAATCAAAACTATCTGGCTTTCACAGTAATACTAATTACTGCATTAAACAGACTAATAGCGAATTGGCCTAATCATTAAATCCAAGTTTAAAACCAGAATGAAAGTAAAATATACAAACTAACCTTTACTAGTATTTGTTACCATCAGCAGTTGGTCGTGGAGTTGATCTATTTGCGCAAACCATGGAGCTACATCCGGGGCATCACTTTTAGAAAGCGTTGTTACTGTTGTTCCATTTCCAAAAATTCTTTGCATCTGCACAGGAAAAATTAAATGGATTTAAATTGCGTGTCTACCTTTTTACCGAGAGTAAAGCGACTGCACAAGATCAGTCTACACCTAGCAACAAGCACTGCGGCGTATCCGCGTGAGGCAGACGCAAACTCATTGTCAGAATTACGTAGAAAATCTTGGTTGGTTTTGTCCTTGAGCCTACCCAGAGCAGTTGTCTCTTTCTACCTTTCATCAGAAAAAATTGATAACTCCAACTTTTCCCCCCGCAACCCCCTCAATAAGCGGTTTAGAAAAGTAAGTAGAATGTAAATTGTAAAGAAAAAGAATCCAACGGGTTGAGTGGATCATAAACAGGTGCATAACCAGTCGCTGGTTTGGTTCTAGCTAAAGGTCAAATGTTGATTTATTCATAAGGTTTGATCGATTTTGTTACATCCATTTTGCGATATCCTATTTAGCGATATCACACAGCCAATTGCTATGAATACTACTGGAAGTTACAAATTGAGGGAACCCAGACAAATCAAAATGAAAACAAATCGAAATAATGCCTAAATTCTTCAGAACAACGAGTGATAAGTCGTAAGGCATCATTCATTAGTTTACAGCAGACCTGTGAGAAGAGAATAGGAAAAACAGCTTACATATCTTTGGACAAATTCATCCGAAACATTCCTGTATTCGTGAATAAAACCAAAAAATTCTCTTCTTTCTCCAAGATCAAGATCAAAAAGTCTATGATCTGTTGTCATTTCTGCTTCGATAAACATTTCTCCGATTTGCAGTTTCGTCAAATTGTTAGGATCTATACAAATATCAAGTATCGTCAGAACAAAACACTTCCTCAGTATTATGCACTGTTGGGTAATTTGATTCGCCTTTCAGTTGCGTCAATTACTTAGTGAAGCGAATTGCACGTTTGCCTCTGGAGCGGTGGACTCGAAGATCTATTCCTAATTTGGCTAGGGTAGACGAAATGAAAATGCACCCAGTGTGGTACTCAACAAGGTCATCTGTAAGTGCATGTATTTCACTAAAATAAAATACGATCAGATAACCGAGGGTAAAGAGCAACTGCCTCAGGAGCGGTAGACTAGAATTCGATTCCAAGTCGGGGAAAATCAATAAATTTAAAATTAGGATTTAGTGCTTCACTGCTTACACTTGACATTAAGAACAGTGTGGAGAACAAACCGACAAAATTTAACTGCTGTGTGAGAATTTCCTATCATAAGCGGTGGACAAATGGCTGGAACCTCCTCATCGAGCACGTCATAGCTTTCTCGGGACAGGATGAGGAAAATGAAAATTACATTTTACCGCATGGTTGTTCCATTGAGTATCATGGAGCGAGATAACGCTGTTTCGGGTTATGAGCAGACATCTGCCTCACTTCATTATATCGTTAGCTCACCGATTAGCATGAGCAACCTTACTCACCCAATCATCTCTCCGGTTTTATATACCCAAGGAAATTTAACCATTGTGGTACGTAACAGAGCGGAGAAAATTTATTTGTGCAATTTGCTGAAAAAATCCAGGAATAAAAACTCAGCTTTGATTAAAAAGATTTTAACAAAATGTATCTCTAATCAAGCACACACAAAAAAAACTTACTGTCAATGTAAAAGTGGACTTTAACTCGATCATAACCAAAAGGTTCAAAATAGTCAACTTCAACCGAAAAATTGAGACCTGCAGCCTGAAACACAATAGTGGATTAATAAGTATCGACTAAAGCCAAAATATGCCCACAAAAAATAATGTGTCGTCGAATTTATTCAAATCAATTGCGAATATTGTCCTAACCTAATGAGTCTTCCTTATGGCGTGAAACTGACTATAGAATTTCAAACGTATCTTAAATAAACGTTTTTACTAAGCCAAAATTTAATCAATGAATATTCAATCAAAGAATTTTTAGAATTTGGAATTTATTGAATTCATAAATAATTCATTGACTTCATGAATAAAATATCCAAACCATTTCACAGGTTTGCCACAGTGTAAACTCCAATTGTCAAGGCTTTATTCTAAAAATAACACCATTATTTTTTTTAAATTCATGCATTAATTTTAGTATTTGGTATTTTTTTAATAAAAAAACATTTTATTTTACACCTTTTCAAATAAAAACTAAAGTGAGTTTATTGGTACGTGGCAGATGACAACGCGATAATTTTCTCACCTTGTTTCTTTTATTTTACTGCTCAGCGACCGAGCGAAATTCTGCTGCATTTACCTGCATCATAGTCGCTCTCAGATTGCCGTATGTCGCGTATCGGTAAAAGGACCCTTAAATCATATTTCACACAGTGTTTATTTACCACATCTTCCAGCGGACGAATGACTTCTTCTGCAGACACCGAAAATTTATCCAGCCATTTTTGAGTTACATTTCCGTGAAACAAACCATGAATCATATATGAAGCTATATGCACTGGCTGGTCTGCAAATAACAGAAAACAGTTTTTACTAATGAATGCAATAAATATGGGAAGAAATAGTTTAAAGAGCAAAAAGAAGGTCACAGTACTTCTTAAAACTGGACGTTTCGTCAACACGGATGAATGCAGCTGAATCTATGCTGTCGAAATGTCCAGTTTTGAGAATTACTATCGTTCTTTTTTGTCCTTAAGTTTTTACTAAATTGTTGTTGCTGCACAACCTAATTTAAAAAAGGAAGTGTCTAGATCCACGGCACACCTTTTATAGAAACAAACAAGCAGGCCGGTACAGCAGCGGTTTGATAATGGAAACCGGTCGAGCATGACAGCAACGTCATATATAGAAACAAACAAAGCAGTCCGTGGATATAAGCGTTTAGGAAACAAACTACGGTCCGTGGATCTAGACATTGCCTTTAAAAAAGTACAAAATACAGAAGCTACCACGTTAAACTTCCTTGTTTGAAGCTATATACGTTAATAACTAACATCAACCATGGACTTCTAAATAGTAGAAGGTTCTACATTTAGAAGTCCATGCATCAACCTAACAATTTTGTGCTAATATAAAACGAATTTTTGGTCTATAATTAACAAGCAGGCACTGCATATGCAATTATTCCTAGTCCTTACCATTAAATGAGGGTCCAGGAAGATAAGGTCCGGGCACTGAAAAAACACATAAAAGTTACAAAAAACGCAACCACTGAAAATAAGCAATAGGTACAGTGAGATAACCAACAGAGCCATACGAAACACAAATCCACCGAATTAAGTGGTTTTTAAGCGCAATGTCACTGAGCTATAATGGCACAGAGTTTCTAAATACTTTCAAATCTGTATTTTCTAAATAATTTTTGATGTATCTTATTAAATATTATCCAAGCATTTATAGTTTTGATAATAAGTTTTCTAAATATTCATCTAATTCTAAATAGTTTTCTAATGGAGTTTCAAGTTCTTTTTTACAAATTTTATCCGCTAAAGTTTTCGGCAAAAGAGTATTTTCCTGAAACACCGTTAAAATTAAAGCAAGTATTCCTTACCTCTTATCATAATCAGATCATCTTCGTAATTTCCTGTATCATTTAGCACATAATTTGCTTTCGCAAATGCATCCAGGACTGGGGCAAGCGCATGCTGGTTGGGGTTGCTTGAAAACGTGAAATTAACCAGTGCGAAGCCACCGCCCACCGGTTCAACAGTGGTTACCGTCAGCTCAGGCACTTTAAGCAGATTAACAAGCTAAACATAAAGAACAGGTGAGTTTTTGGTTAATACATTACTAATAAGTTACTGTATCTCTGATACTGTAAAGATTTCTTATCCTAGGCAGTTGTCTGAACAGCCCAGGCCTACATAACACTCACTTAGGAAATTTATTCTGGCATTGTGATTACGTAAGACTTTTGCAATCCAATCAGCAAGCACTACAGTTTAAAAGCGCAAAAACAAAACTATCTACTCTCTACTCTGAAATCGTCACTGATCCTTGTTTCGACTTTTCAGGTCGCATTAGCGCAGGAATTTAAACCAATGATTACTTATGACCAGCAGATGTTGCTGATCAAACAGGGAAATCTTATATTTGCAGCAAAATCGAAACCATTTCACCTAACAAATAAGCATTACAATTTTATTCCTTTTGCGTCAGTATGTACTTGGTGTACAACAGCTTGGCTTGGAACATTTTTCGTTGGGAGCCGATACTGAGAATGGCGCCAGAAATTATTTTATGCAACTGCTATCCGGTTATACACTTTTTTGCTCGAGTAATGTACACTAACCTTACCGTTGATCAAACTTGAAAGGCAGACACTATTCCCCTGTCCACATATCCACAGTTAAGTGGGCTTAAAGCTTATGGGTTTTCTGCATCATAATTAAATTTGTGATGCCATAATTGAAAAAAGTGATTATGACATCAAAACTTTGATTGTGATGCTGAAAACCCGTTGGCTTTTGACCAATTTAAACCAGACATGTTTGCAAAATAAATGCATTGCGCAATGCATGTGGTTTGCACTATTTGCAGTTTTTGATAAGTAACCTAATTGTAATATTACATTTACAATAACCTCTTTTTCAGCTTACCAAATCGCGCATGCCATTTCTGAGCTCAGGAACGGCTTCATAATCCAACGGATCTACTAATACCGAGCCTTCGAAGTTACGAGTTCCTGCAAAAATAATTCAGACATTTTTTGTTGCTATTTTTGCTACATTTTGACAAGTTTTGTCTTTTACGTTGGTGCCTTTAGTAAAAAACTAACCACATCAAGGAAACCTGTAGTATGCAAAAACGTGAGGCTGCTAAAAGAGAATGTTGAAGAACTCACTCAATATCCCATTTTCATCCCAAAGGTACTGTGTTTTAACGCTACACAGTAGGCCTACATAGGCTGCTAATCTAAACTAATGCTAAGATACATTTTACCGCTGTACCTCCAAATGTAAAGTTGCCCATTTCGCTTGAGCTATCCAAATTGGCGTTGATTTCTTCTTCAAATTGACCAGTTGTAAAGTTATATTTCGAGCCTGGTGGCTGCGTGAAATACAAGCGAGCCAGCAGTGATCCATCTCTTTGATGCTCAAAATACTCCACTTGGGGATTCCACGCCGTTATACTAGGAGCTGCTGTGACGATAGCTTGCAATACCTTAAAAATATTGATTCTATGACAAAACTATTCTCTGGAGGCTGAATAATCGCTAGTAATATCTTTAAAATGAAAAACTGTTAGTCGAAAACGTGGCACAGAGCATTGCAAGCAATTTTGCTAGATAGTAGACTACCAGGTCGAAATCTTGAGTAACAAATTTGGTTTGCAGTTGCAATCAATTGCTTTGAAGTACATCAAAATTTCAGAATTTCAGATAATCGCTGTTTGGAAGTCCATGCTCACAGAATGCTTTGAGAATAATCTTGCGCAATTTTCACATTACCAGCAAGTTACCTCCGTTGTTAAGACATCAGTGCGAGAGGTCTGGGGTTCGATTACCGGATCGGCCAAATCAAGCACAGTGTTGCCAATGGCTTGCCTCCGCTGCGACGTTTCTTCGGAGCTGTGTTGCTCAGACGTTAAACCACGGAGATGGGTTCCGCCACTCGTTACACTCTTCGGTGTAATAACGCGAGTATAATAAAGATTTCATTTTTTTAATTTGATGCTTACATTTTCTGAATCGAGAAAAGGCACTTGTTAAATTCCACACTTTACCTTATCAACAAACTCATCAAATGTTGCATTATTTCGAACTGGGTATAGATCGATCACGTCATCAAGTTCGACATTGTACAGTGTTATTTCGGCTATATGACCAATAGGTAAATACGGTCCAGGTACTGAAAACGAATAAAAGATTGAACAAAAACTGTCACAAGTGGTCTGCAGTAAGAGCGTGCTCAGGAATATCAGTTTTCGCAAACAGGCTCAAAATCTACTTCGCAAGCGCACTAAAAGTATGTTTTTTAGCACGGGGAAGAGTGGCAACGCGCCGCAAACGAAGGTTAGCGTTGGTTTGTTTTCCTGTTCATCAATCACCACAAATTTTTCATACATTCACTTTCATGGGTTGCCGCCTGACGCGAGCAGTACAGCGCAGCGGCAAATACTGAGTGAATTTTCCATTCAAACAGTACTTCATGTTGAATGAAATAGTATTCTCACCTTTCACAACTAGTGTGCTAGCATTAAAAGTATCCAGTTCAATTGAGCTGTCATTTCCGCGAGCTAGAGCGTCCAAAACTTCCTTTCCTGCTGCTTCCAACCGCGAAGCTATCGCTGGTAAATTTACTGGTGCGAACATGGTGAAGTTGATACGAGTTCCTGCATCCGGCAAAACTTCTGTCTGTATTTCTGTTACATTGAATCCGGGAAACGGTAGAGTCAACTGAAAAAAGCAAACGTTAATTAAACTCATAAAAAATACGATACACCAGTATATTACGGTCATGCTGGATGCGATGCCGCAGTTGAACAAGCGGTAAAATAATCCTAAACTCATTCACAAACCAACTAACACAAAAAATTGAAACAAGTCCTCACCAAGTTCTTAATGTCATCATCAAGTAAAGCGTCTTCTGTCTGGACATCCAAAGATCCCACAAATTCTCTTGGAACTAATGAACAAAATAAACAAGTTTAAACATCCAACCATTTGCACAGTTCTTAACACATCGCTATCAGTGCAGGAGATCTGGTGTTCGATTCCCGGGCCGGTCAAATCGGACACAATGTCGCCAAAGGCTCGGCACTGCTGCGCGTTTCTTATGAGCTGGGTGGCGCAGGCACCAAGCCGTGGAGCTGCACGCTTCGACGTAATACCGCCAATATAATGAAGATATAATTTGAAAAATCCAACCAATCTATACAAACAATATCATACTAAAGGCGTGTTTAACGATACGCGACATGCGACAACGCGATTACCTAATTTTTTGTTTGTTTCATTTTGACGTTGAACTTTGGTGTGACAATGCGATAAAAACCAGATAAAATCAATGAATTGTACCACTACAATCTTTATCGCTTCATCACTCGGTATCAAATAAATGTTTGAGATAACTTTGACGACGGGAGTGAAACAATGCACTTTAGATTGTTACGGCATCGTTGCACAAACAGCTTACTTGACGCAGCGTAGCAAAATGTTATATCGCCTTAATCGCAAATAGTCGCAGGCCAGTATAGTTTGTAATGGTAGTCGCATTGTCGCGTATCGGTAAAAGCACCTTAACTCGTTCTTACTCGCAAACGTAATGTTTACAATATCATCTGGTTTGTTTGAGTAGTTGTTAATTGCCGTTTCCAAATCAGCAACACTGTTGAAGTCATTGTACGGTTGCATCGTTAGAAGATGAGCTAGCAAAGAAAGATCAGGTTCCTGTTGGAAGTACTGGACTTCTGGCATCCAGGATGATATTTCGGGAGAAGCAGAAGTGATTGCTTCAATGGCCTGAAAACAAGAAACAAGCAAAAGTCAAACATGCTCATTCAAATAATGCACACAAAAATTACAACGAAAGGCGCTTTTAAAAAGAATAAATCGTTTTTGGGTTTTTTAAAAACCGAAAAAATGTAATTATGACATCACAAAAATTACTCATGACGCAGAAAGGCCAAGATTGTTGGTTCTTGAAAACTGCATGTGGACAGAGGCCTTGGACAACAGTGGTTTAGTAGATAACGTCGAGCAGAGAAAACTGAGAGAGGAGTACTCACCACTCGTATTGAAATAGTGGACATACACAAGATGAATATACTGTACGAGGGCAGAACAAAACTGTAAAACAATTAATTGGCAGCTCTTGCGATATAAACGGCTCATAAAAACAACAAATTACAAGTACTGTAAAATAAAAAATTAAGTTCTACCTCGGCTGCAAGCTTATCGAATGTGGTTTCGTTGATTTTAGGATAAACGTCCACGACTTCATCAAGTGGCACATCTAACAATCGAAGACGAGCGACATGTACACGATCCGCGGGTGGACGAGCTGAAATTGTTAAGATCAGTTACACTGATGAAAGGTGCGTTATTGTTCAAACAGAAAACGATTAAAGTAAAATCAGCTGAAACCATATTGATTACTTTTTCCAGCACAGCACTTACGTTTAACAATGATGTCATCTTTGGTGATGTTATACATTTCCGGTAACGCAGACTGATCCGATGAATCCCGCACTCGGTTAGTTAGTTCGTCCGGAGTTACTGCCAGACCCGGAAGTCCCGACATCCAAACCTATTCACAAAATAATTCAGCAAGTAGGCAAATGGGACTCCTTCACAGACGTCTTTTTCTCTTAGTGTCCACTGTCTAGTCTGACTGAGGGAATTTTTGCATGTAAAATATATAAGGCTACTGGACGTTGTATTTGCATACAGCAGCATGTCTTTGGGACTTTTTTGGATTTGTGTCATGAGGTTATAATTAGTCGAATTCAGCTCTAGCTTTAAAGACAAATCTTGCACAAAAGTCTACTGATTTAGTAAGCTACAAGTTAGGCAAAGCAAATAGCATTCCGAATGTAAGGCTCATAATTCAGGATGATCTTACTTTTGCTTTCACGCTTGTTCCATCTTCGTTGGGCATAAATTTTGCGAATGAAGCGTTGAAAAGAGTTTGGTTATCCGCCATTGCCCCTTCCAAAAACTAAAAAAAAATAACAAAGCTTACTGTATTGCAGTTAATTAATGTTTCATAAATCACAGACCACAATTACAATTATATAGGCTTGAGAAGCATGTTCTGTTTTGCCAATTTAACCGAGGCAAGAAAAAGGGAAAAATAAGTTTTTCAATTTTTGACCATATTTATGAGCATTTCAGTGTCACAAGTTCCTGGAATCCACCTTCGTGTCCAAGCACCAAGACAGCACAAACGTGAGTGAAGAACTGATCTAACGATGGCGTTTGTCGTAAGCATGTTGAGTTTGACCAATCACTGACGAACGGTTTCCCGCTCATCAGTGTGAGCGTAGCAAGGAACAAGTATTTTTAGTTTACAGATTATACTGCAATCTTAAAACTTACCAAATCAGTGAAGTCGTCTTTTGGAAGTAAACTGATATTTGGAGTGAAAACGTCCACTTCTCCCACAAATTCTCGCACAATGTGAGGTCCAACATCTATCAACTTGGGTATAACCACAGGTGCACCATCGTTGGAAGAAAACGGATCTGTCCAGTTTTGAAATTGTTCCAAAATAGTTTCAGGATTCGTGTCTTTGGGCACAGTTAGCTGAAAGTAACACGAAATATGTAGGAATGCGTTCAATGCGCTCAGGGCCAGAAAAGTACAAAGCTTAAGATAAAGCAAAACTTGAATTTTAGAATTGCTTAGCATGCTTTGGACCATCTTATCTGACCGTAATTGTTGTCATTTGTTTATTTTGCGATGCAAAGAGTATAAATCAAAATTTTAGTTAAATTATTTGTACGTTAACAGCGACATAGCCCAGCCGTACCGCGCACGTGTTACAGATCCTGCATGACGGGTTCGATTCACGGCTGGAGCCGATCGCATTTGACATATATACCGGGTGACTGCCGACTCGAAAAGCGCAAGCTCACTTCGCAGTCTCCGTCGATTACTGTTGAACTTCTAGCTCATAACAATTTGAAAATAACCTCAATTAATTTAACGGCTCTATGGTGTGTCTTTTTTCTCTTCACAAGTCTTTACTAGAAAAAATCGCATAAGATTCCATAAAACTGCATTTAAACAAAAATCGACAACTTTGTATTTTACCATTAATTCAAACGCAACAAATAATGCACTGGAGCCAAGCGACAACATTGCCAACAACAAAAAAAGTTCAAAAATTATTTACTTTAAAATGCAAAGTAGCATTAGGTCCATAACCAGGCTGGTAGTATTCCACTGCGACACCAAGAGGTTCAATCATGGGCAGTGCTTCATATAAACCAACAGTGAAGTAAGCATTGGTCAAGTTACTCAAACCAATGCCATCATTTTCAAGAATGTCAGAAATTGATTCCGGATCATTGGGACCAGTAAACGGAATGATTCCGATAATCTCAACCAAATCTGCGCAAAACTTCGAAGTTTTTATAAAATCAAATAAAAATTCATGCTGTTCAGGTAATTCATCTTTTAATACATGTACAATGAGTAGATACATCGGAGCCAAACCTGAATTGTTTACGTGTAAATGAAAAGTGTAACCAAAATGCTGAGCTGTAAAAGAAAATTCGATCAAGAACACAGGCTAACGATTGATTACGCAAGAAAAACATTTATAGACAAAGCTTGTTACAGCATTGAGTTAGGGAGCAATAAGTACGCTTACTATTCATTAAAGCGGCGAACTCGAACTTGAACGTATCTTTCGCGCCAAACTTAAACTCGAAAAATTAAAAACGAAGAACTTTGTTAAAAATGCTTGGGTTCGCACATCAGCAATTTTTACAGCACAGCTTATACGTCTGCTAAATAACCATTGCTGACCTTCTTTATCATATAATGGTCCGACATAAGTGGTCACATTTAAGGTTTCGCCATCACCGAAGACTTCCAGAACATTCTGTCCTCCTTCTACTGGAATGCTGGATCCAGACTGATCTATGAGATCAACTAAAAACATAGAATAAATTTGACAAGAACAAAAGTAGTAGAAATTATAAACAACGTATCAAAGTTCAAGAGTAGACCAATTTTAAAAAGTTTAATAGACCAAATTTATCCAAAAAAATAATTTAAGTTTATGCAGAGCAGTTACAGGCTCTTGATACTTGATTTATTCCGAGCTGACGTAAGAACAAGACTTTAGTCCGCTTTTTCTTTCATGAAACAAACGTTTAACTAATTCAAAATGTAACTTGGTTAAACAGTTAATAAAGACAAATTAAAACCGACTTTTTAGCATTTAGTTAAACTAACAAAGGTATCTTACTCGTAATTTCAAATTCTTTGTTTTCAACCACATTACGAGCAAAACCAGTCAACTGGAACGGGTCACGTGCATCACCCTCTCGTAAGGTAACGTTGAGAATAGCCCTTAAGTTTTCGTCAACCATATCAAATCTAAAAAATATACAGATAAAATTTTCAAAAAATGAAATCTTAAATTTAGAAAATGTTTTGTTAATTGCTTGAGAGTAAAGGAGCAATAATTTTGTAATAAATGAAATTAATTACCGATAGGCTAAATTATAACGGCTAAAACAAATTAATTGGATAAAATTCCTTTGATTGACAATCACAAGCAGACTGCCCTCTGTCATAACATTAATGGAACACTTCATCATGACTAAAATGTTCATTAACTAAATGTTACACCAGAAAGTCATGCTGATTACAGCACTACGTCTTCAGTGTGCGTGAAAAAGAATGCCTTTTTCTTTGCTGCTGGCGTATTTTCTCATATAAGTCTTTCTTTTCCGTCTAAAAACCCTACTCCAGATGCTGTCTTTTTCAGTCATTTATTATGTTGCCAGGTGGAGGTTTCACGTATTTTAAGGTTGATACTAGTATTAGGCTTTGATTTTGACTGAAGATAATTTGATAGTAACACACCGTAAGAGAGTAACTCCTAAGTAAACGACAATAGCAACAACCACAAATAATACATGCCATACCTGAGGAAATCTACTTGGGTGAAATGTGGGTTTTTCCTTTGAACATCAGCGACTAGTTCAGACGTCACACTGACCGATATTTCACTGCTTCCACTTAGTAAGTTTGCAGACATCGATTGAGTGAGACCACGAATATTGAAGACGTAATAAAAGAATCGAGTTGTAGGAATTTCAACCGAACTAGGCAGGAATCTGTTCAACCAAACGTCAAAAATAAGGAAGCGGGTAACTTCAACGTTTTTCTACCTAAACGCGCTACTAATCAGCAAATACTAGGCAAAAACAACAGCTAATTTACAAGGACAAGCACTTCTTTCTTACTACTAATAAAAAACAAAAATGCAACCGTATTTTACTTACGGGTAGGCATTAGTGCTTTGATTGACTATGTCTTGTATTGATCTAACCATTTCCTCAGTGTTATTGTAGTCACTGTATATGAAGTAATGCACTGTCAACCCATCAAGCATGAAAGGTGCGAAGTATTGAGCTTTGTAGGTCAGACGATATTTATGATTAATTCCAAGTAATCCACTTTCAAGCTAAAAATATAGCAAGCAAAAACAGTCAAAACAAATCTTCATTATACTCACGGTATTACGCAGAGTTTGAAACGAGTGGCGAAGCTCGTCTCCGCAGCTTAGCGCCTGGGCAACGCAGCCCCCAAGAAACGTCGCAGCGGTGGGAGAGGTTAGCGACACTGTGTCCGATTTGAGTGACCCGATCATCGAACCGAGACCTCTCCCACCAATAGCGATGCGATTGATAACTGAGCTAACCAGCCGGTATAGAAAAAGTAAAAGAACTTAAAAAGTGCTTAGTGATCTTGTCACATCAGAGCAAGTTTAATATTATTCAAATTTAGTGTTGTACTGTATACAATTGACTGCTGCGGTTTGGTTCACGTTCATTTGATCATCAAGAATCTTATTTAAATGGAATAGAGCGTCATTCGAGTAAATCATCCTTTAAACGCAAATCAAGTAGGCCTATTCAAAGATTTTATTTGGATGAAATTAAGTAAAAGCAAACCTACCAGTTTTTCCGTTTCCCGAAGAAGGTTTTCACCATCTTCAGTTCCATTTTGTGTCATGACTTCAACCCTGTCAATGTTAGATGGTATGCTAGGGAAGCTTAACTTGCCAGTGTAGTATTCTGAAAATACATTGTGTCAAAAAGCAGTGACCAATTAAACTACAAAAACGTAAAATGGTTGCTTTAACGTGATGCAAAGTGGAAAAAGTGTATGCAATTGCAGTCTGGCTTACCTACAAAATTCAGCTAAATTTGATATATTGTCAAGACCTAAATACCCAACCCATCTTCCTGAGCAAAGTTGATACGATTTAGACTACAAAACCGCACTAGCTTCTGACAAATCCGTAAAGATGGTGAAACGGTAAACTGAAAGTCATATGGCAGCACATTTGCTTGGACTTTTCCTATTGCCAGCAACTTAAACCGCGAATAAAACACGTCACGTAGAATCTCCAACCTACGTGTGGAATGGCTAGAATCTCATCTCCAACAGAAAAATAAAGATTTGTCTTAAAAGAAACAGACTGGTTTACAAGTTATACATCTAGAATTTTTAAAAAGTATATTGCACACTCACCCATTTGGGGCGGTGGAGTATCCAGGTAAGTAGTGACGTTTATGGTAAGAGGATCAAGAAGAATTGGATCTAATCAAAGATAATAAAAATAGTCTAACTGCTTGTCTAAATAAAAAATAGTCTCAACAACTGTACTACTATTGAATGACCAAACGCCAGATTGAGTAATTTTGTTGTCTGGTTTTCGATATGGTCCTCCCTGATTGTTACCTCTGATGAGGGACGTAATCCCGAAACAGGATGACTCAGGTCTTATCTTATATGTCCTAACTTCTTATGTAATTGTTCTAATACTATTTCTGTCTAAATTTGTTGCTTCTGATTTGGTACAAAATCTGCAGTTCAGAACTAAACCACAAAAATTAGTTTCTGCATAGAGCATTAACATTTCTTTCAGGCCGTATTTGTGTTCTATTTTATCTAGGGCTTCTTGAAGACACAGCATATTTAGTTATTAAAAACGTTCAAAGGATACCGAGTTTTAACCAGACTTACAAGTGAGATTTGGAAACAATGATAAAGTTTCTCTGAATTTGCTTGTCAATTCAAATGGATCATTCTTGTCTCCAAATGCTGTTTCCATGTAAAAATACACTTTGGGAGTTCCATTCTTTGTAAGAAAATTACTGAAACATCAAACATGATCGTTAGAAAATCATCTACGTTAACGTATAAGTCAGGTTAATCATGTTGATTCTTCATCATCACCAAAATTTTTCCTGTGCCATAGATTATCTTCTTATATTTTAGAATTAAACCTTTATCTTTTTATTTTTTGTATCAAGAAAAACAAAGATGACAAATTTTGACTTACTCCAGAGGACGAAGCTCTTGGATCAAATCATCCGTTAAAGTAATTCCAGAAGAATTTAAGCGACTGTTCATTAGATCTTTGAAATCCAGAGCTAGTTGGTTAAGTTGTGGGCTGTTTAACGGTTGGTCACTAAACCTTCTGGCTTCGTCATCACTCATATTGATGACGTCAGCTTCGCCGTAAAACCATCTTGTGGTAGGAATTCTCACACTGTCTGGAGAATATCTAAAAAATTTTTAATTTTTGAGTAAGGTTATGTGTTGTTTAAAGCACCCACAACGCATATATTCATGTTTTACAGTAACAGAGCAACAGTGTCTTTACCATCAACACTTCTCAGGAGCAATAACGTATTTTTCTCAACAAAACATAAAAAATGGTAAAATTGACTTTATATAATCATCAGTAAGGTGCATAGGAAGAATTCGACTTGTTTATATTATTAGATTTTTTGACTTAATTTGGATAGATTTTTCGTTTTGCACGTGGAAATGTTTGTGCGTCAACTATAGCCATTAATATTTGGCAATTTTTGGCTTACAATGTTTTGGTTGGCAATGACTTCAACGTAAACGATACATCTGCAAAGTAATGTTGCTTAAACTGTTTTGTCGTTTTCTTTATGGGGGGGGGGGGATCACTGTAATGCTTAGATCAGTGGTTCTCAGCCTTTCATGGTTTGTGACTTCCTTCAAGAGATTTTTAACACCAGTGGTCCCCTGCTCAGCTATAAAATTTTCTGTCAGTATTTCCTTCGCAGAGACTACAGCCGTCTGCTGGTCTTAAGCGGTTAGTTATCATTAATAATTCTTGCGTTAGTGGCTCCCTGGTTAATGCCGCGTGGTCGCCTGGTCCCCCAAAGGGGCCGATGCCCCAGGTTGAAAACCCTGACTTAGATCTATAAACCCTGTTAATAAAATTCAAGGTAAAACCACAACGCAAAAACACAATCGACTCACGCTGACAACGCAGAAGAATTTTCTTGGTCATAATTTTTGGCTTTCTCTTGCAGAATCAATGGGTCTGTTTCAGTGGTGTTCAGCAAAAACTGTACAGTGACTCCATCCCTAACATCTGCTTCTTGTGACGGAGCAAAATACTGAACTTGTATCAACGTTACTTCTGGCCCATATATTGCTCTAAGCTAAAAAATTAAAACTTTTGTGATAACAAATAACCATCATAGCCAAATTTGACTACAAATTCAGACTGCAGCTTCATTACGCTGAAAGTGAAGTACAGAGTAAAAAATCTAGATAATCGTGACATAACTATGCGTCAAAATATAACTTATGAGTTCAGAAGACATTTACCCTGTCCACATGTCCAATTTTAGTGGGCAGACCACTAAAATTGAACATGTGGACAGGGTAAATGCAGCAAAGAGAAGGCTAATAAGCAAAAGACTATGTACAAACTGTAAATCTGAAATACAAAAACAAAACAAAATAGTGGTTATCATCATTTAAAACGCGTAAAACTATAATTACCACATTAACTACAAAAGCATAGAACTGAAAGCATAAAATTAAGAAAAAAAAAAAAGCTTACCAGTCCATTGGTACGGTTTTGCATCATTCCGAACGAAGTGCTACTTGGATTCCTTAAAGTATCTCGTAGATTCAATTCAGATGGTAAAGAAAGAAGAGTGAGTTCTCCATTGAATGAGACTAAAATACATCTAGCGTTACTCTTAATTGTTACAAATCAACAACACACTTGCTGATCAGACACAATTGAAAAGCAAATGCAATTAAAACTTTTTCCCAATGACATCTTCAAGGTGGTGTTAGCGAACAGCCTATTATAGTTCAAAAACAATCAAATTTTCATTATACTTGCGGTATTACAGTGAAGCGTGTAGCGAATGGCGAGGGCCATCTACGCGGTTTAGCGCTTGAGCTACACAGTTCCGAAGAAACGTCGCAGCGGTAGCGAGCCGTGGGCGACACTGTGCCGGTAATCGAACCTCAGACCTCCGGCACTGATAGCGTGTGCTTAGCCTATACAGTTTAGAAGCAATATGTATCTTCTAATGCTTCACTGTACTGATACTTTTTGCAGGCCTGCGTTCACACTTCACTCGGGGTTAAATCGCTTTGCTTAGATAAATTTTTTAACTTGCATAACATCTTTTGCATTTTATGAAAAAAATTACCTGGTTCAATTGGAATATTGGGAAGAGTAACTGAAACAGAAAAAACATTTTAATAAAATGTAATAAGCTAAAACGCAGAGACAAAATGCAACAAACTGGAGCACGCAGATTTGAACCTGGGAACAGAGTTAAGCCCAAAACTAACTAACCCACCCACACGAGCTTGACACAAAGGGAGTGAAGATATTTCATGCCAATTAAAAATAATATGGAGCCATATTTCAAGCAATATCGCAAAAACGATATTAAACGGGGGTTTTACAAGGCATATTTTTTCTACTATGATGTTTTTTTGGGGTGAATCTTATATACTTAAATGACAAACTGAAAGAGTAAAAAACTTACAATAAATATCGATCGTGAGTGGAAGAATAAGGCGACCGACAAAATCTTCTTTCAACAGGATCGAGTTCATTTCTTCTTCCAAAGCTTCAGGATCAGTGTCATCGTATTTGGACATACGAATGTTAAACGTGAACCATCGAGTTCCGTTCTCATTAAGAACAGAAGACACAGAAACATTGAACACTGTGCTTCGCAGCAACAGCTGATTTGCTTCGGTCATTCTGACAACTTGATCCAACTGAAAATCATAGTCAGTTTCATTAACAGCAGCTTTCTAGTACTTATTTTTGGAACCATGGGTTTGAAATGACAGAATCAGTCGAGTTATACAGCAGCTTTAACACTTCATTCCACACAGTTTGCTTAATATATCATCATCTCGCAGATAACCAACTAAGAAGAGATGTTCCAGTTTAAATACATTCATAGTTTCCATTCTAAAACGCATTACAATGTGATTTCTGCCCGCTCATTCTCACCTCAGCCAAAACTAGTAATTTCAATGATTCTTCGTCCATACTTCCCGACCGCATTTGACCTCTTCCATTAAGAACTCGGGTTTCACCGACGTTGAAAGAACCTCGTGTAAATTCTATAATTATGACAACAAAATTTGAAAACAGCCCATAAATTTTGAGCCATAAAAACTGTGCATCTGGAGTTTGGACAGAGTGGTTATGCCTTTAAGAGCAATTTACGACTGTAGTAATTGTTGCACATTTATCTTCCTATCACAAGAAAGTATTGTTCAAGGCGCTGCTCGCTCTAACGTAGTAGTAGTAGTACTTTATTATTTTGTCTCCAACGACAGCAAAAGAAACACATACTTCTACAATATAAATGAAAATAACCTATAACGTGCTTGCTTAAGGTGTTTCCCGCCACCTGTCACCACTCTATAATGGAAAAATCCATTTAAGTGCATTTCCCAACGGCACAACATGTAAACTCTGTCGACTTGCTCTTCACACCGTCGATTTGACCAGACTTGGAATCAAACTTCAGACTACCGCCTCAGAAGCAAACGTCCTATCCACTCGACCATCTAAACGGGTCAAAGAAACAATGACCGCGCAGAAATGAACTTACCAGAAGTACGTGCTGTGTTCAGCACTGCAGCAACTGCTTCCTCATCAAGATCATACGGAGAAGTGTTGTTCTTCATTTGAAGTTTAAAGTGAGCAACCACGCGATCAGGCCAGTCTTTGTTTGATTCAAAATACTGTACAATTGCCGCATCTAAAACGAAATAACTTGACACACCAGGATCACAAATCAATTCGTTGCAGAAAAGACAAAGCAGCGTAGCAGCATCAAGTAAAAAGCAAAAGCACAACAATGGAAATTTTAATTTTTCTCAAGCTTGAAGCACACTTTAAAGACGTTTCAAATAGGTCTAAGTGACGTCTCAACTAAGCTGTTTTGCCTTGGATAAAAAAAGCATCAAACTGGTGGATCAAAGTTAAATTTAATGAGCAGTTCGAAACGACCCAAAAAACTTTGTTGCATAAAGTACATGGCAAACTACTGCAGATAATTTACCTGTATCGAGCATAGATCTCAAAGGCGACTCAAAGAACACATTTTGAATGATGAAATTAAGTTCACGCAAAAATCGCGAATCTTCTCTTCCTTTCATGATGTTGTAAATTAATCGAGGATTCAAACCAGTGATGGTAACTTTGCCTGAAAGCGTATGCGGCATTAGAATAAAAATCCACGTAAGCTCATTAAAAAACAACCTATGTCGGGGGCTGAATAAGAAATAACCACTATCACTGACAGTTTCAAATATATCAAATTCCTGGTTCAATTAACGCGTGTATGTTATACAGCTGTTATTTGTGAACTTAGGCTAAATATTCAAGCAATTTTCTAGCTTTTCTTTCTGCTTTGCTAAACACATAAAAGCGTGAAAAAAACTTTCCCAAAATCAAAAGGTTATATATAACGCCTTTGGACAACTACTTTCGTGATTAAGCAAATTAAGTAAATATTACACTGTGTTCAATTTAACTGCCCGGGAATAGAACCCAGACCTTCCGTTTCAATAGCGATGTCTTGCTAACCGGCGATTTAAAAAAAAAACCATAAATAAGAATCATACCTGAGAAAGGGAGGCCATATACATCATTTCTGGGCCGTACAACTATGGTATCAGGCTGTAAGGAAGTCTCCGTTGGTTGCGACCGAATTGCGGCGGCAATTTCTTTTCGCAATTCGTCTGGAGTCGTAGGCCTACCAGTTCTATTTAATGACATAAGCTCAAAAGTTGCAATCGCCATTTCTTCGTCGATTTCATTCGGTTTTATCTGTAACGTAGTAATGTTGTTGATCAACTTTACAAAAGAGCGCTATAGTCAGTGCATCTGTAACTTTACAAACGTTTTGGTAAAAACTACGGAGGCACTAGACTACATGACGGTATAAGTCGCTACCGAAACGTTGCTAAACATGATAACGAACTTGCTGGCAACAATCTCTGAAATTAGAGTTCTAAAAAATATCTTAATGCTCTTAATGTTGTTTGTTTTCCACTTAAAAACGGGACGTATAGCCACCCCAACTTTAAGAAAATATTCTCCCAAACGGGTCCATGACATGCTTAGACAAGAATCTCACCAGTTGAGCTCACTAGGAGAATGCAACTGTTCATAAGATCACGCTTTCACGTTTTTGTGTAAATTTTAGAATTTAGCAACCTGCTGTGTTTCTTGCTATTGCTTACACCGCATATTTGCGAAACATAGTCACATCGTTTACTTTGAAGACAGCAGAGCGCAAAAATTGTATAATGTTGGGAAGTCGGCGTCTTTTTTAAGTTTATTTTGCTATTGTGCATTTTTGTTTTAAATACCGGTATCGAATTTCAATTTTTCAATTTCAGTCGAATATTCAAAAAATCTTGAATAAAATATAGTTACTTAGCAATTGAAAAATATTATTTATCAGCGCTACTAAGTAAGCGTACTTGCCTCAAACGAGGTTAATGCAACTGGGATGCCAGTATTTTCAATAATCGAGCTTATTTGATCTTCCAATGCAGTGATGGCGGCCTCAGTTAGCTCTGCAGGTGTCACACCCTCAACCACAGCTTCCCCGATCCATGATCTCTCCGCTAAAATGCAAAATCATAAAATATCGGTTTGGAGAGCAAGCAAGCTGGCGTAGATAAGCAAGCTAATCTCAAGGTGTTGGTTTGATCTCCACTCAAAATTTTTAGCAGGTCAAGCCCAAGTTAAATACCTGACATGATCTTTACCTGGCACAGCAACAGAGTTTTTGTCGAAAGCATAGAAAGTGCCAAAATCATTGATAATTTCATTGATGTTTTCAGCTGATGGAGGGGAACTACCGGACGGTACATGGAGAAGCATTTGAGCAACCACTCTGTACACAAGAAATTGTAAAATACTGATAAAGGCAAACTCTTTATCATATCAGCTAGTTTCTTGCTATATTACCTAAATAACCTCAGAGAATCGTAAGTTTTATTATTTATCTCCTCGTTTTTTTTGGTAATCCAGCAAACCATCATCAGCTCCATATTTTTGCAAAAATACGTGATACTGTCCACAATTAATTAAATACTCAAATCTCAATATCAAGGGCACGGTGGTTTGATCCTTAGAGACGCAAGCTAATAGCGCAGAATACACTTGCTGTAACAATACGTTTACTTCTTTGCAAAATTGTTTACATCTCAAAAGAAGCGACTCGGGTTCGATCCGTGCGGAATTCAAACACTTAGTGTAGATTTTGACTTGACTGGCGAGGCTCATCTCCGCGGCTTAATGCCTAGGCAACGCAGCTCCGAAAAAAAAACGTCGCAGCAGTAGCGAGCCGTTGGCGACACTGTGTTCGATTTGACCGACCCGATAATCGAACCCCAGACCTCCCGCACCGATAGCGATGTCTTAACAACTAAAGTGAATTTTTAACTTTATGAAGATTTGGATCAACTTACCGAGAAATAGGAGTCGAGCTTGGCTCAAAATATTGCAGACTGTAATCAATTCCAAACCCAAGAGCTAGATTTCCCTTTAGTTTTTCTAAAACATCTTCAACTTCTTGCCGAGCGAACGAATGATTCTGTGACTCGGGGCGATACACAGTGTTGTACATATCCGGTGGAGGAATAAAGAAAGCGAACGACATTGGGTAGTTATCAGGAGGGCTTGGTGTTGAAGGCTCATCCGTACCACAAAATCGTGTCGCTTCCGAACGATCGGACAAAAATCCGGCAGCTGCAATGAATTTCAAGTAGGAATCAAATTATAAACTGAATGTCTTTGAATTTTTCCTGCCGATGCCTTTGTAAGTACTTACTTTCTTATATCGTGATTTAGGAAAAAATTACGCACAAGCTAATGTACGAGCTCGTAAGCGAATTTGACTACTTAAAAGATTACAAAAAGGCAACTTTCAAATTGAATTAAATTAACGTCATGACAATAGTTCCATTTTGAAACTGCATTTCGTAAATATCAAAATTTTTGAATTTCAGTGACCTTACGTAATAGTAACCAATGACAACATTTATTAAAAGCTTAACGTCAAAAAAACGTACAAATTTCTCAAAAATTTGATTACTGATTTTAAATACCTCTAGTCTCTACATCTTCTACATTAAATAAATTAAGTTGGAAGGCACTCTCAGCATGTTGGTTTACTGAGTTGGGAACAGCTTCATCGTCATTGGTTGCTGAAGTCACGTGATAACGGAACATCAAGCTATTTTCGTCACCAGTTGCTGATATGTCCACATATCTCCAAATGGAACCATAGTCAATGATATCAGGATCAGACAACGAAGCACTTTGAACCTAAAAAATATAAGATTGACAAAATATAACAGATGCAAAAACGAAAGTAGAAATAACTGCAGACAGTGAACATTGTCTCGACTGTTTAGGTCTCATCAGTGAAACTGGTGTGATATTGCTGCCCTAGAAAAAGTCGGTCAACCAACAGCACTACTGAGCCTTGAAAAGCCGAAACATTTTTTGCTAAATATTGGTTGCTAAACATCAATGCTATTTGAAGAAGGTAGGTCTTCTTTTGGCAGCCTTAAGCAAAGACAACTATAAAATTTTTCGAACAACCAATGTGGAGTTTTTTGGAGGTGACATTTATTGGTATTTCGTGGAAAAGTTCATTGATGTTATTGCAATCATTGCACATGGGCCTGGTGTACAAATCTTAAGGATTATTCGGTTTGAAGAAGCAAAATCGATGCGTTTAAAGGGAACTAAAAATAACACTTTATTACATTAAAGTACAGTTTGTATAAGCAATGACAGCACATACTCTGTCTCGAAGAAAACTGACAAAATTTTCGTCCGACCCGTTCAGAACACTGTTAACCAGCAGTTCTCCAAGGGGATCCATAATGCCATCACCACTGAAGAGTCGTTTGCCTGCAACAAAATCAGCCTAACTTACTCGTAGGTTAAAAAAAGATAAGAAGTTTCAGTAAAGCATATTGTTTTTATACCCGCGCACATTTTTGTATGAAAAAAGTACACCATTGCTTGTTTTTAAACATAGGTTTAGAGCAGAAGTTGGATATAAAGCAGATTTGCATCGGTTCCATAGAACAGTCTTCACAATTTTACTGGATTAGCAAACGGGTCAATACTGCAACTGCTAATACTCTTGTATAACTAGTTGAAATAGAACCGTCTGAAAATGTAGCTTTTATAATAGAACCGGCTAACAAAAACATTGAATCCAACTACTAGTTTAAAGTAGTCATAATTCCGGAAAGTTTGATTGGTCAAGTGGTTAAAAGGCTGCAATAAAACTCACTACGCTCCGCTTTCTACGTTCAATGCTCACAAGTTTTTTTTATATTTGTTACAACAAACAGCAAACGAAGAGAGACCACAAAGAGAGATCAGCAAAACAAATTTTTTCTTGCTGCAATACCAAGCATAACTATGCTCCTCGAAAACGTCTCAATAAAGATGTCACAAAATTACGACAAAAATCATAAAAACATCAACCTCATTGATTTGTTTTTGATGTATCAAAAAATAAAAATAATACCAAAAAAACACTAAAAGAGGTTCCAAAAATTGCTACAACAAATTTCTACAGCAAAGTTACACACCTGAAACCCTAAAACTGTCCCGGATCAGCTGGAAATCATCAGGTAGCTCTTTTTCGAATTCATCAATAAAAGTAGCAACAGCACTTTCCAAATTGCAAGGACGGAAAGTATCGTTCGCTGAAATCAAAACATAGCATTAGTTGCAATTCATAAGGCCAAAGTTAACTTAAAACAGTCGACATCAAAAAAATCAAATATTCTTTATACTCGCGGTACACGCCGAAGCGTGTAACGAGTGGTGGGCCCACTCCGCTGCTTAGCGCCTGGGCAACACAGCTCCGATGAAACGTCGCAGCGGTGGCGAGCCGTTGGCGATACTGTGTCCAATTTGACCGTCCCAGGAATCGAACCCCAGACCTCCCGCACCGATAACGTGCGCTAAACAACTAAGCTAACCGGTCGGTTAGGCATAGGCATAAGTCAGACAAAATTCTCACCATCAAAAGTAACTCGGAAATGCAAGTCTACACTTCTGTTATTAAATACTTCATAATATTGAGTTTCGACATCATACAAAGGCGGCGCATCACGAATGACTCTTGAGTAAGCTTGGATAACCTGTAAGTACAAAAGATAGGTGTTTTCTTCGGGAAAAATGTGTCATGCCAGAACATCATTGTTGATTGTCCGTGTTTCTGCATTCATTCTAACGATAAAATCACTTAATGCACGATCACCTTTTTTTTTTTTTTTTCATACGCAAAAACTTATTCTACAAAAACTTAAAGCAGTCAGCAGCTGATGAAAAATTGAAGTCTCTTTACATCATCTCAGTTTCAGACCATAATACCGTACTTACGAAATCTCTGAAGCCATTTTCCAAGTTTTCAATATCAGGTGAAGAAGATCGGTTGAATTTATCTGAGATATCCGTCCAAGTCTTGGAGTCTAAAACCAGATGAGCTATTCCTACAAACACTTCACCAGGATTTCCTTCATGACCTGGGGTGGTGGAATGTGTATCCGTTGGATCAGTGGTGGTAAAAAGAGGAGTTGAAGTAAATGGAAATGTAGTTTCACTGTAAAAAAAAGAGACAGAGCAACCTCTAATTTAAGTATTGGTAAAAACACATCAGCTCTTACTTTCCAGTTGGGAAAGGAGTAGGAGGAGGAGTGGGAGAAGGAGGTGGAGGAATAATGTCGGTTTCATTGTCTAAATAAAACATCACAATGGTCTCAGGATTGGATTTTTTTGACAATACAAGTTTGTACCAAGGCAATGAACCAACAACATTTTTGAGCGATTGAATACACAAGTAAATAAGCGCTCGAGCATTGACTGCAGACGCTAGAAAGGTGTGACCTTACACGTGTCGTCAGTACAGTTGCCGTGGCTAACATTCAAGGCAAGATCACAACTACATGCTCTCAGGCAAATCATCCCGTTTAAGACCTTTTTCCATTTTTAATATGGATTACAAGCAAAGTTTTTTTGCTCGAGCAGTTATATATTTTTTATGTGCTGTTAACCTATTGTGTTGTGTGTCAATGTAATTCAAAAACACTTTTTATTTTTTTCTCCAGCCTGCTTCAATATTGAAACCAAAATAACACTAAATATTGCTTGATGTTTACTTCTTCTTCACTCTCCTGCAGCTTGGAGTCTAATCCCATACTACTTCACCTTTTTTTTGCTAAATTAACTCTTATTCTATCTCATGATGATACTCAACCAGCGTTTTGATGACCAAGCTTTTTTGTGAAATTGTAAATTTTTGCTAGCCCCTTCTCTGGAAACGTAAAATACCTAAAGTTAAAGACCAAAAACGAATCAATGCATGCAAATAGGAACAACACGAAATCTCGTTTTTGACCTTAAAGCATTAAATATCCTTTGTAACAATTAATGATTAATGTATCCTATTAATCAAACTAACAGCAAAACCACCGTTTGACCACCACTATAAAAATTTTTCGTGCGGAAAGCAAGATACTGAACGCTGGAAAAAGCTGTTCGCAATACAAATGCAGTACATACAATACAAAATACAACTTTTTGCTGAAATTGGATAATAATTGGAGTACTCCAATTTAAATCTGCATAAAAAAATATTCATTTATCAGCAAATGCATCACCGCTTTAGCACCCAAAGAAGATTTGAGCGAGCCAAAGTAATCAGTTCTAAAATTCACCGCACATCACCACCACCGCTGCGTTAGCCTATCATTTAAGCCTATGGGTGGAATGCAATCACAACTCGGATAAGAAGTATATTCCTTGATTGAAATCCTTGACCGTTTTCTTCCCACTATTGCCAATTAAAAACCACCTTCACCACCACCAGCAGCACAAGCAGAGACCGTATTTGTCCAAACTCACCAAAATCAGTTGTTGTTTCAGAAGGGGTAAAGGCAGAGGTGGTGGCATTTTTTGTGGAGTAATTAGTCATTGTAGGAGAGAATAGGAGTGTGGTCGATTCAGGGGACACAAAAGTTGTTAATTCAGGTAGAGGGGGAGGTGTGGAAGGTGGAGGGGGTGGAGGCGTAGTCATTTTATGTGGTAAAAAGGTAGTTATCTCAAGTGGGGAAAGTGTTGAGGGAGGGGGCGGTGGAGGCGGGAGAGTGGTCACCACCGGAAGTACAAAAGTAGTTGTTTCAAGTAAAGGAGGAATGGTGGGAGGTGGGGGAGGGGGAGGTGTGTCCATTCCAGGAGGTGCAAAAGTGGTTGCCTCAGGAAGAGGGGGAAGGATAGGAGGTGACGGCGGCGGTGGTGGTGGTGGTGGCAATACGTTAACTGTACCTAGTAAAATCAAATAAGCTGTTAAAAATTCAAGAATTGTGGCATATCAGTTGTACAAAACCTGAAAAAAAGTAAATCTCAAAATGGTTTTACACCATCAAGTGTACTTCAGTTACAATTATGTTAAAGCATCGGCATGAAGTTAGTCGCTAAAAAAACAAGAAGATACAAAAATACAAGAACCTTTTTACGTATCATTTTTTCGTTGTAGATATACTGTACATGTCTAAAAAGAAAAGCAAATATATGCCTACCGCTGTGTTTACCAGCTCTTGCAGTATCCATAAAGTTTTGAAATTTGATTTATTTTTATATTTTTGCATTTATTTAACTTGCAATTTTAATAAATGAAAAAAATGTGGAAATAACAAAACACTTTGTCATACCTGTTGTTACTAGTTTGACAGTAGGAAGACCAGTAGTATTTCCATGTTTAGGAATAAGAGAAATTTCGTATGTTGTATTTGGCTCCAAATCTGGGATCAGAATCTCGGTAGGAAGATTGTTAATCGGTATTTCCTGCGAAAAAGTAACGGTTAAAAATAAACGCATTTCTGAACCAACTACAGAAAAATAATGTACAAAGGGTTGCTACCTTGCTTACTGTAGGCCCATCGTTTTTGTGGCCGTCGGTTGCTATGACTGGTATGCAAAATATCAGTAGCAACCGCCATTCACCTCATTGGTGCATTCAAAGGGGATAAAAAGTTCAACCCTCCTCTTCACATTTTATTTACAATACTTTGATACTTTTATACTTGTAAACGTAAACTGCGAGATTGGCCTTTTTGATTCCCAGCCCCTCCTGAGCCTAAAAACTTTTGGAATTAACCCTGACCAGTGGCGCAACTAAGCCTTTTTTAGGGGGCGAATGCCCAGGGCCTTTTTCAAAATGCTTAGGGTCTTTTTCCATGTGTTCAGGGGCGTATCTTGGTTCGCTGAGGCCGCGGGTTTTTTGCTCTTCATTTGACTTTGGGCGGAAAAGCAGGCATCTGCGGACGTGATGACCTTCAAAGAACTTGTCCTCCTTTTGCGCAGTGAAAATATATCCGGCCCTGTTGGCATGGTTTTGAATTGCGGCTCCCCCCTTTCAAATTTCTGGGCACGCCCCTGTTGGGCAATGCCCCGGGTCTCAGCTATACCTAGTTACGCCCCTGACCACCATTTCTAGCCTATTAGCATGATAAAGCAATAAAACACTTCAAATCATAATCAAATCTTCATTATACTCTCGCTATTACGCCGAAGCGAGTAACGAGTAGCGGGACTCATCTCCGCGGCTCAGCGCCAGGGCAACTCAGCTCCAAACAAACATCGCAGCGTAGCGAGTCGTTGGCGACACTGTGGCTGATTTGATCGACCCGGGATTCGAGCCCCAGATCTCCAGCACCGATAACGATGTCTTAACAAGTGAGCTAACCGGCCAGTTATTTATTACTTTCTATTTACAAGATATGTATCTTCGTGGCTCAGCCGGATCCCTGAATAAGACAACCAACTTATCACCAGCCCAGTAAACGACTGCTGACTAATCAATAATGTCTAAAAAGAAAAATCAACGTAATACCTCCAAGGACAACAAGACGCTTTACAAAAAGCGCAGATCACAACCAGAGATGCATCCAGCACAGTAATGAACCAAGTAGATATAAACTCAGACACTACTCACTTGTTCAAATACTGGATCACTCATATTTTCAGCTGGTTTAGCGATGAGCACAGCAACATCGATTGTAGTTGTGGTATTGGGATCAGGGATGATAACAGTTATATTGGTTGGTGTAGTTGTCGAGTTGAAATCGATCATAGGAAACGGATCTGTTTATTAAGCACAAAAAAACCATTTCAGAATGAAACTTTTAAATCGTGTAAGACAAGTTGTATGGTTCATGGCATTTTACGTACTAGATTTAGAAGCAAACACACGAAGTAGCTTTTTCAAAGTATTGAAATTAAGCTCAAAAACAAGATGACTGATTTCAGAACCAAAAATTCCCAACACTTTCTTCACAGCCAGTGCGTATTTATGCCAATTCCGCTGAAAGTTGTTAAAAATCAAATGCACCTTTGTGATTATTTGCATCAGTAAAATCACTCTGGCTCAAACGTGTTACATCAACTGTTTCACTTCAAGCAATATGTTCATACCTGTAGTAGCCGACTTATTAGTAGGTGGTCCAGTCGTATTTCCATCTTTGGGGACAAGTGAAACGGTGTATGTCATATTTGGTTTCAAACCAGGAATTACAATTTCCGTTGGAAGATCAGTGATTGGTATCTCCTGTAGAAAAAATTACCAAAAACATGTTGAAAATAAGAGCAAAAAAATAAAAACTTTCAACTACATCATAAAAAAACAGCACCTATGCAAAACCAATGTCGCAGTTTGAAAAAATCTTACTACGACGTAAATTTGTAAAAGTGACATTATTTATTACTTTATTGCAACCAACATCACTCACTAGTTCTTCTACCCGTTCGGTCATATTTTCAGTCGGTGTGACAACAAGTACAACATCTACTGGAGTTGTCGTATTAGGATCAGGAATGATGACAGTTACACTGGTGGGTGTAGTGGTTGTGTTGAAATCGATCTCAGGGAACGGATCTGTTAGAAAACGAGGAAATGTTTTAAAAATCTAACCTGGGTTTTGACACATTCCATTTTTCCGGAAAATTGTTATTTTCTGAAAAAATCACTTATACCTGTAGCAGCCGTCTTGTTAGTAGGTGGTCCAGTTGTATTTCCATCTTTGGGTATAAGTGAAACGGTGTATGTTGTGTTTGGTTTCAAACCAGGAATTACAATTTCCGTTGGAAGATCAGTGATTGGTATCTCCTGTGAAAACCAGAAAAAGTTTAAAAAGTGAGGAGCACTACACACCATGGTCATCAAAAGTTAGGAAAAGCTAAACAATGAAGAGCATTTTGACATCAGAGATTGGACAAGATTTTAAAATGCAGAAATTCAGACGCAAATCATCGGAAACTGTAAATAACGCTCAACGCTGCAATCCACTTTGCTTACTTGCTCTTCCACTGGTTCGGTCGTATTTTCAGTCGGTGTAACAACAAGTACAACATCCATTGGAGTCGTGGTATTAGGATCAGGAATGATGACAGTTACACTGGTGGGTGTGGTGGTTGTGTTGAAATCGATCTCAGGGAACGGATCTGTTAGAAAATGATGAAACATTAGTGAAAGTTTTGTCTTCGCCTAAACACATTCGACTTGCGAGGTAAATTGTTAGATTTACTTGCAAAACAAACAAAATCAAATCAAAACAAATCTTCGCCACACTCGCAGCATCACGCCGAAGTGTGGAAGCAGTGGGAGCCCATCTCCGCGACATAACGAATAAGCCACACAGCCCATACCACCCGCACCGATAGCCTGTGCGCTTTAGCAACTGAGCTAACGGCCAGTCCGTGAAACATATCATTTCAGAAAACTTCGCTCATACCTGTAGTAGCCGACTTGTTAGTAGGTGGTCCAGTGGTATTTCCATCTTTGGGTATAAGTGAAACGGTGTATGTCGTATTTGGTTTCAAACCAGGAATTACAATTTCCGTTGGAAGATCGGTGATTGGTATTTCCTATGAAAAAAATGCAAATAACCAAAGTAAACAAAAACCTATTTGTCATATGATCAATCGACAATCATAAAACTAAAACCAAAAAACAATGTTTACCAGCATGCAAAAAAAAAACAACTTCACAAAACCGAATCTGCAAATTAAAAAGATGATACTATGACCTAAATTGCAAAAGCGACATTATTTAACACTTCATTGCAACCAACATCACTTACTCGCTGTTCTACTGGTTCAGTTATATTTTCAGTCGGTGTGACAACAAGTACAACATCCACTGGAGCTGTGGTATTAGGATCAGGAATGATGACAGTTACACTGGTGGGTGTAGTGGTTGTGTTGAAATCGATCTCAGGAAACGGATCTGTTACAAAGCGATAAAAAATATTTGTGAAAGTTTTGTCTACGCCTTAACACATTCGGTTTGCAAAGTAAGTAATTAGATTTAATTGAAAAATCAAATGATTTCCGAAAAAATTGCTCATACCTGTAGTAGCCGACTTGTCAGTAGGTGGTCCAGTGGTATTTCCATCTTTGGGGACAAGTGAAACGGTGTATGTTGTATTTGGTTTCAAACCAGGAATTACAATTTCCGTTGGAAGATCAGTGATTGGTATCTCCTGTGAAAAAATGCAAATGAACAACAACAATAAAAACGCATTTGAATAATGAGCAACCAACGATCATGAAAGTTAAATCAAAACACCATACCCAACAACATAATACAAAAGCAACTTTACAACCTTCCGCAACAGTTTAAAATAATGGTATTACGATGTGTATTGGTCAAAGTGACTCCATTTATTACTTTGTTGCAACCAATATCACTTACTTGCTCCTCTACTGGCTCAGTCATATTTTCAGTCGGTGTGACTACAAGTACAACATCCACTGGAGTTGTGGTATTAGGATTAGGAATGATGACAGTTACACTGGTGGGTGTGGTGGTTGTGTTGAAATCGATCTCAGGGAACGGATCTGTTAGAAAACCAGAAAATATTCGTGAAAATTTAGCCTACATTTTTATATATTCGAATTTCAACGAAAAATGTTGTTTTCGGAAAATATCGCTCATACCTGTAGTAGCCGACTTGTCAGTAGGTGGTCCAGTGGTATTTCCATCTTTGGGGACAAGTGAAACGGTGTATGTTGTATTTGGTTTCAAACCAGGAATTACAATTTCCGTTGGAAGATCAGTGATTGGTATCTCCTGTGGAAACCAAAAACAGTTTAACAAGTGAAGAGCATTACACACCATGCATCACGCATGGTCATCAAAAATTAACAAAAGCTAAACAATGAAAAAAATTGTAACATCGCGGTTGGGTGAAGATTTTAAAATGTGTTAATTCCAACGCATATCATTGGAAACTCTAAATAACGCTCAACACTGCAATCCACTTTGCTTACTTGCTCTTCCACTGGTTCGGTCATATTTTCAGTAGGCGTGACAACCAGTACAACATCTACTGGAGTTGTCGTATTAGGATCAGGAATGATGACAGTTACACTGGTGGGTGTGGTGGTTGTGTTGAAATCGATCTCAGGGAACGGATCTGTTAGAAAACCAGAAAACATTCGTGAAAATTTAACCTGGGTCTTGACTTATTCTATTATTACGGAAAATGGTCATTTTCTAAAAATATCGCTCATACCTGTAGTAGCCGACTTGTTAGTAGGTGGTCCAGTTGTATTTCCATCTTTGGGGACAAGTGAAACGGTGTACGTTGTATTTGGTTTCAAACCAGGAATTACAATTTCCGTTGGAAGATCAGTGATTGGTATCTCCTATGGAAACCAAAAAAAGTCAAAAGTGAAGAGCATTACACACCATGCATGACGCATGGTCATCGAAAATTAACAAAAGCCAAACGATGAAGAAAATTGTAACATCGGGGTTTGATCAAAAGTTTAAAATGTGTTAACGCAAACGCAAATCATCGGAAACTGTAAATAACGCTCAACACTGCAATCCACATCGCTTACTTGCTCTTCTACTGGTTTGGTCATGTTTTCAGTCGGTGTGACAACAAGTACAACATCCACTGGAGTTGTGGTATTAGGATCAGGAATGATGACAGTTACACTAGTGGGTGTGGTGGTTGTGTTGAAATCGATCTCAGGGAACGGATCTGTTAGAAAACGAGAAAACACTCGTGAAAATTTAACCTGGGTCTTGACTTACTTTCTTTTTACGGAAAATTGCCATTTTCTAAAAATATCGCTCATACCTGTAGTAGCCGACTTGTTAGTTGGTGGTCCAGTTGCATTTCCATCTTTGGGGACAAGTGAAACGGTGTATGTCGTATTTGGTTTCAAACCAGGAATTACAATTTCCGATGGAAGATCAGTGATTGGTATCTCCTGTGGAAACCAAAAAAGGTTTAACAAGTGAAGAGCATTACACACCATGCATCACGCATGGTCATCAAAAATTAACAAAAGCTAAACAATGAAGAAAATTGTAACATCGGGGTTGGGACAAGATTTTAAAATGTGTTAATTCCAACGCATATCATTGGAAACTGTAAATAACGCTCAACACTGCAATCCACTTTGCTTACTTGCTCTTCCACTGGTTCGGTCATATTTTCAGTAGGCGTGACAACCAGTACAACATCTACTGGAATTGTCGTATTAGGATCAGGAATGATGACAGTTACACTGGTCGGTGTGGTGGTTGTGTTGAAATCGATCTCAGGGAACGGATCTGTTAGAAAACGATAAAACATTCGTGAAAATTTAACCTGGGTCTTGACTTATTCCATTATTACGGAAAATTATCATTTTCTAAAAATATCGCTCATACCTGTAATAGCCGACTTGTTAGTAGGTGGTCCAGTTGTATTTCCATCTTTGGGTATAAGTGAAACGGTGTATGTTGTATTTGGTTTCAAACCAGGAATTACAATTTCCGTTGGAAGATCAGTGATTGGTATCTCCTGTGGAAACCAAAAACAGTTTAACAAGTGAAGAGCATTACACACCATGCATGACGCATGGTCATCGAAAATTAACAAAAGCTAAACGATGAAGAAAATTGTAACATCGGGGTTTGATCAAAAGTTTAAAATGTGTTAACGCAAACGCAAATCATCGGAAACTGTAAATAACGCTCAACACTGCAATCCACATCGCTTACTTGCTCTTCTACTGGTTCGGTCATATTTTCAGTCGGTGTGACAACCAGAACAACATCCACTGGAGTTGTCGTATTAGGATCAGGAATGATGACAGTTACACTAGTGGGTGTGGTGGTTGTGTTGAAATCGATCTCAGGGAACGGATCTGTTAGAAAACGATAAAACACTCGTGAAAATTTAACCTGGGTCTTGACTTACTCTCTTTTTACGGAAAATTGCCATTTTCTAAAAATATCGCTCATACCTGTAGTAGCCGACTTGTTAGTAGGTGGTCCAGTTGCATTTCCATCTTTGGGTATAAGTGAAACGGTGTATGTTGTATTTGGTTTCAAACCAGGAATTACAATTTCCGATGGAAGATCAGTGATTGGTATCTCCTGTGGAAACCAAAAAATGTTTAACAAGTGAAGAGCATTACACACCATGCATGACGCATGGTCATCGAAAATTAACAAAAGCTAAACAATGAAGAAAATGTTGACATCGAGGTTGGGTGAAGATTTTAAAATGTGTTAATGCAAACGCAAATCATCGAAAACTGTAAATAACGCTTAACGTTGCAATCCACATCGCTTACTTGCTCTTCTACTGGTTCGGTCATATTTTCAGTCGGTGTGACAACAAGTATAACATCCACTGGAATTGTCGTATTAGGATCAGGAATGATGACAGTTACACTGGTGGGTGTGGTGGTTGTGTTGAAATCGATCTCAGGGAACGGATCTGTTAGAAAACCAGAAAACATTCGTGAAAATTTAGCCTACATTTTTATATATTCGAATTTCAACGAAAAATGTTATTTCCGCAAAATATCGCTCATACCTGTAGTAGCCGACTTGTCAGTAGGTGGTCCAGTTGCATTTCCATCTTTGGGGACAAGTGAAACGGTGTATGTTGTATTTGGTTTCAAACCAGGAATTACAATTTCCGTTGGAAGATCAGTGATTGGTATCTCCTATGGAAAACAGAAAAGGTTTAACAAGTAAAGAGCATTACACACCATGGTCATCAAAAATTAACAAAAGCTAAACAATGAAAAAAATTGTAACATCGCGGTTGGGTGAAGATTTTAAAATGTGTTAATTCCAACGCATATCATTGGAAACTGTAAATAACGCTCAACACTGCAATCCACTTTGCTTACTTGCTCTTCCACTGGATCGGTCATATTTTCAGTAGGCGTGACAACCAGTACAACATCTACTGGAGTTGTGGTATTAGGATTAGGAATGATGACAGTTACACTGGTGGGTGTGGTGGTTGTGTTGAAATCGATCTCAGGGAACGGATCTGTTAGAAAACGAGAAAACATTCGTGAAAATTTAACCTGGGTCTTGACTTATTCCATTATTACGGAAAATTATCATTTTCTAAAAATATCGCTCATACCTGTAGTAGCCGACTTGTTAGTAGGTGGTCCAGTTGTATTTCCATCTTTGGGTATAAGTGAAACGGTGTATGTTGTATTTGGTTTCAAACCAGGAATTGCAATTTCCGTTGGAAGATCAGTGATTGGTATCTCCTGTGGAAAACAAAAAAAGTCAAAAGTGAAAAGCATTACACACCACGCATGACGCATGGTCATCAAAAATTAACAAAAGCTAAACGATGAAGAAAATGTTGACATCGAGGTTGGGTGAAGATTTTAAAATGTGTTAATGCAAACGCAAATCATCGAAAACTGTAAATAACGCTTAACGTTGCAATCCACATCGCTTACTTGCTCTTCTACTGGATCGGTCATATTTTCAGTCGGTGTGACAACAAGTACAACATCCACTGGAATTGTCGTATTAGGATCAGGAATGATGACAGTTACACTGGTGGGTGTGGTGGTTGTGTTGAAATCGATCTCAGGGAACGGATCTGTTAGAAAACCAGAAAACATTCGTGAAAATTTAGCCTACATTTTTATATATTCGAATTTCAACGAAAAATGTTATTTCCGCAAAATATCGCTCATACCTGTAGTAGCCGACTTGTTAGTAGGTGGTCCAGTTGCATTTCCATCTTTGGGGACAAGTGAAACGGTGTATGTTGTATTTGGTTTCAAACCAGGAATTACAATTTCCGTTGGAAGATCAGTGATTGGTATCTCCTATGGAAAACAGAAAAGGTTCAACAAGTGAAGAGCATTACACACCATGGTCATCAAAAATTAACAAAAGCTAAACAATGAAAAAAATTGTAACATCGCGGTTGGGACAAGATTTTAAAATGTGTTAATTCCAACGCATATCATTGGAAACTCTAAATAACGCTCAACACTGCAATCCACTTTGCTTACTTGCTCTTCCACTGGATCGGTCATATTTTCAGTAGGCGTGACAACAAGTACAACATCTACTGGAGTTGTGGTATTAGGATCAGGAATGATGACAGTTACACTGGTGGGTGTGGTGGTTGTGTTGAAATCGATCTCAGGGAACGGATCTGTTAGAAAACGAGAAAACATTCGTGAAAATTTAACCTGGGTCTTGACTTATTCCATTATTACGGAAAATTTTCATTTTCTAAAAATATCGCTCATACCTGTAGTAGCCGACTTGTTAGTAGGTGGTCCAGTTGTATTTCCATCTTTGGGTATAAGTGAAACGGTGTATGTTGTATTTGGTTTCAAACCAGGAATTACAATTTCCGTTGGAAGATCAGTGATTGGTATCTCCTGTGGAAACCAAAAAAAGTTAAAAGTGAAAAGCATTACACACCACGCATCACGCATGGTCATCAAAAATTAACAAAAGCTAAACAATGAAGAAAATGTTGACATCGAGGTTGGGTGAAGATTTTAAAATGTGTTAATGCAAACGCAAATCATCGAAAACTGTAAATAACGCTTAACGTTGCAATCCACATCGCTTACTTGCTCTTCTACTGGTTCGGTCATATTTTCAGTCGGTGTGACAACAAGTATAACACCTACTGGAGTTGTCGTATTAGGATCAGGAATGATGACAGTTACACTGGTGGGTGTGGTGGTTGTGTTGAAATCGATCTCAGGGAACGGATCTGTTAAAAAACCAGAAAACATTCGTGAAAATTTAGCCTACATTTTTATATATTCGAATTTCAACGAAAAATGTTATTTTCGGAAAAGATCGCTCATACCTGTAGTAGCCGACTTGTTAGTAGGTGGTCCAGTGGTATTTCCATCTTTGGGGACAAGTGAAACGGTGTATGTTGTATTTGGTTTCAAACCAGGAATTACAATTTCCGTTGGAAGATCAGTGATTGGCATCTCCTATGGAAACCAAAAAAAGTTTAACAAGTGAAGAGCATTACACACCATGCATGACGCATGGTCATCGAAAATTAACAAAAGCTAAACAATGAAGAAAATTGTAACATCGGGGTTTGATCAAGAGTTTAAAATGTGTTAACGCAAACGCAAATCATCGGAAACTGTAAATAACGTTAAACACTGCAATCCACATCGCTTACTTGCTCTTCTACTGGTTCGGTCATATTTTCAGTCGGTGTGACAACAAGTACAACATCCACTGGAGTTCTGGTATTAGGATCAGGAATGATGACAGTTACACTGGTGGGTGTGGTGGTTGTGTTGAAATCGATCTCAGGGAACGGATCTGTTAGAAAACCAGAAAACATTCGTGAAAATTTAGCCTACATTTTTATATATTCGAATTTCAACGAAAAATGTTATTTCCGCAAAATATCGCTCATACCTGTAGTAGCCGACTTGTTAGTAGGTGGTCCAGTTGCATTTCCATCTTTGGGGACAAGTGAAACGGTGTATGTCGTATTTGGTTTCAAACCAGGAATTACAATTTCCGATGGAAGATCAGTGATTGGTATCTCCTGTGGAAAACAAAAAAGGTTTAACAAGTGAAGAGCATTACACACCATGCATGACGCATGGTCATCGAAAATTAACAAAAGCTAAACAATGAAGAAAATTGTAACATCGGGGTTGAGACAAGATTTTAAAATGTGTTAATTCCAACGCATATCATTGGAAACTCTAAATAACGCTCAACACTGCAATCCACTTTGTTTACTTGCTCTTCCACTGGATCGGTCATATTTTCAGTAGGCGTGACAACCAGTACAACATCTACTGGAATTGTCGTATTAGGATCAGGAATGATGACAGTTACACTGGTGGGTGTGGTGGTTGTGTTGAAATCGATCTCAGGGAACGGATCTGTTAGAAAACCAGAAAACATTCGTGAAAATTTAATCCACTTATTTCATTATTACGGAAAATGGTCATTTTCTAAAAATATCGCTCATACCTGCAGTAGCCGACTTGTTAGTAGGTGGTCCAGTTGCATTTCCATCTTTGGGTATAAGTGAAACGGTGTATGTTGTATTTGGTTTCAAACCAGGAATTACAATTTCCGTTGGAAGATCAGTGATTGGTATCTCCTATGGAAAACAGAAAAGGTTCAACAAGTGAAGAGCATTACACACCATGGTCATCAAAAATTAACAAAAGCTAAACAATGAAAAAAATTGTAACATCGCGGTTGGGACAAGATTTTAAAATGTGTTAATTCCAACGCATATCATTGGAAACTCTAAATAACGCTCAACACTGCAATCCACTTTGCTTACTTGCTCTTCCACTGGATCGGTCATATTTTCAGTAGGCGTGACAACAAGTACAACATCTACTGGAGTTGTGGTATTAGGATCAGGAATGATGACAGTTACACTGGTGGGTGTGGTGGTTGTGTTGAAATCGATCTCAGGGAACGGATCTGTTAGAAAACGAGAAAACATTCGTGAAAATTTAACCTGGGTCTTGACTTATTCCATTATTACGGAAAATTTTCATTTTCTAAAAATATCGCTCATACCTGTAGTAGCCGACTTGTTAGTAGGTGGTCCAGTTGTATTTCCATCTTTGGGTATAAGTGAAACGGTGTATGTTGTATTTGGTTTCAAACCAGGAATTACAATTTCCGTTGGAAGATCAGTGATTGGTATCTCCTGTGGAAACCAAAAAAAGTTAAAAGTGAAAAGCATTACACACCACGCATCACGCATGGTCATCAAAAATTAACAAAAGCTAAACAATGAAGAAAATGTTGACATCGAGGTTGGGTGAAGATTTTAAAATGTGTTAATGCAAACGCAAATCATCGAAAACTGTAAATAACGCTTAACGTTGCAATCCACATCGCTTACTTGCTCTTCTACTGGTTCGGTCATATTTTCAGTCGGTGTGACAACAAGTATAACACCTACTGGAGTTGTCGTATTAGGATCAGGAATGATGACAGTTACACTGGTGGGTGTGGTGGTTGTGTTGAAATCGATCTCAGGGAACGGATCTGTTAAAAAACCAGAAAACATTCGTGAAAATTTAGCCTACATTTTTATATATTCGAATTTCAACGAAAAATGTTATTTTCGGAAAAGATCGCTCATACCTGTAGTAGCCGACTTGTTAGTAGGTGGTCCAGTGGTATTTCCATCTTTGGGGACAAGTGAAACGGTGTATGTTGTATTTGGTTTCAAACCAGGAATTACAATTTCCGTTGGAAGATCAGTGATTGGCATCTCCTATGGAAACCAAAAAAAGTTTAACAAGTGAAGAGCATTACACACCATGCATGACGCATGGTCATCGAAAATTAACAAAAGCTAAACAATGAAGAAAATTGTAACATCGGGGTTTGATCAAGAGTTTAAAATGTGTTAACGCAAACGCAAATCATCGGAAACTGTAAATAACGTTAAACACTGCAATCCACATCGCTTACTTGCTCTTCTACTGGTTCAGTCATATTTTCAGTCGGTGTGACAACAAGTACAACATCCACTGGAGTTCTGGTATTAGGATCAGGAATGATGACAGTTACACTGGTGGGTGTGGTGGTTGTGTTGAAATCGATCTCAGGGAACGGATCTGTTAGAAAACCAGAAAACATTCGTGAAAATTTAGCCTACATTTTTATATATTCGAATTTCAACGAAAAATGTTATTTCCGCAAAATATCGCTCATACCTGTAGTAGCCGACTTGTTAGTAGGTGGTCCAGTTGCATTTCCATCTTTGGGGACAAGTGAAACGGTGTATGTCGTATTTGGTTTCAAACCAGGAATTACAATTTCCGATGGAAGATCAGTGATTGGTATCTCCTGTGGAAAACAAAAAAGGTTTAACAAGTGAAGAGCATTACACACCATGCATGACGCATGGTCATCGAAAATTAACAAAAGCTAAACAATGAAGAAAATTGTAACATCGGGGTTGAGACAAGATTTTAAAATGTGTTAATTCCAACGCATATCATTGGAAACTCTAAATAACGCTCAACACTGCAATCCACTTTGTTTACTTGCTCTTCCACTGGATCGGTCATATTTTCAGTAGGCGTGACAACCAGTACAACATCTACTGGAATTGTCGTATTAGGATCAGGAATGATGACAGTTACACTGGTGGGTGTGGTGGTTGTGTTGAAATCGATCTCAGGGAACGGATCTGTTAGAAAACCAGAAAACATTCGTGAAAATTTAATCCACTTATTTCATTATTACGGAAAATGGTCATTTTCTAAAAATATCGCTCATACCTGTAGTAGCCGACTTGTTAGTAGGTGGTCCAGTTGCATTTCCATTTTTGGGTATAAGTGAAACGGTGTATGTTGTATTTGGTTTCAAACCAGGAATTACAATTTCCGTTGGAAGATCAGTGATTGGTATCTCCTGTGGAAACCAAAAACAGTTTAACAAGTGAAGAGCATTACACACCATGCATGACGCATGCTCATCGAAAATTAACAAAAGCTAAACGATCAAGAAAATTGTAACATCGGGGTTTGATCAAAAGTTTAAAATGTGTTAACGCAAACGCAAATCATCGGAAACTGTAAATAACGCTCAACACTGCAATCCACATCGCTTACTTGCTCTTCTACTGGTTCGGTCATATTTTCAGTCGGTGTGACAACAAGTATAACATCCACTGGAGTTGTCGTATTAGGATCAGGAATGATGACAGTTACACTAGTGGGTGTGGTGGTTGTGTTGAAATCGATCTCAGGGAACGGATCTGTTAGAAAACGATAAAACACTCGTGAAAATTTAACCTGGGTCTTGACTTACTCTCTTTTTACGGAAAATTGCCATTTTCTAAAAATATCGCTCATACCTGTAGTAGCCGACTTGTTAGTAGGTGGTCCAGTTGCATTTCCATCTTTGGGTATAAGTGAAACGGTGTATGTTGTATTTGGTTTCAAACCAGGAATTACAATTTCCGATGGAAGATCAGTGATTGGTATCTCCTGTGGAAACCAAAAAATGTTTAACAAGTGAAGAGCATTACACACCATGCATGACGCATGGTCATCGAAAATTAACAAAAGCTAAACAATGAAGAAAATGTTGACATCGAGGTTGGGTGAAGATTTTAAAATGTGTTAATGCAAACGCAAATCATCGAAAACTGTAAATAACGCTTAACGTTGCAATCCACATCGCTTACTTGCTCTTCTACTGGTTCGGTCATATTTTCAGTCGGTGTGACAACAAGTATAACATCCACTGGAATTGTCGTATTAGGATCAGGAATGATGACAGTTACACTGGTGGGTGTGGTGGTTGTGTTGAAATCGATCTCAGGGAACGGATCTGTTAGAAAACCAGAAAACATTCGTGAAAATTTAGCCTACATTTTTATATATTCGAATTTCAACGAAAAATGTTATTTCCGCAAAATATCGCTCATACCTGTAGTAGCCGACTTGTTAGTAGGTGGTCCAGTTGCATTTCCATCTTTGGGGACAAGTGAAACGGTGTATGTTGTATTTGGTTTCAAACCAGGAATTACAATTTCCGTTGGAAGATCAGTGATTGGTATCTCCTATGGAAAACAGAAAAGGTTCAACAAGTGAAGAGCATTACACACCATGGTCATCAAAAATTAACAAAAGCTAAACAATGAAAAAAATTGTAACATCGCGGTTGGGACAAGATTTTAAAATGTGTTAATTCCAACGCATATCATTGGAAACTCTAAATAACGCTCAACACTGCAATCCACTTTGCTTACTTGCTCTTCCACTGGATCGGTCATATTTTCAGTAGGCGTGACAACAAGTACAACATCCACTGGAGTTCTGGTATTAGGATCAGGAATGATGACAGTTACACTGGTGGGTGTGGTGGTTGTGTTGAAATCGATCTCAGGGAACGGATCTGTTAGAAAACCAGAAAACATTCGTGAAAATTTAGCCTACATTTTTATATATTCGAATTTCAACGAAAAATGTTATTTCCGCAAAATATCGCTCATACCTGTAGTAGCCGACTTGTTAGTAGGTGGTCCAGTTGCATTTCCATCTTTGGGGACAAGTGAAACGGTGTATGTTGTATTTGGTTTCAAACCAGGAATTACAATTTCCGTTGGAAGATCAGTGATTGGTATCTCCTATGGAAAACAGAAAAGGTTTAACAAGTAAAGAGCATTACACACCATGGTCATCAAAAATTAACAAAAGCTAAACAATGAAAAAAATTGTAACATCGCGGTTGGGACAAGATTTTAAAATGTGTTAATTCCAACGCATATCATTGGAAACTCTAAATAACGCTCAACACTGCAATCCACTTTGCTTACTTGCTCTTCCACTGGATCGGTCATATTTTCAGTAGGCGTGACAACCAGTACAACATCTACTGGAGTTGTGGTATTAGGATCAGGAATGATCACAGTTACACTGGTGGGTGTGGTGGTTGTGTTGAAATCGATCTTAGGGAACGGATCTGTTAGAAAACGAGAAAACATTCGTGAAAATTTAACCTGGGTCTTGACTTATTCCATTATTACGGAAAATTATCATTTTCTAAAAATATCGCTCATACCTGTAGTAGCCGACTTGTTAGTAGGTGGTCCAGTTGCATTTCCATCTTTGGGGACAAGTGAAACGGTGTATGTTGTATTTGGTTTCAAACCAGGAATTACAATTTCCGTTGGAAGATCAGTGATTGGTATCTCCTGTGGAAACCAAAAAAAGTTAAAAGTGAAAAGCATTACACACCACGCATCACGCATGGTCATCAAAAATTAACAAAAGCTAAACAATGAAGAAAATGTTGACATCGAGGTTGGGTGAAGATTTTAAAATGTGTTAATGCAAACGCAAATCATCGGAAACTGTAAATAACGCTTAACGTTGCAATCCACATCGCTTACTTGCTCTTCTACTGGTTCGGTCATATTTTCAGTCGGTGTGACAACAAGTATAACATCCACTGGAATTGTCGTATTAGGATCAGGAATGATGACAGTTACACTGGTGGGTGTGGTGGTTGTGTTGAAATCGATCTCAGGGAACGGATCTGTTAGAAAGCGAGAAAACATTCGTGAAAATTTAGCCTACATTTTTATATATTCGAATTTCAACGAAAAATGTTATTTTCGGAAAATATCGCTCATACCTGTAGTAGCCGACTTGTTAGTAGGTGGTCCAGTTGCATTTCCATCTTTGGGGACAAGTGAAACGGTGTATGTTGTATTTGGTTTCAAACCAGGAATTACAATTTCCGTTGGAAGATCAGTGATTGGTATCTCCTGTGGAAACCAAAAAAAGTTTAAGAAGTGAAGAGCATTACACACCATGCATGACGCATGGTCATCGAAAATTAACAAAAGCTAAACAATGAAGAAAATTGTAACATCGGGGTTTGATCAAGAGTTTAAAATGTGTTAACGCAAACGCAAATCATCGGAAACTGTAAATAACGCTAAACACTGCAATCCACATCGCTTACTTGCTCTTCTACTGGTTCGGTCATATTTTCAGTCGGTGTGACAACCAGTACAACATCCACTGGAGTTCTGGTATTAGGATCAGGAATGATGACAGTTACACTGGTGGGTGTGGTGGTTGTGTTGAAATCGATCTCAGGGAACGGATCTGTTAGAAAACCAGAAAACATTCGTGAAAATTTAGCCTACATTTTTATATATTCGAATTTCAACGAAAAATGTTATTTCCGCAAAATATCGCTCATACCTGTAGTAGCCGACTTGTTAGTAGGTGGTCCAGTTGCATTTCCATCTTTGGGGACAAGTGAAACGGTGTATGTCGTATTTGGTTTCAAACCAGGAATTACAATTTCCGATGGAAGATCAGTGATTGGTATCTCCTGTGGAAAACAAAAAAGGTTTAACAAGTGAAGAGCATTACACACCATGCATGACGCATGGTCATCAAAAATTAACAAAAGCTAAACAATGAAAAAAATTGTAACATCGGGGTTGAGACAAGATTTTAAAATGTGTTAATTCCAACGCATATCATTGGAAACTCTAAATAACGCTCAACACTGCAATCCACATCGCTTACTTGCTCTTCCACTGGTTCGGTCATATTTTCAGTAGGCGTGACAACCAGTACAACATCTACTGGAATTGTCGTATTAGGATCAGGAATGATGACAGTTACACTGGTGGGTGTAGTGGTTGTGTTGAAATCGATCTCAGGGAACGGATCTGTTAGAAAACGATAAAACATTCGTGAAAATTTAACCTGGGTCTTGACTTATTCCATTATTACGGAAAATGGTCATTTTCTAAAAACATCGCTCATACCTGTAGTAACCGACTTGTTAGTAGGTGGTCCAGTTGTATTTCCATCTTTGGGTATAAGTGAAACGATGTAGGTTGTATTTGGTTTCAAACCAGGAATTACAATTTCCGTTGGAAGATCAGTGATTGGTATCTCCTGTGGAAAAAATGCAAATAAACAAAAACATATTTGATTTATGAGCAATCGACGATCATAAAACTAAAACGAAAACAGATGTAAAAAGCGCCAAAAACATCTGGTAAATTTAACTAGTTTTGAAAAAGACTGTTTTTGAAGCAAACATTTTCGTCTGGTTTCTTTCAGGGTTTAACGCGAGAGTAAATTGAGAAGAAGGAGATGGTGTATGTACTATCATCAGCTTCATCGAAAAATCTGCAACAAAAGAGGAGAAAAAGAAAAAGAGCTGTGATTGGTTGTTGAAGGACGCTTGTGGTTGGTCGATAATGCATGATTGTTAGAGTCCAACTATCGTAGAATTTGCAGCGAGTAGAACAATTAATTTTGACGACTTAGAATAGGTTTCAGCGTTTTGATGAAAGTTGCTTCCAGCGTTCCCAAGTGGAAAAGTGTTCTAGCTTTGGCCAAAGTAGAAAACTGGTCACTGTGATAATGAGAGGCAGAATCAAGATTTTAAATTAAGTGTAGACTTAAGTGTAGTTTCAGATGCACACGGCATTTCTTAGGCTTGTGTTTCTGAAACTACCCTGGATTGGCAGTATTTCTCTTCAATTTGAAAAACAAGTAAAATCTAACGTTCAAAATTGTTTTAGAGCCGTCGATCTTTGTGTCATTTTCCAAACCAGAAAGATTCTACTTTCAATCCATGTGCAGTGCCCATCACTCATCAAAGTATGGTCGTATATCAATAGGTGTGCCGCTGTGATTGCCGGTACGTGGATCGCACATCTTTACGACTGCAAGATAAATCCAACCAAAGTTCTTCCCAAACGTAACTGCAAAAATATTACTCCACTGCATCAACAAGACTGTGGTTCAGCTATTGGTCTGCACTTAATTCAAAATCTTGATTGTGCCTCTCATTATCACATTGACCAGTTTTCTATTTTAGCCAAAGCTAGAATACTTTCTCACTTGGGGACGCTGGAGGCAACTTTCATCAAAACGCTGAAACCTATTCTGTGCCGTCAATAGGAATTGTTCTACTCGCTGCAAATTCTACGATAGTTGGATTTTAAAATTTATCCATTATCGACTGATCACAAGCGTCCTTCAACAACCAATCACAGCTCTTTTTCTCCTCTTTTGTTGCAGATTTTTCGATGAAGCTGATGATAATATATACACCATTATTTCCTTCTCAATTTACTCTTGCGTTGAGCACTGAAGAAAGTGAAACGAAAATGTTTGCTTCAAAAACGCTCTTTTTCAAGACTACCTAAATTGAAAAGATGTTTTCGGCACTTTTAAAGTCGGTTTTGAAAATCTGCACCACCAAAAAGCTTTTCAAAAACTCAAACCAAAAAGCAATGTCTAAAAACACAATACAAAAAGCAACTTTAAAAACCAATGTCGCAGTTTAAAAAAATGTCACTACGACAAAAATTCGTAAAAGAGACATTATTTATTACATCATTGCAACCCACATCGCTTACTTGTTCTTCCTCTGCTTCGGTCATATTTTCAGTCGGTGTGACTACAAGTACAACATCTACTGGAGTTGTGGTATTAGGATCAGGAATGATGACAGTTACACTGGTGGGTGTGGTGGTTGTGTTGAAATCGATCTCAGGGAACGGATCTGTTAGAAAGCAAGGAAGTATTTGTGAATATTTAACCTGGGACGTGACAGATTCCGTTTTCACGGAAAATGGTCATTTTCTAAAATTATCGCTCATACCTGTAGTAGCCGATTTGTTAGTAGGTGGTCCAGTTGTGTTTCCATCTTTGGGGACAAGTGAAACGGTGTATGTTGTATTTGGTTTCAAACCAGGAATTACAATTTCCGTTGGAAGATCAGTGATTGGTATCTCCTGTCGAAACAAGAAAAAGTTCAACAAGTGAAAAGGGTTACATACCATGGTCATCAAAAACTAAGAAAAGCTAAAAATAGAAAAGCACTTTAACATCGGGGTTTGGTCAAGATTTTAAAATGTGTTAATGCAAACGCAAATCACCGAAAACTGTAAATAACGCTCTACACTGCAATCCACATCGCTTACTTGCTCTTCTACTGGATCGGTCATATTTTCAGTCGGTGTGACAACAAGTACAACATCCACTGGAACTGTGGTATTAGGATCAGGAATGATGACAGTTACACTGGTGGGTGTAGTAGTTGTGTTGAAATCGATTTCAGGAAACGGATCTGTTAGAAAGCGAGGAAATATTTGTGAAAATCTGACCTGGATCTTGACAGATTCCGTTTTCACGGAAAATGGTCATTTTCTAAAATAAATAAATAAAATAATAGAGAAATAACTGAGGTTATTTTCAAATTATACCGAACGGAAAATTCAACAGTAATTGAGGGAGACTGCGAAGTGAGCTTGCGCTCTTCGAGTCAGCAGCCACCCATTACATATGTCAAATGCGATCGGCTCCAGCCGTGAATCGAACCCGTCACGCAGGATCTGTCACCTGCGCGCGGTACCGCTAGGCCATGTCGCAGACAGAACGTTTGCTCATACCTGTAGTAACCGACTTGTTAGTTGGTGGTCCAGCTGTATTTCCATCTTTAGGTATAAGTGAAACGGTGTATGTTGTATTTGGTTTCAAACCAGGAATTACAATTTCCGTTGGAAGATCAGTGATTGGTATCTCCTGTGGAAAAAATACAAATGAAAAACAACAACAATATAAACGCATTTGACCAATCAGCAATCCACGATCGTAAAACCAAAACCAAACAGCAATATCTAACAACGCAATACAAAAAGCAACTTTAAAAATTTACGCAACAGTTTGAAAAGACCTTATCACGATGTATATTGGTCAAAGTGACACCATTTATTATTTTGCTGCAATCATCATCACTCACTTGCTCTTCTACTGGATCAGTCATGTTGTCAGTCGGTGTGACAACAAGTACAACATCCACTGGAGTTGTGGCATTAGGATCAGGAATGATGACAGTTACACTGGTGGGTGTGGTGGTTGTGTTGAAATCGATCTCAGGAAACGGATCTATTAGAAAACCAGAAAACATTCGTGAAAATTTAGCCTACATTTTTATATATTCGAATTTCAACGAAAAATGTTATTTTCGGAAAAGATCGCTCATACCTGTAGTAGCCGACTTGTTAGTAGATGGTCCAGTTGTATTTCCATCTTTGGGTATAAGTGAAACGATGTATGTTGTATTTGGTTTCAAACCAGGAATTACAATTTCCGTTGGAAGATCAGTGATTGGTATCTCCTGTCGAAACAAGAAGTTTAACAGGTGAAAAGGGTTACACACCATGGTCATCAAAAACTAAGAAAAGCTAAAAATAGAAAAGCACTTTAACATCGGGGTTTGGTCAAGATTTTAAAATGTGTTAATGCAAACGCAAATCATCGAAAACTGTAAATAACGCTCAACACTGCAATCCACATCGCTTACTTGCTCTTCCACTGGATCAGTCATATTTTCAGTCGGTGTGACAACAAGTACAACATCTACTGGAACTGTGGTATTAGGATCAGGAATGATGACAGTCACACTGAAGGGCGTAGTGGTTGTGTTGAAATCGATTTCAGGGAACGGATCTGTTAGAAATCCAGAAAACATTCGTGAAAATCTGACCCGGATCTTGACAGATTCCGTTTTCACGGAAAATGGTCATTTTCTAAAATTATCGCTCATACCTGTAGTAGCCGACTTGTTAGTTGGTGGTCCAGTTGTGTTTCCATCCTTGGGTGTTAGTGAAACGGTGTATGTCGTATTTGGTTTCAAACCAGGAATTACAATTTCCGTTGGAAGATCAGTGATTGGTATGTCCTGTGAAAAAATATAGAAAATTAAAAAGTTATTGCACGAGTTTAATGGCAATTTAGTATGATAGTAAGTTACACCATATAATTTGGTCGCAAAATATTACAAAAGACTAAAAAGTTTATTCAGTATCTCAGCTAAACCACGGGGTTTGGGCGAGATTTTAAAAATGTGTTGATATATTGGTGAACCACCGAAAACCGTATAAAAATTACAAAATGAAATCAACATCACTTACTTGTTTTTCTACTGGTTCAGTCATATTTTCAGTCGGTGTGACAACAAGTACAACATCCACTGGAGTTGTGGTATTAGGATCAGGAATGATGACAGTTACACTGGTGGGTGTAGTGGTTGTGCTGAAATCGATCTCAGGAAACGGATCTGTTAGAAAGCGAGGAAACATTTGTGAAAATCTGACTTGGGTCTTGACAGATTCCGTTTTCACGGAAAATGGTCATTTTCTAAAATGTTTGCTCATACCTGTAGTAACCGACTTGTTAGTAGGTGGTCCAGTTGCATTTCCATCTTTGGGTACGAGTGAAATGGTGTATGTCGTATTTGGTTTTAAACCAGGAATTACAATTTCCGTTGGAAGATCAGTGATTGGTATCTCCTGTGGAAAAAATACAAATGAAAAACAACAACAATATAAACGCATTTGACCAATCAGCAATCCACGATCGAAAAACCAAAACCAAACAGCAATATCTAACAACGCAATACAAAAAGCAACTTTAAAAATTTACGCAATAGTTTGAAAAGATCTTATCACGATGTATATTGGTCAAAGTGACACCATTTATTATTTTGCTGCAATCATCATCACTCACTTGCTCTTCTACTGGATCGGTCATGTTGTCAGTCGGTGTGACAACAAGTACAACATCCACTGGAGTTGTAGTATTAGGATCAGGAATGATGACAGTTACACTGGTGGGTGTAGTGGTTGTGTTGAAATCGATCTCAGGGAACGGATCTGTTAGAAAACGAGAAAATGTTTGTGAAAATCTAAACTGGGTCTTGACAGATTCCGTTTTCACGGAAAATGATCATTTTCTAAAAATATCGCTCATACCTGTAGTAGCCGACTTGTTAGTTGGTGGTCCAGTCGTATTTCCATCTTTGGGGACAAGCGAAACGGTGTATGTTGTATTTGGTTTCAAACCAGGAATTACAATTTCCGTTGGAAGATCAGTGGTTGGTATCTCCTGTCGAAACAAGAAAAAGTTCAACAAGTGAAAAGCATTACACACCATGGTCATCAAAAACTAAGAAAAGCTAAAAATAGAAAAGCACTTTAACATCGGGGTTTGGTCAAGATTTTAAAATGTGTTAATGCAAACGCAAATCATCGAAAACTGTAAATAACGCTCAACACTGCAATCCACATCGCTTACTTGCTCTTCCACTGGATCAGTCATATTTTCAGTCGGTGTGACAACAAGTACAACATCCACTGGAACTGTGGTATTAGGATCAGGAATGATGACAGTTACACTGGAGGGCGTAGTGGTTGTGTTGAAATCGATCTCAGGAAACGGATCTGTTAGAAATCCAGAAAACATTCGTGAAAATCTGACCCGGATCTTGACAGATTCCGTTTTCACGGAAAATGGTCATTTTCTAAAATTATCGCTCATACCTGTAGTAGCCGACTTGTTAGTAGGTGGTCCAGTTGTGTTTCCATCCTTGGGTGTTAGTGAAACGGTGTATGTCGTATTTGGTTTCAAACCAGGAATTACAATTTCCGTTGGAAGATCAGTGGTTGGTATCTCCTGTCGAAACAAGAAAAAGTTCAACAAGTGAAAAGCATTACACACCATGGTCATCAAAAACTAAGAAAAGCTAAAAATAGAAAAGCACTTTAACATCGGGGTTTGGTCAAGATTTTAAAATGTGTTAATGCAAACGCAAATCATCGAAAACTGTAAATAACGCTCAACACTGCAATCCACATCGCTTACTTGCTCTTCCACTGGATCAGTCATATTTTCAGTCGGTGTGACAACAAGTACAACATCCACTGGAACTGTGGTATTAGGATCAGGAATGATGACAGTTACACTGGAGGGCGTAGTGGTTGTGTTGAAATCGATCTCAGGAAACGGATCTGTTAGAAATCCAGAAAACATTCGTGAAAATCTGACCCGGATCTTGACAGATTCCGTTTTCACGGAAAATGGTCATTTTCTAAAATTATCGCTCATACCTGTAGTAGCCGACTTGTTAGTAGGTGGTCCAGTTGTGTTTCCATCCTTGGGTGTTAGTGAAACGGTGTATGTCGTATTTGGTTTCAAACCAGGAATTACAATTTCCGTTGGAAGATCAGTGGTTGGTATGTCCTGTGAAAAATATAGAAAATTAAAAAGTTATTGCACGAGTTTAATGGCAATTTAGTATGATAGTAAGTTACACCATATAATTTGGTCGCAAAATATTACAAAAGACTAAAAAGTTTATTCAGTATCTCAGCTAAACCACGGGGTTTGGGCGAGATTTTAAAAATGTGTTGATATATTGGTGAACCACCGAAAACCGTATAAAAATTACAAAATGAAATCAACATCACTTACTTGTTTTTCTACTGGTTCAGTCATATTTTCAGTCGGTGTGACAACAAGTACAACATCCACTGGAGTTGTGGTATTAGGATCAGGAATGATGACAGTTACACTGGTGGGTGTAGTGGTTGTGTTGAAATCAATCTCAGGGAACAGATCTGTTCAGAACAAAGATATTCTACTAATGAACATATGGTTTAGGTTTTAGTAGACCCATTGTAAAACTTATGTATAGCCCCTCAAGAGACTGAGCTTATGCAAGAAGATGGCAGCCATTATTTTCTGACCCCTTTTAGCGGTGAGGAAACACTCACATGAAAGTGGTTAAGTCTGATGTAAAAAAAATACCTTCGTCATTCAAGCATCATTCTTGATACTGACCAAACCATCTTTGTTCAATGCTTTTTTTCATTTTGACTTCACGTGATCTTTGAAGACCTGCCCAAGTTCTGGATCTTTGTGACGGCAACTTGCCGTATCAAAAGAGCAACAAAAGAACGCCACCACTACTTCCAACTACCACCAATACAACTACCACTACCACCACAAATCTTTTGAAAAAGACAGTTTGCACGACACCGCTCATTATTTTTCAAGCAAAAGTGTTGAATGAAATAGATTTGTACTGGCATCTTGGCAAAATCAAACACAATGGAATTGAAAGTAAAAAAATGACATGCGAAAAAATGACGATACAGATCAACATAGTAATGTGACGTTCATGTAAAACATCTTTGCAATTTACCCTCAGTCCGGCCAGCTCTCTGGAGTAAAATTGATTCGTCTGTCTCCAACAATGGACGTTATCTGCATCTCATTTGATATGTCATAAATTTAATGCACATTTAAACTGTTAAGCCTGTCCTTTCATCAACAGACAGTCTATCTTTCTTCCTGAATATCTCATTTTATGTGAGTTTTTTTACAGTTTTCTGCTTGGCTCGATCATTCGTCTTGCATTATTCTAAATCTTGGATTTTACGTTTGTATGTAGTGTTGTTAATGTAGTACTTGACCTACACAAAGCTTCAGTTTGTGAGATTTTGAAAAAGTAAATTTTACCTTTACTGGGTAACGTTTAGGACATCAACATCGCTCATACCTGTAGTAACCGTCTTGTTAGTAGGTGGTCCAGTTGTATTTCCATCTTTGGGTATAAGTGAAATGGTGTATGTCGTATTTGGTTTCAAGCCAGGAATTACAATTTCCTTGGGAAGATCAGTGATTGGTATCTGCTATAAAAAAAATTAAAAAAAAACGTTACAAAAGTAATTTTTTGAGTTTAACAAGAATTTACTACAAGATTTTAACTATAAGAATTTACTATAAGTTACTACAAGATTCCCCGAAACAGCGCTGTCCCGCTCTATTGGTAAGATTTTAGTAGATACGCAACATGGGCCTAATACCAAATATTGTTATAAAAATCAAGAAAAATACAAATTGAAAAGCATTTTAACAGCGGGGTTTGGATAAGATTTCAAAATCTGCTGTTATAACGTAACCCACTCGAAACTGTAAAAAAACTTATCAAATTGAAACCAGCATCACAACATCGCTTACTTGCTCTTCCACTGGTTCAGTCATATTTTCAGTCGGTGTGACAACAAGTACAACATCTACTGGAGTTGTGGTATTAGGATCAGGAATAATGACAGTTACACTGGTGGGTGTAGTGGTTGTGTTGAAATCGATCTTAGGGAACGGATCTGATTAGTAAAAACAAAAACATACGTCAAAAATAGTCAACGTCACAACATATTTTATGGTACAGAAAGTTATTTTGATTTAAACAAGAATTAATGTATACCTGTAGTAGCCGACTTGTTAGTAGGTGGTCCAGTTGTGTTTTTAACTTTGGGTGTTAGTGAAACGGTGTATGTCGTATTTGGTTTCAAACCAGGAATTACAATTTCCGTTGGAAGATCAGTGATTGGTATTTCCTGTGAAAACAAAAGCTTACAACCTAAATAATTGTTTTCAACTAAGCAAGCAAAAGCTTGGCAACAACATAATAACAACAACAAAACTAAAGGAAACAACGCACCAGTTTTTACTTTATCTCGTTTTATGAAATTTTAATGTGGCCGAAAAACACAGTTGATGTGACGCTTAGTTGACAAAAGTTGCAAATTTTTCATCTTAAAAACGCAACCTAATGACTTACCTGCTCTTCTACTGGTTTGGTCATGTTTTCAGTCGGTGTGACAACAAGTACAACATCCACTGGAGTTGTGGTATTAGGATCAGGAATGATGACAGTTACACTGGTGGGTGTAGTGGTTGTGTTGAAATCAATCTTAGGGAACGGATCTGCATTTATTTACATTAAAAAACTGGTCGTCAAACTTTTTAAATCTTGACGAACACGTCATAGGAGGTTAATATGCAACAACATATACAAAATCCAAATACAATGCGCATAATGAATGAAACTACCCCAATTGAAAGCCGACCATGTTGACAAACCACTCCCATACTATTTAACACGTTTTTGAATAAGATGATAAACTATTTTTGTGCTCGATCAATTTTTAGCAATCAACAAATCGAATTCAGTTACAAAATTTGGAGGAACCTAATGCAATATGACGATGAAAATGAAAAGAACAGATTTCCAAAATCAATGCTGGTAACACAGAAATGATGTATAGCTTTACGTTTAAACATGTAATTGTATAATCATTCCCGATATTACTCGCAATTTAGTTACTTTAAAAGTTAAATGTTTTCAAAGATTACTCACTTGTTACGAGATTAATAGTTGCTGGTTCGCTTTCCACCCCGTAAATGACTGAGACGGCGGAAGCTACATATTCTGTATTTGGTATTAAATCTTCAAAGGTAGCAGTCATTCCGACTGCTTTTGGGGAAATTCCTTTGACTTCTTCGGTTGTTGACAGCATTTGACTTTCGAGACGAACCTATATGTTATTAACATATTCATCGTTAACCTTAGATGAAACCGTACATTTTTTGTGTCGTAGACATAAATGATTGGTTTTCAGCACTACGTAACGCAGAAACAATCAAGTCAGAAAGTTTCTTCGAGCAACTTTACTAGATCTTATAAAATATACATAAAAGGTTTAGAAAGGTGAAGCATGGGATACGATTATGCATCAAAGAAACAATCAAACATTTATTTCACCAGCGTAATTACGCCGAAGCGTGTAACGAGTGGCGGAACCCATTTTCGCGGCTTAGCGTCTGGGCAACACAGCTTCGAAGAAACGTCGCAACGATGGCGAGCCGTTGGCGACATTGTGTCCGATTTGACCGACCCGGGAATCGAACCGCACAGCGATAGCAGTCTTAGCAACTGAACAAACCATGTATATTAAAACAAAAGCAGCAGGCTAGAAATTAATTGAAGATAAAACCAACAACTGTCAATCCAGCCTTTAATAGTTTTGGCCAATAACTGGCACACTTTTGCATCAAACACACTTTATTGGCACTGTTAAAAAAAATTGCTTATTTACCGTGTAAAAATCAATTTCCGGCAGCAGTGTTACGTTTCCAGTATCAAAAGAAATGTCAACCAAGAATGAGTTAAGGAATGTGGAATTCAAGTTGATTGGCGTAGGAGGAGCAGCTGTACATAAATGAGTTTAAAAATTTACTATTTTACAGATTTTCTGTGTCAAGTCCAATTACCATGAACTTTAAAAATCTAACCCATCAGATAGTAGAGATGATAGAATGTCTGCCTTGGTAACGATAGAGTCTGGATGCAAGCCAGGTCAAACATGTCACTCAAAAACTGGGAGTCATACCTTCCCTGCTTATCGTTCAAAATTGAAACGCAGTCAAGTCCACTTGTTGTGCCGTTATAAAACGCCTGTAGCAAGTTTTGCTTTTTTTGAGTGTTAGACAGGCTGCTAGTAACTGCTAAGACAGTCGTTATAGCACTTTGGTCGCTTTTGCACAAAAAAAGGACAAAAATTGCTACTAAATGACCACACAACTTCAAACATATTCGCATCAAATGCTATTCTTTATCATAGTTGCAAAAGTTAACGGTGAAAAGCAAATTTAAGAAAACTTTGTGCAGACCTGTGGTTGCTATTAAAGTTCCGGAGTCTCCGATAACATCTGAATTGAGCAGACTTGCTGTTATTACATAACTAGTATTCGGAACCAAGCCAGGGAAGACTATTGTTTCATTGTCAGGCACAGAAACCATAAGATGGCTGAAAAAAGAAATTTTGATCCCTTAAAAAAACATCAAATCTTCATTATACTCGCGTTATTACACCGAAGCGTGTAACGAGTGACGGGGCCCATCTCCGCGGCGTAGCGCCAGCGCAACACAGCTCCTAAGAAACGTCTCAGTGGTGACTAGCTGTTGGTGACACTACGTTCGATTTAACAGACTCGGGGTTCGAACCCTATACCTCCCGCACCAATAGCAATGTCTCAGCAACTGAGCCAACCGGCCGGTATTTTGATTTGATGCCTTAAAATTTTAAAAAGCAAAGAAAGAATTTATTGTTTTCATGATGCTATTTTAATTTGTGAGCTCACTCAATGATGTTATTCGGCTCGAACACAGGGGCGATTGTGACGTTGTAGTCACGAATTATGTCGTCAAAAGAAGTAGAACGAATAAGCGTGACGGTTGTGGCAGTAGATGACGAATCCCATAGATCAAGCAGTTTTGGAAACGCTGAAAAACAAACAGTTCGCTAAAAGTAAATATTTAAATTCCACGTATGCATGACGTATGGTTCGGAGCGCCGTGTTTACGACAAGTATGATTACAAGGTTGATGGCTTAACTCCCACCCAAGCCTCGTTGTTGCGTCCTTGGATAAGATGCATGACCATGATTATCTCTGCTTAGTGGAATCTAACAAGTAGCAAATTACAGAAGTCAGAAGCAAAAAAACTCAACCGGAAAACTCGGATTAAAGACAACTGCCAAGCGAGTGTGGATTCGTCTTATGAACAGCGCCTTCGTCGCTTTCTCGTGACAAAAGGAAAAAAATGAAGAAATCAAGCAATCAAAATGCTGGAAGAAACTTACAACTTTTTCCCGAAACTGAAATCTTGAATAGATTAACAATGCTACAAGGGAGATTGCGAAGTTAAAATAATTTTATGCTTTTTAATTTAACAGCCAAACACAGATCAAAATACTATGCTTCTAGCTGCGAATCAAACCCATAACAAAAGATTTGTAACCCAGGTGCAGTGCAGATAAGTCATGTTACTCACTTCAGGTCATTAATGAGCATGTCACAATATACTCACGTGCAGTTACGTTATAATAATCAGAAGTGGCTCCTTTTCCATTTCCGTATGTTTCGATGTATATGACGTACGGCATGCCAGGAATTATTTTGTCATCAAATGACTTATTCACGGGAATAGTGATGTCAGAGGTGGGATTGACTCTTTTGTTTTGAAACGACGTTGATGGACGGTCGGGCTAAATTTAAAAGTATAAAAAGACTCGCTATAATGGTTTAGGGTTTTTTGTCACGGTGAAGTACAATCGTGCATCACAAAAGACGGCTTTGACGGGAGTCAAACTCGCATCCATTCCTGAACGAATCCGATTCAAACGACTAACTTCTTTGATGGATAAGAAATTATGAATTGAAAAGCTGAGTTGAACAGTGGTACGCGTGTGAAATGGAAATGTCATTTTTATTACTTCAACAAGATTTTGCTTTTCAAACATGGCCCAAATAAGAGTGATTCATTGAAAACTCTACATCCTAGTAATACCCTGTTTTTTGAAGTAATAGGACATAGATCTAAATTATCACTATTAAGAATTTAATGGCTTCTCAATCAATCAGTACTTGGTTAATCTTCGGTTGAAAATGCATAGGTTTTTGTTTTGGAGCAGTGTGTATAATGCAACATTTAATATTGTTAGTTCGATATCAAGGAGCATATGTTTTAATATTGATACTTCGAAACGAGACTTACCTCTGCAAGGGAAATTAAATAGAAGAGTACGACCCCTTCCACTTGCTTGAAACTCACATCAATGCGATCAGGATATGGTGTGATTCTTACATTCGTAACAGGAAGAACATCTAACAAGCCACAGAACATATTCGACAAAAAATCAATATCAACCTCAAATAAACTTATGTATAGAGTTATTATGTTATTAGTGACACAATGGTCGTGTTTTTAAGTTACTTAATTTCAAGTACATCATTTATTTGCATATTTATCCTCCTATAGCGAGAAAGCCAGGGCGATGTAATGCTTAGAAGCTGCCGGTCACCTGTCTACCATTCTAAGATGAGAGAAGCCGTAAAATTGTTAATTGCCCTTCCCAACAACATCGAACATCCTCAGAGAAGCTGTCAATGCAGTTTTTTTAGTCAGTGATTTGTCCAAACCCGAAAATAAATCTCCAATCTACCATTCCAGAGGTAGGCATTCTTTCCTCTTAACACCTAATCGGTATATTTTTTACTCAACAACAACACTACCGCGTTTTGGCTAGTGACAAAATCAATTTAAAGTATGCTGCAAAAGTAAATGGCGTGCCATGTCGTAAATTGTAAGAGGTTAGACTATCGCTTACCAGTCGTAGCATTTGTTGCACTTGGCGGCCCAGACACACCACGAACGTTGCCCACAATGTTGAATGTGTATGTTTCTCCTGGCGTTAATGAAGTAACATTGCGTCTAATTAAGATTCCTTCGTACATGGCAGTTTCAGTAAACTGAAAACGCATCAAAAATTTTATATCTAGAAGCAAAACCTTACGTTTAGAGCACCGGTAGGAAGCTTGAATTCTTTTTAGTAAACTTTTTTGTAGTCTAGACCATCAAAAAGATTTTAATGTACTGAAACAATATCTAGCTATGTTCACTTTCACTAACAACCGTCAAAAAATACGCTAATTTTGAAACCGGAGGTGCCAATTATGGATTAGATTCATTACAAACTTAAGTATTCTAATTAGCTGGCATATATCGATACATATTTAAATTTAACATACGCACTTGTCGGAACAGTTCACTGCCATTGGAAGGTAAAGTAATGTTAACATCGTAAGAAGAAAAGCTGTCGTTGTTTTCAGGTAATATCAACAAAATGACGTAAGGTGAAGTTTCAAATATTGGCTCAACTGCTGGAGGTGTTTCTGCAATATAAACCCATGTTTAAGCAAGAATCCAGAGCTTTAAGTAGTACGGTAAGAGTATAGCAACAAAGCTAAAGCAATCAAATACCAAAAAACTCTCTCGGAATTAAAAATTTTGCCATTAAAACAAATACAGAGGACAAGTCACATAAACATACACAAAATAAACCTAGTAGGGCATTGGAGTTCCGTACTAGTGTAGATTAATCAAGATCTGAAAGTAAGGAACGAACACAGCTTTATTAAGTACAACTGTTTTTGCGTAAGAGTAGATTATCCCGAAGCAGTTCAAATGATCGTCAACTCTTGCCATAATGGAATTCAAAATCATGATACGTCATTTAAAATTTCTTAATAATTGACCAGAAACATTTTCGTAGGAATACATCCAGCAAAGGAAATTACACAAGCTGAAATATCTATACGCATCCAAAGATCTAAATTTTACACCATTCTAATGCTGAGAAATATTGTTTTACTTTTTATAACATTCTTTAACTGCGCAAAAACGAATATTACTATATTCTACATGAAATTTTTACTTTATACCAAAATAACTCAAAATAATTACGTAACTCTGTATGTAGACGTGTCCGAGTTATAACCATTCAATTCAAAGATAAATAATTAAGTTAAACCGGTTTTGATTGTATCAGTTTTGATTGTATTAATTATATATAATTTCCGTCAAGACAGCTCATAACAGCATATTTTTTGTAGCAAGCTGCTATTGTTGAATATGAGTCACTTAAGTCCAAAATCCAGGCTTGCATGTAAAACACATCAACATTTCAAAAGCAGTGGTTTAATGATCAACAGTAAATAAATTTTTACAGTATAAATACAAATATCTACAAGTTACTTTAAGAGCATTTAATTTTAGGAGCATTCCTATATTTATATTTATTTATTTATTTTGGGTTATTATATTATAAATAAATATAAATAAATGAAGTGGTTAAACTGTATTGAACAGAAAATTCAGCAGTAATTGAGGGAGACTGTGAAGTGAGCTTGCACTTTTCGAGTCAGCAGCCACCCGGAAGTATGTCAAATGCGATCGGCTCCAACCGTGAATCGAACCCGTCACGTAAGGCCTGTTACCTGAGCGCTGAACCGCCAGGCCATGTTGCCAACGAATTTGGTTTACTATTTGCTTTTTAGTAATAATTGCAACCACGCAAGTCTTACTCATTGTAAAGCTGATATTCAAGTATGGACTGGCTAAGGAGTTGCTGAAAGTTTGAATCCGAGCTGTGTATGTTCTTCCTGGCGTTAGCTCTTCATGATCAAAAAGAACCGAAATTGTAGTACCCACATTGGTATCATTGATTGGTATAACCTGAACATTAATCAACCACATTAAAGTGAAGCACATTAAAGTGAATCAACCACAACTTCACATTAAATCAACCACAAGATTCACATTAAAGTGAATCAACCACAACTAGTTAATACAACTAGATCGCTGGTGAAAGCAGGTATACGCTGTTACACGTCAGTTAAGATTGTATTTTATTAGTTTCAAAACTAAATGGTAAAATAAAAAAAGACTCTTCCTAAGAATTCAAACCAAACCCAAGCCAATCATCTTTAAAGTTTAGAATTTTTTTCAATTCGAGGGAATTGTACAAAATTTATATCAGTTTAAAACAGTTGATGTACAATGCTTTACATTATTTGTAAATTTCATTCGCATTAAATGCACATCATGTAAATATGTTTATTAAGATTAAGAGGCTACAAAAACGAACTTCATAAACAAAAGAATGACAAACACATATCGATAAATTTGTCCTCAACAAACCTGACGATTATAGTATTCGAGGGACATTTCATCCGCAACGAAATCCACAATCACTGCATCCACAACTCCCTCCGGTAATTCGAAATCAAGATATGCTAACACGGTTGTAGTTGTCATGTTTCCTTCAGCGACAGGTGCAGGTACTGCAAAATATAAGCGGCTTACTTGCTTGCTGACCATGGTCACAAAATGTTTAAATACAAAATTAAACTTGTATTTTAGAAGCTTGATGACATCCAACAAAGCAGTAACATTCAGCACAAACTTAATAAAAAATAATGCAGAAAAGCTGTATTTGTATTTTTTTGTATTTTGTTTGATCGCTACGTGAAATAAGCTACTGGCACCAGCCACATAATATCAATTTCACAATCAGTCCCACAATGTGCAAGAAATATTTAGACAAAAAAGCAGAGGTAAGGCAAACTACAAGAAATATTAGACAAAAAAGCAGTGCAAGAAGTATTAGACAAAAAAGCAGAGATAAGGGCGTGCAAGAAATATTAGTGCAAAGTACAAGAAATATTAGATAAAAAAGCAGAGGTAAGGGGCGTGCGAAAGACCACAGTCCACTTCCGAAGAAGTGGCTCGGTCGCCGAGTTTGCACCCCCTTATCTGAGTGGAGCAGAGTAAACAAAAAATGGCGCAATGTGATAAACAATAGAATAGACAATACATAGTGAAAAAGGTTAGGCTAATAATATCAACAGAAAGTACACAGAGACGTAATTTAAAAGGAGAAAAACACATGTTAAAATAAGAACAACTCATCAAAGAACTAATCACGAGATAAACAAAATTAAATAATAAGTGAGCACAATAAATAAGGTAAAAACTTTCATCAAATGAAGTGTAATTGTATATACAAAATACTGTAGGCTAAAGAAAAAAAAAAAACTAAAACAATTTGGATTTATAGCAGGGGTGGGCAAGCTTTTCACACGAAGGGCCAGATTTGGAAAAATTACTGTTGAAGCCGCGGGCTGCACACTGATTGGAAAACAAGGTGAAGATCTTTTTTTTTTTTTTTTTTGAGATCACGGTCCACGTACGAATGTCATCTCCAAAACAAAAGGTTTTCACCTCGTTTTTATTCCAATTTCGTGTAAGTGCCGGCGGGCCAGAATAAAAGGACCGGTGGGCCGGATTTGGACGGCGAGCCGTAGTTTGCCCATGCCTGATTTATAGGAAAGTGGTTTCAATCTACGTGCATTCTTGTTGTAAGACGAAGTGTTTCTTGATATTCCAATTGAAATCTGGTTTACTACGATTGACCAGTATTTGTCAGTTGTTTGGTAAGGAATTTCAAGTTTTTGCACCAGCAATTTTTATAGATCGTTGAGTCAAAAATTTATCACTTCGAGGAATTGAGAAACGTTTTTTAGAAGCGTGACGGGTGTGATGGCTATGAATATCAGATACTACCATGCAAAAATCTTTAAAGCAAACAGATAAAATGTTTATTGACATTGTTGTGAATCTTGCTAACACTATCACAAAATTTAAGGGAAAAAGCAATTTATACCAGCAAATTAAATCGTCATAACCCTTCAGTTTTATCAAATCAAAATCAAATGAACAGCTCAAATGGCCGAGTGGTATAGAGCGTGAGCTGTAGACCCGGGTTTGATTCCAAGTCGGGTCAAACCAATGACTTTAAAATTGGTATTCACAGCTTCCCTGCTTGACGCTCATTATTAAGGGACAGTGTGGAGAACAAGCCGGCAAGTTCACTTGTTGTGCCGTTGGGAAAGGCGCTTAGCGGGATTCCCCCATCTTGGTGTGGTAGAGAGATGGCTGGCAACTCCTAAGCGAGCTCGTATAGCGCATTGATCGCTTTTTCGTGATAGGAGGATAAACATGCAACCAAAAAAATATCTTTATTATACTCGCGATATTACATCCTAGCGTGCAACGAATGGCGAGGCTCATATTCGCGTCTTAGCGCTTGAGCTACACAGCTTCAAAGAAACTTCGCGGGATGGCGAGTCGTTGGCGATCACTGTGTCCAATTTGACCGGCCCGGTAATCGAACCCCAGATCTCCCGCACCGATAGCGACGAGCATAACAACTGAGCTAATCGGCCGGAACATCCTGCAATTCTTCGCTCAAAAAATGTGTCAGAATTAAAAAGAAAGCGATGGCTTACCAACAGTTTGATTGGCATCTGTTGAAGGTCCAGAAATACCTTTTACCACACTGGACACTTTGATTTCGTATGTTTCACCCGGAATAAGGTTTTCTGTTTTAAACGTAAACGTAGCATTGTCAAGCAAAGTGATATTAACTGGCGAAGACTTGTTTGGATTTGAAGCAAGGAATGCTCGAACCAAATGTCCATCGATGGAGTCGTCAGTGGGTGTCACTGTCCCATCAATAGTTTTTTGCATGGTACTGCTTGTCTTGATGTTAGGTGGCAAAGGAAGAGCTAAATAAATTAACTTCGTAAAAAGGTTTCAGTCAGAACTAAAAATTGTCACGCATATCATCTTACAAATGACCTAAAGCCGAAATTTAAAGCTGTCTAAATTAACGTTATTCATAGGCAACAAAGATAGCCTAAGAAGTTATGAAGTCACGGTATCACTACTTGATTCCCGTGCTGCAAAACAAAGGCAATTATAAAGGTCATAAAATATTTTGCAGAACATTCAACTTGTTAAAGATACATTTAGAGTTATAATTGCATCTCATGAAATGCTCAAGGCAATAACATTGTATGTTCACCGAGGAAAATTAAAATAAAACTGCAGACAACATGAAACTGTCTTCATTCATTTCCAGATTGAACCTAGTTTCATCAAGGATTTAATTTAAGCTTACTGTAAAATACAATTTAGAATTAAGCAATCTGATTTCTTAAGGCAGCCACTGCGATCGTTCAACATTTTATTAATGCAAAAATTACACAGCTTGACAGTATTTTATGGCATTTCCGTCGTAAGGGCGTTCAATTACCAAGCGTAAATAAACAATAAGCATAGGTTAAACTAGACCTTGCTATTTTCGATCTACTGAAGATATAGCAAAATAAAAAAACAAAATCGCAAGTATGTATACACAACTGCAGACAGTGAACACTGTTTCGACCTTTCAGGTCTCATCAGGGCACTTGGTGTCACCGACATTTACTCAAGGCCTTATATGTCTGAGAAGGATTTTTTAATGTGGTTTGTAACTATGCTAGTTACAAGAACCTGCTAAAAAAAAAAAAGCCGAAACCCCTTCAATTCATCTTGCAGTTAAACTTTTAATTTTTCATAATCTTGAGTACAAAAATCAATTGATACAAATATGATTACAAAAAACGCTTTAATCCACTTACGCATCATTCCAGTGAATGAGTAAGAATTATTTTTGCCATTGATGTACGAATACACCACAATGTTGTATGTTTCTCCAGCAATTAAGTTGGTAAAAACTGTGGTTAATATTGTAGTTTCGTTTGTAGTTGGCTGCTCCAATAGATCGCTGGAGACCAACTCACTGTTGTTGGCTTGAATGGCTTGTACTCTACAAAATGGTAAAAGGAATAATATTTTTGTTTTAAGAAATCACATGCATATTGCATAGACATAAAACTAGCACGCAAAAAAATTAAAAAATCAAACCTTCATTATACTCGCGGCATTAACACTATACTTATCGTACTCGTGGCATGCTCGTTATTAATTATTATAATCGCGGTATTAACGCCGAAACGTGTAACGAATAGCGGGGCTCATTTCGGCGGCTTAGCGCCTGGGCAACGCAGCTGCGAATAAACGTCGCAGCCGTTGTCAACACCGCGTCCAATTTGACTGGCCCGGGAATCGAACCGCAGACCTCCCGCGCCGATAGCGATGTCTTTAACCAAGATGCCAACCAACTGGTTACTCAGCAAACTTATGTTCAATATTGGTAATAAATACGAGTACATTTTTAGTTGTTTTTTCGAATGTAAGCAACCACACTTCATTTTACCACAAGCACAAAGCAAAAACGTTTGATTAGCTATGTTAAATATACCTGTACCTTAAAAATGTTGAACCCAGTGGTGTTCTTGGCAGTAAGTGCTTTGTGGTTTGTAAAAAGCACCTCTCTACCGAAATTGTATCACACTTCATTTTATTCATAAACTTTGACACACCGCATAAGTTATACTAACATGTAATAAGTGACAAATCCAGGGGCAGACATAAAAGACACAGTCAAGTTTCGGTTTGTTGCATTAATGCGACCAGAGTGGGCTTTTCCTGGGCCTAAACAAAATACACAAAGTCAGCAAATATGAAAACAAACAAAACTGTGGAAGTTAGTGTGCAATCTTTCAATCAAAAGTAAGTAAACACCGCAGCTGGTCATAGTACGCAACCCTATGCTAAATAAAATGCGAAAAATCCAAAATTGTTTACGCACAACGAGTTTAACTTTTGGTCCAACTAAATTTTAAAGTCTGTTTATATCTCAGAATCTTGTAAAAGCAATTCTAAGATATTGAGTAAAATAATAAAACGAAAAAGCTTTTTTCGGTTGTTTTTCAATAACAACGGACATAATACATATTAAGTAGAAGATCCAAATCTGAGTTAAGATTAGAAAAAAAGTGACAATACATTTAGCAGAAAGTTCAACGCCTACTGGTGCTATACATAAATAAAACTACTGCCAATTTCATAAATCCTATTATTGCTTACCAAGGGATGCCAATATATTGAATGGTTCGCTCTGAACACCTCTGACCACGGTACGTATATCGATGGAGTAATTTGCTCCAGGGGTAATCAATGACTCCATAATAGATGCTTCTATAGTGGGCGCTGCTTCTATTAACTGGTTACTAATTTCTTCTGTTCCAAACTCAGTGAAAGTAACGTTATAACTATCAGCATAAGGAGCGGACAAATTAAATCCTATTTTAACTTCATTTAACTCAGCTATTAGGAATTCAACTCCCGAAATGGGTTTGGGAAGTCCTGAAAATAAAAAAGAAACAATTAGAACATAGTTTGTCTTTCTTTAACAACTGCACTTACCTAATGTTGTCCTCGTTAAAAATTCTTCTGTCAAAACGTCGATGTGTGACGTCACTGTGACGGTATAACCCCTTCCAGGAATGAGAGAAGTACTATTGAATAAAACATGAAACAGACCATCCAGACCAATGTCTGTATCAAACAGAGTGAAATTCTGCAAGTTAGAGCGTGATCCTGATGCAAATATTGAAACTTGATATCTTTCCACAAATCCTCGTGCCGGAGCAAAAGTTAAAGTAGCGTCGACCACGGAAGGCACTACAGTTCCACTAACCTTACTTGGAGCTAAAAAATAAACATAATAAAAAGTTGACTCCTAGAGAAAAAACAACAAAAATTGCCTTTAAACGGTTCTAGTTTCTCAAACTGCAGAGTGTTGTTACTTTGTTTTGTAAGCATGTATGTTTGTCCTACGGCTCTTAAAATGATTCGTTCTGTTTTTTTATTTTACCAGCTTTTAGTTAGACTAAGACATTGCGACAAAAAAAATACGGTGAGAATCAGGCGTTAGGCGACTTCTTAAAGAGGCAACAAAACTGTACAGAGTTCATTATGTGAACTTTTATCAATCATTGGCTTGAAGATAAACTTACGTCTTTCATGAAGGCGAAAGGCTGGGAGAGTGTCAACTCCTTTCAAAGTACCGGTTACAGTTATATTGTATTGTTCTCCAGGTACCAAATTGCCAAATTCAACAGGAATAGAAGAGGTATTTTTAACAAAAGGTGGAACAGATCCACGCGCAGGTATTGCTGATATAACGTAATAATCAATTGGGTTTTTCGGCCTTGCGTAATAAATGTCAATCGATGAATCGTTTTTGTTAACGGGCACAACAGACCGCGGACCTTCGGGTCTTCCTGAAAACATAGTAATTCATTAAAAATGCTTCATTGCGGCGGCAATTAGTTGCTAAGCTAGTTTTTACACCAGTAGCTGTCTCGCTCTACGGTACGATTTACTGGAGTGCTTTGCACTGATGGTGATGGAGTGCTGTTATAGCCTCGGACCCAACAAGAGGAAGTCGTCATGACTTCCCGTCCGGTAGGCCAGGAAGGACATTGCTTTTTAGTTGTTAGTAGCTTTGGGGTTGAGATTCCAGGTTTCACGCTCGGATAAACAACATCAAAACCTTGCTTGCTACAAGTTACTAGTGAGTCTAGTGCAGTGGTTCTCAACCATTCTGGAGGAGCGAAACCCCAATAAAACATTCCAGAGACTCGAGAAACTCGTGTGCATTAGTTTAACTTATTTATTTGAACCCAGCTCTAAATTGTAAACTTGCCGCATCCCTGAAATGTAGGCTACTGGAGGTACTCTATGGTTCAGCGGAATCCCGGTTGAAAAGCACTGCTCTAAAGAGTAGATAGCTTCGTTGAATGGATAATAAGAGTAGTGCCTTAACGGTGGTATAATGACGCAATGGTCAGTTCACTAATAGACCTGTAGCAGAAGTTTTGGCACTTTTACCGACTAAGTCATGTTGGTATCTGTAAAACCTTATGGTAAAATTGTAACAACAGATGCTTGGTTGCTCACTTAAAAATGGTTTTAGACAAACTTATGCAATGGAAAAATCAAATTTTTCACATATTTTCGAAACATAGTACAAAAGTATTGGCACACCAGAATAATAAAAGCAGTTGGCATACTGACGAGCTAACCTGTAGTAAAAGTGTAGCTTGTTGGATTACTTGTTTTATTGTTACTAATACTTTGCACGGATACATTGTAGGTTTGCAAAGGAGTTAGCAAGCTGTTGCTGAATGTAGCTGTGTAAAATTCTTTAGTATCAATTGAGTCGATGTGTACTTTTTCGGTAAACGAAGTCAAAGAAGCAACATATCTGTCAACAACTCCAAGGGAAGCATTGAATCTCACTGTTGGTTTAAAGCTTGGTCGGTATGTGACGTTTGTAATCACAGGGGGAGATGGGACTGCAAAAAAATTTCAATTGAACAATATACAGTAAAAAAATATAATGAAAACATTTGAAATTCAAACTTTTCTTCATTATACTTGCGCTATTACGCCGAAGCGTGTTATAAGTCGCGAGGCCCATCCCCGCGGCTTAGCGCATGAAAAACACAGCTCTGAGGAGACGCCGCAACGGTGGCGAGCCACTAGCGACGCTGTGCCTATTTGACCGGCCCGGGAATCAAACCCCAGACCTCTCACACCGATAGCGAGCGCTTAACAACTGAGCTAACCGTCGGATTTACACTTGAAATCTATAACTATTGATCTTTCTCTTACGAGAATGACAAAACGCAATCTTGTTTTCTCAGTAATAATAGATCAAAGTTATCACTTCCTAGTCTTTAGACTGACAGTCTAAAAGCTTTTAAATAACATATTTGATTCCACTCAATTTATATTACACCGTAGGAGAAATTTTTTTGATTTGATTTATGACATACCACAAATGCCAAGCTCACATAGCATTTCTGTAATGTTTAAGTAGTTTTCAAAGCGTTGATATAGACTCGAAAATACACAAAAAGCTGAAGTTAATATCATCAAGAAAAGAATCGAGTAACAAAGTTCAGAGTAGCGCTTGAAATCATCGGGGAAAATGTTAAGTCAATCGAAAGCATTACTGTACAGGTCTAATTGCAGTAATTGGTTGTGTTTAATATAAAAGTAAATTATTGGCTAATAAGTCAGCATAGAAGCACAGCATTGAGGGAAAGTAAAATGGCAATATTGAGAAGAACTGAAAGAGCCATGGTGAGGTCAATGTGTGGAGTGAAATTAGTGGATAGAAAGAATACGGAGGAGCTGATGGAGATGTTGCATTTGAAGAAAACGTTAGATAAAATGGCAAAGGCGAATGGAGTAAGATGGTATGGACATGTGATTAGAAGATAGGATGATAATATACGGAAGAAGGCAATGATGATGGAAGTGAATGGACAGCGAAAGCGAGGACGGCCAAAAATGACAAGGAAGAGATAGCTGGAAGAGAGTGTAAAGAAAGTCGGGTTGAAAATCGAGAAAGCTGCAGATCGAACGAGATGGAGGGAAGGAGTGAGAGCGATCGCGGAGGGGATGAAGTGTGTTCGGCCACCTTCGGTGACGAGGAAAAAACCGAATTAAAACTGGATGATGATGATGATGATGAAGTCAGCGTAGAAGCTAAATTGGTAAATATACAAAAGCATAATGTCGAAAATTCCCAGTGGTAAAAATTTAGGTATGCTTACACATAGAAAAATTTCCTGATGTGTAGTTACTGATTTTTTCTCCATCTCTAGCTCTTGCTTCAACGACATATGGAGCACCCGGAGTTAACTGAATATTTGAGGGAATCATCGGAATCGAACCATCGGAGGGGAAAGTAAAGTTACCCTGAATGTTTGAATGCATTGACACCGAAGGCACGTAAAATGCGAGAACATGGAAGGTCCAACAACCACTGTTAGGCTAAGTTTAATATAACTCTTCCTAAATTGCAAGAAGACAAGTAAAAACATATTTGGCAAGATGTCTTGCTTTTGAAAGCTATTAAGAACTGCATGACCACCTATTCAATGCAGAAGACCTTAAGTTAAATAATAGCTTAACAAATCAGAAGCCTGGGCGCATCCATTCGATATTTCAGGCATGCTTTTAGAAGATCTTTATTAAACTTGTCTTAATACATTGTTAACTGAAGTTAAATGATGACTAAATTGGAACATAGAGCAGCCAGGTGATCAGAATACAACTCTAGCTGCTTTTATACCTTCACAAAAAGCCAATTTTTTGTAGTTTACTTTATTTTGCTTACCACAAGACTTCCATCCGGGTTGTTTATATTAACGTCAAAGTCGCCGGTGAAGTTAAAGGACATTTTGATTTCCACTGTAACAGATTGATCGCGGAAAGGAGTTCCATTAACAGACAACGGGGCTGGAACTGAAATAAAATATCATTGTTTTGAAACTAAACAAAAACTACCGGTAAGGTTCTAGGGTATGTTTTTATTGTAGCATATAAACTGGTAACGATTGGCGCAGTGGTTAAAGACATCGCTATCGGGGCGGAAGATCTGAGGTTCGATTCCCGGGCCGGTCGAATCGGACACGGTGTTTCGCCACCGCTGCGACGTTTCTTCGGAGTTGTGTTGCCCTTACGGTATGCTGCGGAGATGAGTCCCGTTGGCCGCTACACGCGTAATACCGTGAGTAGGCCTATAATGAACAGTTGATTTTTTTTTTTTATTTAAAAGTAGGCCTAGTACTTGACCAAAAAAGATAAAAACGAAGTAAAAATACGCGACTCTATCTTTTCAAATTTAAAAGCTTAAATAAGAAAGTTGAATAAAAAAGTTTCTAGAAGTAGAAAAAAACATAACACAACTCTTTTTCACACCGTAAATTACATGTTTGAAGCTTCGAATAATACTTAATTTTCTCCTTTCAATTTAAATTAAACCGTTAAACAATAAACACAAACCTACACTTAGAAGAGAAACCCGGTAATTAAATAGTGCAAATACATAATGAACTGCTGTCGTACTAGTTAGGAAAACCCAAGATTTACAATAAAGTATAAATATCACAGCCAAGAAAAAGTTAAACAATAAAATAGTTACGGTATAGTCAGCTGTTAGCGTAGTAGTCTATGGACACAAACCTACTCTGCAAGAAACTGAGCTTAGATTTGCTAGTCCTCGGCATGTTCTCCTGCAAATATTTTTATTGATACCTATAAATTCATCGTAATATTACATAACAAAATTATAGGTCATAACTAAACCTAACGGCTTCGCTTGCCTAACCATCATTAGAAGGTAGGTCATGGTGTATATCACTGTACTTACGATTTGTGTCGATTCTAAACAGCGGTGAATTGCTTCTTTTGCTCCGACTAACACTTGTTACTTGAAGGAAATATGTTTTTGCTGGTTCAAGGATGTCATCAAACTTCACAGTGATGTCACTTCCGTTTGCTAAAAAGTAAAAACAAGGTTGGAATGTTACCTGATTACTATCAACGCAGATTTCCAAAATAAACGCGACAATTTATCCGCGTAAAAACGGTTCCAAATATCTGTTTGAAAAACAGTTTTCAGCATGGCACAGTGGTTCGAAGCGTAGTTTTTGCGACGGCCATAAACGTATGGTTGATGATTCAACTGCCACCCACGCTTTGCTGTTACTTCCCTGGATAAGACGCTTCACGATAATTATCTCTGCTTGGTGGAATCTGCCAAGTGGCAAATTACAGAATTCAGAGGCAAAACTCAAACGGAAAACTCGAAAACTAAGACAACTCCTAAGCGAGTCTGGATTTTTCATATGCATAGCCCCTCCGTCGCTTTCTCGTGACAGGAGGCAAAAAAGAGAAAGCAATCAATCAATCAACACTGTAACACTTGATGCATATTACCCTGACATAATCTCTCAATACTCGTAGCTATGGTAGAGATAATGTCATTGATGACATGATCCTTGTCAAAGTTTTAGCAATGAGGATTGAGGCCTTGATTATACTCGAAAGAGATGGAGGGCCAAATATTCTGGCTACACGTTCTCACGTATTATCACAAGCAACCCATTTTTTTCGGCTCGACATGCTCTTCACCAATTTATTCAGAAATTTGGGAAGGATTAGAGCAGAAGTGCCAGAAAAATATTTGCTCTAAATTACATAAACTTTGAGTTGCATCACAAAATGTAAAGTAGCCTAATTCATCCATTTAAAAAAAACGGAAACATTTTTCTAACAACTAAATGGCAAAAAGCAGCTACATCTTAAATAATGCTATGCTTTTTGAGAAATCAGATTTACCCTAGCAGTATGATATTTAATTTATTTGGTGACAAATACACATTTAAAAAAATGCGCAATTTAAAACTTTCATTACTTTAAATTGGAAAGCTTAAAGTTATAAAAACAATAGTTTTTGATTAGAATTAGATTAATACGTTTTCGGAATACAATAAATATGGGACGAAAATAGCTTAAGGAGGAAAACAAGTCACATTAATTCTCAAAACTGGAAGTTTCGACAACATAGATTCAACTGTCATCATCCTTGTTTTTGTACTTCCTTGCTTACACTGCTGATGATGACAGCTGAACTTATGTTGTCGAAACATCCAGCTTTGAGAACTACTGTGGCTTTTTTCTCTCTGTAGTACATTTTTGATGTTTTCTGTTACCTATGGTGTTATCTTACTAGCTAAAGTAAAATACCTGTTCTGCATAGACTCCATAATAATAAAAAAAGTAACGAAAAACTTAAAGAATGAAACATTTTAGCCATTTACAAATTACACTATATCATGATAAACTTATTTGCCTAGCCAAGTCTTAGGAATGAACCCAATTATAAATGAAAACGTAAGAAAAAATAGTTTATAGTAGCCGATCTTCTTTCGGATAGCCTAAGGCTACGCATGTATTGCGTAGTTATCGGTCATATGTTTTTACCTGTAGGCGCAGCAATTTGGTAGGCAAGTACACTGTTGAGATTTGTAGGGTCAGTGATGCTGACATTGTAAAAGTCCACGATTCCTTCAACTGGGCTAAACGTAGCCGTAACAGATGTACTGGTGGGTTCCAGATCAACAACATACACTGTGGCTGGATCTGTAAAAAATAACGACATTACTTGCCAAGAAAATCTATTTTTCAATAGTTATGTCATAATAAGGATTATGCTCTAATAAATCGTTTATCAGACATTAGGTCTATCACATTACATTGGCATTTGGAACGTAAAAATTGAAAAACTTTGGATAAAACTTGGTTTTACAATCAATGATCGAATTAAATCTTCATTGTACTCGCGTTATTGCGCCGAAGCGCGTAACGAGTGGCGGGGCCCATCTCCGCGGCCTGGCGCCTGGACAACACAGCTCAAAAAACTTCGCAGCGGTGGCGAGCCGTTGGCGACACTGCGTTCGAATTGACCGGCCCGGGAATCGAACCCTAGACCTCCCGCACCAACAGCGACGCGCGTAACAGCTGAGCTAATTTGAATTATCTTTAAATCCAAAATCTGTGGTTCATTTTCGAAATAATTAAATAGAGAGAAAAGGGATGAGACGTATCTGGACACCTTCGGGGACGAGGAATAAAACGGATTGAAACTGGATGATGATGATGATGATTGCAGCCAAGTAGATGCCAAAAGTTCAGCAGATCTCTGCTTATGAAACTGCATTTTCTACGCGCCAAAAGGTCCCACATACTCACAAATCAAAGATAATTTTGACAATGATTTGCTGAGAAAGACAAGTGTGATAAATTCTGTTTAACTTACAAATAGTGTCTTCCACGTGGGTAAAATTGCCTCCAACATCTTTAATGAGATATTGAACTCGCAAGCGGAAAGTTTCTCCGGGAGTGATATCCTCATCAAAGGTGTAAGAAGACACGTCTCCAGGTAGTTCTCTTCGCGCGGCAATTCCGTACGGCAAATCTTGCCGCTCCAATAGCAGCCTAAGAGCACAAGTTGCTGTATCTGCTGTCATTAGTTTAGGATGCAAATTATACATGAATTTTGAGGAAATTTAAAAAGTGATTAATGACTGTCGACTTGACACAACCTTGTGGTTGATGCCTTGTATTGCGGAAAATTTCGAACAAGAGATATTTCATTTTGTACGTTGTATCCAAGCTGTGTCCAGCTCTTTGTTAAGACTTCGCAACAACTATTTTTACATCCAGCACAACTTTAGCAAACAACAAATAATAGAAATAAAAAATTAACCGGCGAACAAGAAAAAAGGCAACTCGAGCAGGAGTTATAGCATACTCAGAGCTTCCATCGCATTATCGTTTAAAGATAGAAATAAATAATGAATCAGCAATAAGTGGGCAACTAGATACTTAAAAGTACTTTCTCCCTAGCCGTCAGATTTCTCTTATGCTGGATCATCCATACCTTATTTGATCTGGTAGTGAAGCAGGCAAATTCAAATCAACTGTAAAACTAGAATTGGTGGTTGATGTTATTCCCATTGGTGTGGGGGGTACACCTGAACATACCAAGATACGCAAAATAGTATCAGAAATACCATTTATTAATTACAGTTCTAGCATTTTGTCAGTAATTTGTGAAATAAATCCGAAAAAACAAATTCATATATTTTTTTTATTTAATTTTGTGATGCATTAAGAGCAATTAAATAAGCAAAAAACTTGCAGTTAAGGCGCTTTTGCAAATTTGCTCGTATCCGCCCAACATAAGGCAATACTGTAGATTGTTCTTGTTTTTCTCTTCTTGTAAATTTTTTTCAAAGCTTGTTCGCGGTTGTGCTTTCTCTTAATGTTTTTCTCGCTCTGTTTATACGCGACAATTAGCTACTTTTTAAAGTTTGAACAAAAGTTTTGCCTTAGAATTACACTTAATGTGGCAAAACATAGTCAATAGCATAAAAAAACAGCAAGAAATATTTGCAGACATTTCATAACTACTGCACCTGTGTCAGCATTTGCGCTTGTTTCATCACTTTCACTAGTTGAAGATTCAGATAAATATCGGCCCGCTACAATTGTTATTGTGTAAGTGGTATTAGGTCTAACGTTGGTGAATGCGTACGTTTTCTCTGCAGCAGCTGTATCTGGTACAATTGAAGATTCTTGCACTATGTCATTAGCGTCAGAAACCAAAGTGAGTCTAAAAATTAATCAATGATGTGACACTTTCAATAAAAATCACATTAAATCTTCATTATACCCGCGGCATTACACCGAAACGTCTAAGGGGCCCATCTCCGCGGCTAAGCGCCTGGGCAACACAGCTCCAAAGAAACGTCGTAGCACTGGCGAGCTGTTGGCGACACTGTGTCTGCTTAGTCCGACCTGGGATTCAAACCCCAGACCTCACGCACCGATAGCAATGTCGTAACAACTGAGCTAACCGGCCGATAACGTTTAATGAAGAAATCATCATCATCATCATAGTCACATAGCAAAGTTTGTAGCTGGTATTGTCGATGAATAGTGCTTGTCACTACTGAATCTCATTCTTTCATAAGGAAAGTTTTTTGAAGTCAAATTGAAATAATAGGGCTATAAGAAAGTTATATTTTGCAGTTGTATTTATCACGTACTAGCAAATAATTCAGTTTATACAAAAAAAAAGCAGATAGTTTACTTGCACCAGCAAAAAATGCTCAATGATCTCACAATTTCACAGCAGAAGCAAGCCAAAGTAATTTAATTTGGTTTCTTATTTGATTCCTCATAATCTCACCAACGTGAACCGGTTCGCAACGAACAAAGAATAATCCAAATTCAGAGATGTTTCAGTTCATAATTCAGGGCTGTGAACTCGATCGAATTTTATTCGAGTTCAAGTTCAACCTATTTTAGCAAGTCCGAGTTCAAGTTCGAGTTCGACAAAAATAAGCTTTTTCGAGTTCGAGTTCAGGCAGATGAATATCCGAAATCGAGACAACTTTTTCACCGCCGGTGCTCATGGATAAAAATATTTTGCTCGTGCAGTAGGTTCAAGGCTATACCTCAGCTGTTTAGTACCATCGAAATTGCCAGTGTTGCGGTCACAATTGAACAACAAACTATATTTCGTAGTAATCTTTTATTTCTTTTGAACAATTTTAATGTCTTATTAATGAACTCAAACTCGAACAGTTTTTTTCGAGTTCAAGTTCAAGTTCGAGTTTGGCAAAATGATCCAGTTCTTTCGAGTTTGAGTTCGCAGCCCTGGTTTATATCAAAAAATACTTCAGTGTTACTGGAAGAATTTTTAAAATCATTCTATGCGTAGACGACTTCATTCTTTCGGTATGAAAACAGTGTCGATCTACAGCTGAAGTCAGAAGACCAAAAAAATACCGCAAAAAGTAAAATTGTACCTGTAATAATCGACATTACCAGAGGCAGGTCTAGAATAAGTAACTTGAATCATTCTTGGATCAGCGCTCACATTGGAAATCGATACTGGACCTGGATCTATAGATACATAAGCACATAATAAAGCAAAATTGGTTGCTAATTGAACATAATGAGTTTACCTAATATAACTTGAGCATCGCTTGGTTCGCTTGAAACATTTTTGACCGTTGTGTAAGCTGTAGCATTGTATAAAGTCCCAGGCGTCAGATTTTGAAACACAACCTTAACTGTGTCATTTTCAGCCACAACCTTGGAGGCGTTAATAACTTTTTGATGAGTTTCATTGTTTCTAAAAATACATTATCAACAAATTTAACAAAACAAAGATTAACTGTCATATTTTCAAAGCTAAAATCGTAAGCAAACTTTTTGTGGTACAACATCGTCCTAAGACAAAAGCGGTCAGATCAAAACGTTCAACTGATACCGGCTGTATACACTACAGTTTGTACAAATATAGGTACGACACAAAATCACCACAATCTTCTCAATCTCCGCCTGTGCCAAGCGCTTGACAGAAAAGCATGAATTACTATTTTCGGATCTTTAGCACGATCAATTAGAACAGGACTAACACCAGAGTCTTTCGTCCACAACACGGATGCTTTCAACCAATAAACAAATCGCAGCACCAGCCGTCATCTCATTGTCGTTGTATTCTATTTTTGAATTCAGATCTTTTTTCGTTTTTCCGTGAAAAAAATAAAGTTACAATTACAATTCAGAACAATGTTCCCACCCTGCTAAATCCACGACATATTTTTCCACTCCAGGAACGCTTGTTTTGCGTAGATAAATTATCACTGTATCGTTATATGAATCCGTTTCAACTATGTCCACTTTAGGTGGAGAGTCTATAAAAAATTCACATCATCAATCAACATTATGTCCAATTTAGAAGGATAATCAATAAACATTTTACATCATCAATCATTTCAGTTACGGCGCATAAAAATTACATTTAATTTGTGTTAATTGTACACTTAGACATCAAATACTAGTATCATTTAAAAAGTAAAATATGTGCAAGAAGGCAGGAACTTTTACTATTCTCGTGTTGCTGATGAGGAGACATTTTTGTCATAACTACCAAAAGTCTAAAAAAGCTAAAAAAATCTCACAGGACGTGAATAAATATAGCAACCTTACCTCATTTCAAACGTGGACTTACCAGTAACAGCCGAAAAAATGTTAAATGGTCCAGAGACCCCAGCTGGGGACGTTGCCCAGACTCTGAAAAAGTAAGTCTGAGAAGGATTGAGCCCTTCCTCAATTGAAAAAGTAAAATTTTCACCATCTGACGTAATCGTTTCAGGAACAAAAGTTTCACTGGATAAAAGCTGCAAATAAATAAATTAAGATATAAGAGATATTATGGTAGGCCATGGAAGACTTACTAAATAAACGCTGTAATAACCAATTCTACTGCTAGTTTCGCGGTTTGGCCGCTCATAAAGTAGACCCAGGTTTGAACCCACGACCTTGTGATTGAAAGTCAACCTCTCCAATCACTCGGCCACTGGGCTAACAGCCATTTCTCATATTTCAATAAATAAATTAAGAACTACTATTTACATAGCATTGAACAATTTATTTTGTTTTTAGCATTGGGCTAAGAGACGTATCTATTGTATAGCTTATTTTTGTCTCAACCATTATATCTATCAGAAGAACATTTCGTTAATCTTGAAAAACCCACAATTTTTTTAGATAGCTGCTATGTAAGATATACCTTACCGCAGAAACACTGACGAGTAACAAATGTACTGTATTTGATAGTATAATAGTTTACATGTATTATCGAATAATTACAGTTTTAGTGCAGAAATATATTCGGAGCCGATGAAAGTCTATATGTATGAACATACAAAGAAGTGTTATAGTAGGCCTTAAAAGACTTATTAAATAAACGCTCCTGACGAGCGGTCAAACCGCGAAACCAGTCGTAGCATTAATGTTTACGGCGTTTATTTAGTAAATTTTAGTAAAGCTAAACTTTACCAACCTCCGCTGAGCCATTCTCCAATGTTTGCACAAATTGAACTTGATAGGACGACACTTTCCCGATTGTTTCGCTAAATGTGAAATTAGCTTGATCGAATCCTGTAGATACTTGCGCTGTGTCCACTATGTGAGGTTCTAAATTCAAAAAGTGTTAATAAGCCATCTCCTTAAAGTGTTTCGGCACTAGAATCTTTTTAGTTACATTTTAGCACCAGCAAATTGTAGTCAGGTAAGCAGTAACAAGCTCTTTATTGTAGTTGAATTAAGGCGCTACTGCTTTTTGGTACATTTTACGCAGATTAAATGCAGATAATTCGCATTTCTATTTCGTTCAACTTCAAACAAACTGCAAATGAAATAAATCGCTGTAAAAATTGCTCTTACTAGCAAAGATAAAACTAACTTAAATTTGAATACAATAAATATGGGGCGAAAATAGCTTAAGGAGGAAAATAAAGCCACGGTAAGTCTCAAAACTGGATGTTTCGACAACATAGATTCAGCTATCATCATTAGCAGTGTAAGCAAGGCAGTACAAAAACCTTCAGTGTCGTATTCTGTACTTGTACTAACATGTAACTTTCAGTTCTGTCCTGCCTTGCTTACACTGCTGATGATGACAGTTGAATCTATGCTGTCGAAACGTTCAGTTTTGAGAATTACTATGGCTTTATTTTTCCTCAGTAACTTAAATCATTTTTACCCAAATCGACTGATCCAAGGTTAATGTCAGTGCTGGTGGGGGGATCAATTTGATTTTCAATTGTAGATTTTATCTCAATTGATGCTCGTCCAAAGTAAGTTTCTCCCGGAGTTAAATTTTCAAAAAACTCTCCATAAGCAGGATCGATAACGTTGTCCTTAAAATGAGACCGCTCTGGTAAATTTGGAAAACCTTTTGCGAACAGTCTAATGTTTATATTCAGGGGCAAACCGATTGCACCAGAAGACCTTGTTACTTGTGCCTGGACTGAACGTGGATTCACTTTCATTAGTCCACCGCTTCCAATCAAGTCTGAAAAATAAACAAGTTTTTATGCTACAACGTTACCTAGTTTTGAAAAAGTAACAGGCAGAATGTGAATGCAACATAATCTTATGATTAAGATGCTAAATAATACTATTCGTCAATATAAAGCATTCATATAGCTTTATGAAACACGCCTACGAACTCGCATGCACTTCTAATGAAGTTCGAATTCACTAAAAACTTGCAAGCTGAATAAAGTTCTTCATTTTTAATTTTCGAGATCGAGTTGAAGTTCGAGTACGGCAAATAAAGACCGGATTCAGCGAATTCGAGTTCAAGTTCAAGTTCGCGACCTTGGTGTAAAACACAGCTAAGCTTCGGATCACAGACAATATAAATAAAACTAGCTTATGGAGGAAAAAAGCCACAATAATTCTGACAAATGGACGTTTCGAAAACACAAAGTCAGCTGTTATCCCCATTTTATTTGAATAGGTTTGGCGATCAGTGATTAAAGTAGAAACAAAAATGATTCGAAAGTAATCAAATGTTTCGGTTCATTTTTGTACACAAACTTTTCAAAATCCATAAATTGTACTCTTTAAAAGCTCAGATGGCCGAGTGGTAAGAGCGTACGCCTCTGGAGCTGTAGACTCGAGTTGAATTCCGAGTCGGGTCAAACCAATGACTTTAAAATTGGTATTCGCAGCTTTCCTGCATGACGCTCAGCATTAAGGGACAGTGTAAAGAACAAGCCGGCAAGTTTACTAGTTGTGCCGTTGGGAAAGGCACTTAGCGGGATTCTACCATCTTGGTGTGGTAGACAAATGGCTGGTAACTCCTAAGGAGCTTGTCATAATGTTTTGATCGCTTTCTCGTGATGGGAGGATAAATAGGAGTAACTACAGTAAATACTACTACACTAATACTAAATCCAGCTCTTTTCTCGTGTACCACAACGCTAGTCTAGAGTATGATATTTTGTACATACCGGAAGTAAATTCAAATGTGGTTGGTGTGCTTCGCTTTCCAGATGACAATGTTACTATCGTAAGATTATAGGTTGTATTTGGAGACAACTGAATATCAAATGGTTGCATATACTGCAAAAATAATCAAATTGTATTGGCATCTTGGCAAGACTAAATTTCTACACACTATCACTGACATGGCCTAGCTGTACCCACCCAGGTGACAGATCCTACGTGACGGTTTTGATTCGCGGCTGGAGCCGATCGCATTTGAAATATTTACCGGGTGGCTGCTGACTCGAAGAGCGCAACTCACTTAGCAGTCTCCCTCAATTGCAGTTGAATTTTCAGTTTAACATCATTAGAAATTATATTTATCAATAAAAAATCCATCACTCGCGGTCAAAAAAAATTAATTTGCGGAAAAGAATATGCAGAAAAAATGTGAACCAATCATTTCTCTGTTATAAATTTTGTTGTTCCAGAGTCAGAAGACCTTCATACCTTTTGTAATTACGTGATTTTACAGTTATTATTCAATGACTATTGGAGGAAAAATAAAGTCTCAGTAATTCTCAAAACTGGACGTTTCAACAACATAGATTCAGCTGTGTTGTACGGCTTTGCTTACACTGCTGATGATGACAGGTAAATTTATGCCTGTCAAAACATCCAGTTTTGAGAATTACTGTGGCCTTATTTTTAATTTATAATTTACTGCATCAGCGAACTGTTGTCGGTACGGCAGAGAGCTCCATGGCTTAGCCAGAGCCAACAATTAAAAGCTCAGATCATTGTTCACTCTCAGTGAACAGAAACAGATCAATGATCTGAGCATTTGATTGTTGGCTCTGGCTAAGCCATCGAGTTCTCTGCTGTTCCGACAATAGGTCGCTGATGCAGTGAATTCAGCTCCTTGCTGAAACAAGCTTGAAGAGCACGCTCAGTTTGTACAAAAGAGAAACACATCAATGATCTGAGCATTTAATTTATTAATTTACTGTATTAATGGTTACTGTTTTCACGATTGTTATTTTAATTGTAGTATTGTGCTATTGCTTTCACGTTAAAGTAGCAAAAATAAAGTATTGCTTCTGTGAAAATGTGACTTGTAAATAATCAAACTTTTAACAATCACATTTTCATGAAAATAGTTTTGTACAAAGAGTTTAAACTATTTTTATCTTCAGAAACTTTGATTTTCTTACAAATTCACGGCATGCATTTGATCAATTGACCATGCATGTGCTATAAGTCACAGCTCTGTCACAACACTAAATAGAATTTTGCTTACTGTTATATCCGGATCAGTCCAACTAAAGAAAAGATTGGTTGGAAAAGCAGGGAAATTTGGATTTGAAGGAGATGTAAAGTACACAAGGTATGCGTCATATTCACCATTAGCTCTGGTGAAATTAAGCTTAACTGATCCAAGACTTGAGTCGATGCTTCCATTTACTACTGGACTAGGGTCTGAAAAGTAAGATTTTACCAAAAAATTATCGATTGGTTATCTACTTGAAATAATGATTTTTTTGGAAAATCTTGCAGTAACATTTGGTAGGTGGCAAAGACCAAAAAAGCTTTGCTACGAGACTCTTGCTTTTGTGATGCTAAAATTTATCATGATAGTAACAAAAAATAGTTTATTTTTGAGAATGCAGAGGGTAAGGAGAGGGAGTTAGAGCAGAAAAACAGGAGAGGGAGTTGAAGCAGAAGAACGGTGTGGGAATGGAAGAATAAAAGGAAAGGACAGAGCGTATGCCTCTGTACCGATATGCTTAGGCCTACACTTCGATTCCTGGTCGAGACACAAAACTTCTAATCCAAGAGAAGACTTTACGTAGCTTCCACTTCTAGACGTTCAATGGGGCAGAGAGAAAGGAGTGGAGCACAACAAAAGTATGTGCAAATAAAAAATTAACAAAACTCATATGCTTGAATTCATTTTGCTGGTTAGCGTAAGCCGATTTCACTGCTACGATCAAACGCGCTATCGCACGGACAGCATCACAGGTAGTTTGCAAATGTTTGTTTACTTACATAGCGTAGCCTCGTCAAGAACATCGGGGGGTTCCACTTCATCATTTCTCAACTCTTGATAAAATACGTAGTAGGTTTTCCCAGGAGTGAGGTCCTTGTAGAATACAGCCTGAAAATCACCGGTATCAAGATTATAAACACTGTCATAACCAAACCATCATAAACGTATTCACAAAACTTGAATTAGCCTATTTATTGGCAATACAAATCACCAAGTAGCGTTGCTTCCAAATTGTATGTAGCGAAAGATGATGAGCAACTTTTTTTCTCCGCACCAGCTTCAGTGTTTTACGATATTACGAAAAGTTACGTAAAAGGTAGGCACATTCAACTTTGCGCTTACGAAGTTCCCTTTTTCTGCGCCGACAAGCAATGCCCTTTTGATAGATTTTCGTCGCGAGCCATGGCGAGATAGCTTTCATTATTAAACCGTATACAGATTATCTTTAGTCATTAAACGCCGAGAACAAAACAAAATAAAATAAAATCTTCATTACACTCGCGGTATTACGCCGAAGCGCACGAGAAGTGGGGGCTTATCTCCGCTGTTTAGCACCTGGGCAACACAGCTTCCAAGAAACGCCGCAGATGTGGCGAGTCGTTGGCGACACTCTGACCGACCCGGGAATCGAACCCCAGGCCTTCCGCACCGATAGCAATATCTTAACAACAGAGTTCCCGGCCGGTGAACAAAACAACGTTTTTATATAAATTAGTTTAAAGGCCGATAGCTGCTCATTCCAATTTTCTGGATACACAGAAAGCACTCCAGCTGATATACGAAAACGCTGGTTAAATAGAACAAAACGGTTGTACTTACAGTTAAGTTACCATCTCTTCCCAGTCGGACAACTTGTATTATATCATTTACATCGTCCTTCTCCGATAAGAGCACGTTAAAGCCATTGAAGTCAGGTTTACTTGAACGCGACATCTCAACGATAATCTGGTTATCTCGTGTCACTGTAACTATTCCGGTGAGATGTTCGTGTTCTCTTTCTGCTCAAAAAAATTGCATCAAACAAAATTATTACTATAACAGTTGATGACTCAATTTTCATAAAAAATGACGCTTAATATCGGTGTAGTGCAATCTGAGAGCCCAATCGAACAATAAGAACCACAACACTTTATTTTACTTGTTTGCGTTGGTTCTTTCGAAATTACTGCCATTAGATTTGATTTCAAGTAATCCAAACTTTTTTGGTGATATTTTCAAGACTCATTTGCAGGATTACGATAATAAACATGTACGAAATAGCAGAACTCTCGTATTTGCTGAACACTTTAGAACGCGCCCAATGCTAAAAAGTCCTTATTATGACGGGACAGGACGTTACGACCATTTTTTCCGCTTATCACTCTAAATGCGTAATGTGCCTACGTGCTCAAACTGATAGTAATCTCATAAATTGCCACTATCTTGTCCAGTGGCTCCAAAACTGTGGGCCATGGCCTAGTGAGCCTGGAAGACATATTCAGTGGACCACAGAGCTATTTGGAATTGAACACGTATCATACTGTTTTTGTGATAGACATTTTACGTTTCGTACTAAAGACGATAGTTAACAATTTTTCGATTTTTTTTCACCACAAAAAGTTATCTACGCTAAGACCAGCCCGGTTTGCCATAAGAAAGGGATTGTTGCGTAACAACGTTGTTCGCGGTGTTTAGCGAAAAAGATTGAACATAAGTTTACAAATCGTAGCATGTAATGAAATAATAACTGCAAAAGTTCAATGGCTAATGAAGGAAAATATAATGATACCTACATTAAATTTGGGTTTACTGCAATAAATGATCATAGAGTTAAAAAGGGGCAGTGCGTAGTATACTATCGCGAGTTAAGCAATGAGTCATTGAGACCGAGTAAATTGAGTAATCACCTAGAAAAAAATCATCATGAGTTAAAGGATAATCTATCTGTAAACGTCAACTTGACAAAGCTGGGAACTTTTAACAAACTGATCAGAAACTAAGAGAAGCATCTTTCGTTGTTAGCCAAATAGTAGCGACAGTAAGTAGAAAAAAGCTCATAACATTGGTGAAACTGTAATCTAACCGTCTGCACTAGCTATGACAAGAATTGCCCTGGGTGAATAACATAAGAAAATCCTCCAAGCCATCTCTTTATCTAATAACACTCGTAAAGAGACGAATGGCAGCAATGTAATAGTTTAGATAATTGCTACCATCCATACACAAGCGTACAAACTATTTAGAAAAGCGGTGGGCCACAAACTGTTTTTAAATCAAAATTTGGGCCACGGATCAATAAAGTTTGGGAACCACTGATCTTGTCAATCTACATGCCGATTAGGTGGCCGAGTACATAATGCGTCTGCCTTTGTACCGATATGCTTGGTGTTCGATTCCTAGTAGGGACAAAGAACTTTAAATCAAACCTAAGACTTTAAAATTGGTATTCACAGCTACCACTTCTTGACATTCAGCCTCGAAAGGACTGTTGGAAACCAGGATGGCAAGTTTACTAGTTGAGCCATTAAAAAAGACACTTAACGGTGATTACTCATCTTGAAGTGGTGAAAGATGGCTGAAATATCTCAAAAGCGCTCTCTGGTTTATTGCAGTATTATTGCACTGTAAAAGGCCCCGATATAATAATTAATTAGTTTTTTTACATAGTTTACGGAAAGCTGATTGAAGCAGGTAAAATAAGTCACAATAGAATCGTAATGAAAAATAACTACAACAAACCTGCGGTAACAATATTGAAAAAGGTTGTTGGGCTGGGAACATTATGACTGAAAGAAGTGGCTTTGACAGTATAGTTTGTATTAGGCTGTAAACCTTCAAACTCAGCGATTCTGTAGGAATTATTCCGCTGAAAAATTACAGATGTAGTTACCGGTAAACTAATGTCATGTATTGACTACTTGTATTATCTACCTTACACACAATCCCCTACGCTGTTATGCAATGTAAATCGCCAATCATTTCTTCGAATCTTGAATGTGCGTATTGTGTTCACCAATGTATGCCAATACAAAACACTAGTGACAGATATGATTTAGACCGGCCGGTTAGTTCAGATGTTAACCTCATCACTGTCGGTGTGGGAAGTTAGGGGTTCGATTCCAGGGCCGGTCAAATCACACACACTGCCGCCAACGACTCCCATCGTTGCGACGTTACTTCGGAACTGCGTTGCCAAGGTGCTATACAGCAGAAATGGATTCCACCACTCGTTACACGCTTCGGTGTAATACCAGAATATAATGAAGATTTGGATTTTTTTGTCCTTAAATTCAGATTGCTATCAAAGTCTCACCTCGACATAGCCGATAAAAACATCGTTGTTTTCTTCATTCGTGAGAACTGCAGCGAAATAATCTATACGACCCGCGACTTCTTCAAAAGAAGTGTAGATGCTGTTAGAAGTGCTGCTGCTTGTAGCTAAGCTAACCGGAGCTGGAGCTAAAAAAACAAGACAAAGCCTGAGAAAAAGAATTGGATGGTAATTTCTAGCACAGTCGCATGCACAAGGTAAATTGCAAATACTCACAACATTGAAACAGAAGTTTCTTGCCTAAGTGCTTATTACCTTAATTTGAAAATAACCTTAGTTATGTAAGAATTTATTATTTTTATACAAGCACTTGGGCTCTTAACATCATATACCACGTCTACACTGTACACTTTGTAAGCTTGAATCTCAGACTTTTTCGGGCAAACATTTGTATGGTTATTATCTCTGCTGAAACAAGCCGGCTTACGACCAGAAATAATAAACAGTAGGCTATAAAGATGACTTAAGAGCCTAAAACGTGCACAGTGCAGTGCAGACAGGAAAAATTAACTACGGATGTCGACAACAAGCAGACCCAGTCCAATCAAGACAAAACAATACCTTGCTTTAAAGTAACTTGCGCAAGTCAAACATTTTGTATCACTCACCAGGAACAACAAGCCATTGAGGGCAGAGAGGGCCCAAGACCCTCTTTTTGTGGTAGTAAAGCCGCCTACACGCATTTTTCATTACTCAAGTTTCACATTTTTTTCAGCAACTAATCCAACTAATTAAAAACCCTAGTTTACAATATCGTGTACCAGTGCAACTTACGTATTATTACTTCTCCCAGGTTCATCTCAGATTCGAGCTCTTTGTTCACAGTTGTTGATAAAATAACATTGTATTTCACCCCGGGTATTAAGTCTGAAAACCTTGAAACAAGTAACAAGCAATAATCTGCGATCAAACGAAGACTGTGAAATCACGAGTAAGTAAATCAAACATGTACGGGCAAGTAGAGAAATGAGCCAAGTGGGCTTGGAGTCATCTGCTAGTCTTTTGAAGAAAGTAACCGCAGCATCTATTCGGAGACACAGTAAAAGCGTTATAGCCTCAAGCACTTTGATCAGAAAAATTGGGAAAAAATGCTAAGTTGTAATAGCTACTAAATACACTACAAAGTCTTAGTTGCCTACATCCCTGTAAAGCATATTATACCTTAAGCCTAGCCCACTTCCACGCACATTTCAAGCGCATAATCAAATTTGCCTTCTCTTGATATTTCTGATCAATACAGATAATAATGAAAGTCTGGGCTTTCTAGATTAAAAAATGCTGAAGACTACGCTTGAAAAACAAGTGTATTCTTACGTCGTCACAATCCTCTCAATGTCGCGATCTGGCTGTAAAACTACTTGTTCCTGCGCTTCGTACAGAGATTCAGTTGGTATTAAAGTGACTGTGTATTCCACATTCCTTTCAAATCGTTCAGCAGGAGGAACAATGATGGTCACATTGAGACTTTCATTTCGAGGCTTATCAATTTCACCTCCAGGCGTTGGTCGGTTTTCTAAACACATTTTTTTTAACTTTTTAAAATTGAGAGCTTACAATTAATAGGTAGCGAGAAAACTTTGCACATTGCAGCAATTCCTAAAACTGATAGTTGACAGTTGCCAACAGAATCCTTTCATTTTCCTCATTTTTTTACGAAATTAAACAAGCTTGATGAAGAAAAATGTGCTAGTTCAAAAAATGAACTCGACGTTATTGCTACAACTTTTTATTCTTGATTTTGATAAACTTACGTGATGCTCTAAACGTAACGAGTGGCGGTATAAATTTACACGACGTAGCGGCTAGGCAACACAGCAACGAACTTAAAACGTTCCAGCTATGATACATCTTTGGTAGTGGTAGTTGTGCTTAATTTTTTACTTTCATAAAGAGTTTTTGGGTATTTTAAGAATTGGAAACCCCGTCAAGTGCTTTTCGTGAGATTTCAACTAACAAATTTGCCGGCTTTTTCCACAAGCTCCTCTCAGCAAAACGTCAAGCAGTAATGCTGTGATCAATAACTGTAAGGATATTAGTTTGACCCAATTCTGAATCAAATCCCGAGTCCATCGGCTGCTTGTCAGGACAAAAAAATAGTTTGGTTCATGCCTACATTAAAATATTTTATTATGAATAGCTTGTCAGACAATGCTATACTTACCGGTTATAAATGAAAAGTTGGCTTGGGGTCCCTCTACAGAGTTGCTAAAAGCCGACACGACGCCAAGATACAGTGTGCGAGGATTAAGATTTGTGAACAATGCAGTGTACAAAGATATGTCCTCTGACGACTTTTCAATTGTCATGAATCGAGGTTCAAGCAAAAGCTCATCTGAAAAGTTACTAAAAAAGAGTCTCACAAAAAATTGATCTGCAACCCCATCTGGTGGTGGAAACAAAACTTGGCCTTCAGTGATTCCCGATCTTGTAAAAGGATCTAGCTTTCCAGGATCTGCAAAATCACAAACATAACAAAATGCAAATCGCATGACATAAACCACAAAAGCATCGTTCTGAAGAGTCCTAGCACAAATTAACCATAGGCCTACAATGTTCCTAGTATCCCCCATAGGTGCGTTTAAAAGAAACAACACAACCAAAATTGTCCAATCTGTTTACGAACAGTGACGATGAACTGGCATTACTGGTCAGTGGTCAAAGACTGAGCCCGTATAAAACTGCATAGCGCGTAGTTAAACGCCTAGTCGGCCAATTTTAGCGCATCAGAGATATGGCAAACGCAAGGGGGCAGAATTCACACACAGCAGCCAAAAGCCGAAATTGCTAAGTAATAACAAGAAAATGTATTCCACGATTTCGCACGGGCAAAGACATCTTAGCTGCTATTAAAATACTTACACAAAGTAACAACGCCAAGCGTCGTTGGTTCGCTTCCAAAATCAGCTAATTTTGACGTAGCTGTAACTGTGTAGTTTGCTCCGTTGGTGAGATTTTTAAATTGCACCACCAAAGAACCATTGGCTGGTATCTCTACTTCTTGAATGTAGTTCGTAGGCTCGGTAGGTAATGCTATTCTAACAACATAGCTGGAAACAGGAGTTTCGTTGTAGCGATCAAGAGTAACAGTGACTACGTTGTTTTGATCAACCAAAACCGCTCCGCTTGGCTTAGGCAAAGACACTGAAAAACGAATTGCACGCAACAATTAATGATTTTCTAGTACTCGATGGCAAAATAACGTCGAAGATCACAGCTGATCTCGCCTTGGCATTCCTTCAGAGCATCTAACCCTCGTCGCGGAGGATCAAGATGCTTGGAGGCCCAAACCCAAGTCGCTGTTCGCGCAAGGATAACAGGGTCTATCAAAGTAAGGTATTTTTGCTACCAGAAAACGACGAAAAGAGCTACGGATGCATTGCACAGGACGAATCAATTTAAAGTTATGGGTTTCAAGGATTTCTACCATAAATTTTACTTCTACCCTCTTCAACTCGTTGTTTCTTAGGATTTGTAAAGCTGAGAAAACCAGCAAAAGTGTCTTATTATAGAACGCAACGACTAAGGCAAGGAGAAATTTGTTCCGAAATTTTAGGATCACGGCAGTAACAGGAACGACGTTTTGATTTTAGCAACATCATGCCATTGATGCTGTAATAACTTTTGAACTTGCAGTTACGTTATCCAAATCCACGGGAGCAATTTCCAGGATAAAGAACGATAACTGCATCATTCTGCAACCCTTAGAAGTAGATAAGTGCGCGAGCTAAACTAAATCAAACAAAACAATCAACTACAAAAAAAATTCGAAAGCAGTCAATTTTATTAGCTACAGCTTCGACAATTCGACATATCCATATAAAACCACAAAAACAAATAAAAACAAAGCAAACATACGTGTAGAAGAAGGCACTCGTAATGGTGGACTGGACAGTCCCAGTCGCCGTGTCACCAAAAATACGGTGTAGTGAGTTTCAGGTTCGAGTCCGGTGAAAGTGTGCGAGTATTCAGCATAGGGTTCGGCTTGGAAAGTAACGTTCTAAAAGCAGCAAAGCTATAAGCCAAAGACAGATTTTTAAAATCAAAAATTGAAGAAAGCCAGCAGACACTAGACAAGGCCGAAAATGTTAATGAAAAAAGGTCATGGTGGTGCTGACACCAATTTTGAAGTGGCATAATGGAATCTATACCCAATGCGACTCTAAATTAAGTCCTCATGATAAGAGCGAAGAAAAGCTTCGTCTTTCTTCAGAGTCTCGTTTATGTCTCCTACCTATCAGGGTTTCGTTGTACTACAAAAGCATTTATTCGTTCAGCATTCCGACAGTATGAACATTTTCTCACTTTGATTTTTTATAATCATTTTCTATACATTAAGTGTAAGTTATTTGAAATGTATCGATTAATGATGCACTTGGTAAAATTTAGTTACGATCTAATGATAATAATCTATCAAATAAATTACTCGAAAGACACTAATTGAGGTAATGGACTACTCACCAAGTTTTAAATCAATTATAATATTCATGAACAACATCAAACCTTTTCATCCACAACAGTTTACAAAAAAGAAGTTAAACTACAACATTTATTCTGAAATAAAAAAAAAGCCAACAAAAAAGCTACACACCTCCAAAACAACTTTGGGTTCATCTGTTTTCACAATGTACACAAAGTAAGAGTCTGCTTCTCCTTCAGCGGATCCAAAAGTTGTATTAATATTTGTATACCCAGGTACGCGAGATATCAAAACTGCCAAGGCTGGCTCTGCAAGGCAAGGAGAAAAGAGTAAAGTCCAAACAGAAAGGAAATTACATTACAGTGAGCGAAAAGAAAATCACGAAAAGTCCAACCACTGTTATTATTTTCAGCAGCAGGCCCTTCAAAAATTTTGACATAATATCTACAAACTATCCTTGATGATTGAGATAACAATATTAAACTGATAACTCAACAGTAATTGAGGGAGGCTGTGAAGTAACCTTGCGCTTTTCGAGCCAGCAATCACCTGGTAAATATATCTAATGCGATCGGCTCCAGCTGCAAATCGAACCCGTCACGTAGGATCTATTACTTGCGCGCGGTATCGCTACGCTATGTCGCTGACAAAATAGTGCCAGTTAAGATCGTGATATCATTTTTAAATCCTTTAATATGACACTAATGGGATTATTGTTTCAATGTTTTAAGTACACATAAAAACATACAGCATAAGGATCATCTTTATCATCCAAGATTAGCTCAAATCGTGGTTTACAGAAAAAAACACATCTTTACAATACTAGCGTTATTACGCCCAAGCGTGTAACGAGTGGCGAGTCCTCCGCGGCTTAGCGCCTGGGCAACATCGCTCCGAAGAAACATCGCAGCGGTGGCGAGCCGTTGGCGACACTGTGTCCAATTTGATCAGTCTGGGAATTGAACCCAAGACCTACGTTACCAATAGCGTTGTGCTAAACGAGAGAGCTAACCGGCCGGTGTTTTTCACACAAGAAATTTATTTGCTTCTTCATAACGCCAACACGTGCCAAATCTGTTTAAGCGTTTTTTGAAACTTCTCCATACTCTCATTCAGCTCTTACAGTAATACAGTATTCACAGCAAACTCTTAAAGTTCATCTTATGACTTTTTTAGAAAATACCCGACGAGGGCCAATATAGAGCCGAAAACGTTCGTAGTATCTTTGTAATGTTGCAAATAGAGTAAATAATTTAGTGCAAATATATTAAATTTTTTGGTTGCTTTACCTCGCAACTTTATGGTAAAAGAAATCAACCTCTTTACCGAAATTATTAATCTTAATTTCTTTTCTATTTATTAACTCAGATAACTTACTAGTTGTTGTAGGTCCAAAGTATAATCTGGGTCCAAAGTGACCGTTGATTGTAGAAGCAACGAAGCCAATAATTTGGCTCCCATATGGAACTGGTTCAAATGTGGTACTTATTGTCTCATCTAATGATTCAGTAGTCTGTTAAATAGAAAGTTTAAACTTTGGTGAGTTTAGAAACCGTATACATGAGCAGAAAAGTGGGGCACGTAGGTACAGTATAGTGGCGATGCAGAAAATGTATCCATAACGCAATGCATGATAAGGGAAATGTTTTAACTACACTTTTGAAAAATTGAAAAAAATGGTTGAATTTTTGCCTATACTGTATTAGAGTGTCCCGTTTTTACACTTTTTTTCGCAAACTCTTAGTTTATACGATTTACAAGGTGCAAATCGGCACAGAAACCCATTGCAAAAATTTTTTAAAGAATATTGAGTTCTTCATGCCCGGGGTAGACTTTAAAATATTTTGGGGGTAAATGACGTAACTCAAAAAGTACACATGCTGCACGGCTGAATTTGATGTCAAACGATTCGCAAGACATGGTTTCCTATCTGCCTGTAATACAATTTGATGCTCTATCTCGATCAGAAAACGACTTATTTAAAAAATTAAAGTTAATGATTTGTGGATAGAAAAAGATTAAAAAATTCTACTGCACATCCATGAACCATAAGTCGTTTTCTGATCGAGATAGAGCATCAAATTGTATTACAGGCAGATAGGAAACCATGTCTTGCGAATCGTTTGACATCAAATTTAGCCGCGTAGCATGTGTACTTTTTGAGTTACGTCATTTACCACCAAAATATTTTAAAGTCTCCCCCAGGCATGAAGAACTCAATATTCTTCAAAAAATTTTTGCAATGGGTTTCTGTGCCGATTTGCATCTTGTAAATCGTATAAACTAAGAGTTTGCGAAAAAAGTGTAAAAACGGGACACTCTAATACAGTATTCTGTTTGTTGCCTGATCTACATCAAGGAGGAAAAATTAAACCGCAATAATTCTCAAAACTGAACGTTTCGACTACATAGATTCAGCTGCCATCATCAGCAGTGAAAGCAAGGCAGTACAAGTTTCGAGAATTACTATGGCTTTTTTTTCTCCTCAAGCTATTTTCGTCCCTTGTTTGTTGTATTCTGGTCTACACTGTTTCCAACTATTCTTGCCGTGAGTCTTTTCGGGGTGTAAATAAGTTCCTAGTAGTTATAAATTTTTCGACGTTTCATCTCGTGTTTTTAATCGGGCTGAAGTACCAATGAACCGAACGAAGATTTGTGGACTTACGTTAAGTGTTGCTTCTCCAAACGCTTCACTCTCATCTTCAAAATTGTACAGGTTGACGTAGTACTGAGTTCTGATGACGTCATCCGGCAATACAATCACACGCACTGCTTGTTTCTCAATTTTCCAGGTAACGGATCGTGGCAATGGCAAAGAAGCTGTAATATTAACGTCAGTGATGATTATCGCTGGCTACTAGCAATACTAACGTTGCTGGCGGGTATTCAGTAATTAGGAGGCTAATGAAGTGCAATCTCCTTTTCTTTGTAAAGGGATTAACGCTATTACTTCGTGCTCTTCAATTGAGGACCTTTAAAAACATTTTAGATTTATACTCAGCATGCAGAATCCTCTACCTTGTTCTAACAGCGTTGATATCTTTATTAAGGAAAGAAGATTGCGCTTCAATTAATTACTCATTGCCAACTTACTTCCCTTCTACATCAATAGTTGGTATTCACTAATGCTTATTGCTATCGCTGATTGAATATCCTTGAGATAAAATTCTGGGTCAATACGATTTATGCATGGTGATTCATCTGAGAGTCTCTTAACAAGTCTTTTCTGCTCTTGAAGATGAGCGTAGAGCACCTATGTTCTATAATTCCACTTCCTAACTCTCACAATCTTTATTCATCATATTAGGATGCTGATCAATTTTGATCATACTGTATGCTGAGTCACTGTGGAACTGTGCAGCACATTCACTGCTTTTGTGAAGAATCGTGTAGGTTAGTGTATAGCTATGACTCGTTTTAAAACTTTGTGATTACTTGGTTCATACGATAACCGGAATAGCTAATTACACACCAAACCGCATGAAACAAACATAAAGGTTTGAAGCGGTTTAGGAAGCATTTGCAACTGAGCACGTAAATTTTGTAATTTCATTTAAAAGCTCACTTGTTAGTGCTGGTAGAGTAATGGAATCATCTTCTCCATCAGGATAGAATGGAGTTAATTTGACTGTGTAAGTAGTATTTGGTGTAAGATATCGGAAAGTTGTGCTAGGGGTCGGGTCATCACCGTCAATAGTCTTGTTTGATATAGTTTCGTTGTTCAACAAAAGATCGACCCTAAGAAAATAGAAAGAACGTAAGTTGTTATATAATTAATAACAAATTCATTCGCGAAAATTAAGTACAGAAACTTCATGTAATTTGGTCTATTAAAGAAAATCTGCTGTTTTTTAGTAAAGCCGTATTTGCAACAATTTTAACTTTACAACATTGATCACTAAAGCAAACGATTTCAAATCAAATCTTCATTATACTCGCGATACTACGCCGAATCGTGTAACGAGTGGCAGAGATCCCCTTTGCGGCTAAGCGCCTTGGCAACGCAGCTCCGAAGAAACGTCGCAGTCAAGCCGTTGGCGACACTGTGCGGATTTGACCAACGTGGTAATCGAGCCTCAGACCTTCCGCGCCGATAACGTGCGCTTAACAACTGAGATAACCGGCATCAAATCAGCAATCTACTATAGGTCTATAGAATGTATTTTTGTGGTGTTTAATTCACAAAGCATAAAACCAAACTTCCATAAAGTTAAATTGTAATGCGAAATCGAAAAATTTTACGAAAAGAAAAGGTTAGGTAGGTAGTTGCATATTTATCCTCCTATCACGAAAAAGCGATCAATGCGCTATACGAGCTCGCTTAGGAGTTGCCAGCCATCTGTCTACCACACCAAGATGGGGGAATCCCGCTAAGTGCCTTTCCCAACGGCACAACAAGTATACTTGCCGGCTTGTTCTTCACACTGTCCCTTTAATGCTGAGCGTCAAGCAGGGAAGCTGTGAATACCAATGTTAAAGTCATTGGTTTGACCCGACTTGGAATCAAACCCGAGTCTACAGCTCAAGAGACAGACGCTCCATACCACTCGGCCATCTGAGCTATGTTACATCATTACATGTTACATCAAAACTATGTTCGTCATTACATTTTTAGAAAAGCTGACACCACAACCGTTGCAAAATCGTGACGTAATCTCTTAGCCTAAGAGCCGAAAATTATAGCATTAAAAAACGCCTGTTTCAACAAAGATTTGCTTCATATCTGAAAGACTTACTTATAAAATTGCACGTTTGCGTTTCTTAATGGCTTGAATTGAAGAGAAACAGCTGTCACTGTGGTTTCAACGATAGGATTCAACTCATCTGGATCTAAAAGTGTTTGTAAATAACCGAAACAAACAACAAAACGAAAACATGTTAGGCCCAAGCAACGTTAAAAGCACGAACACCAGCTGGGTAAACAAAAAATATATCAGTTCGACAAAACTGCAATGATTTACTAACAAACTGTGAGAGAATAAAAAAGCAAAGCTTAACTTACCTGTTCTGAAATTTTGTTTGGAAGAATTTAATCGGTTATTGCCAAAAGTAACAGCTTGAATAATAAAACTGTAGTTTGAGTCGGGAATAAGGTCTCTCAAAATTGCAGAAGGAGACTGGGTAGTTAGAAAATTGGGACCATCCGGACTTTCATAAATCACTTCATACTCCCGAGCATCTTAAGTCAAAAAATGCATTAGCATATTTACAGCGTATGGTTTAATAGCGGATTATTAGAAGTTACTTCGCTTTGATAACGTCATAAAGCACGTCTTTAACGGAAAGCTTTTAAATTTGAACTACTTGAAGAAAAAGCATACCAAACAAATTGATTGTTACGGAATTCGATTGGCAAATTTACTGCATCGAAACTTCAGCATTTGCTCTGAACTTTTTCACGTATCATTAGTTGATAACACTCACTTTCGCAACAACTCCCAGGCATGCGTTCGCAAGAATAAAGCTGACTTGGTGTGTTTTCGATAAATAGATGTCAGATAGGGAGAAAAAATCATATAAAGATTCCAGATTAATCAATAAACTGAATAGAAGACATTTGTTTACTCACGCAAATTTAAAACATGGTATACACAACTAAAAACTTAAACAATGCAGTTCTCGCCGAGACTTCTCCTCGTGACAACTGTTTCGCTCAACGGAGTTCATCTTACGAGTCAAGAGGCCGATGTTTTAAACTGCGTTGAGTAAACGTATGTCTGCTATTCAATTTTATTGTTTTATCAGAAATCTTTGCAAATAAATGTCATATAAAGATTTGTCGTTGGCGCTTAAGCCATCATCCACTTGGGATTAAGTGCTAGCAACTCAAAGACAAAGCTCTTTCCCTTTAATGTTCCATGTCTTTAGGCTATAAGATACTGAATGAGATCAGCGTCTCGTATAAAGACAACAAAATCATTAAAAAATGACCTTATAAAACATAAATAACAATTAAACCATTCATCACAAAAGCAAGGAACAAACTTTAACACCGTCGACAAAAAACGAAATCCACAAAATCATGCTAAAAAAATATCCTATGTATTTACTTGGTACAGATTCCCATTCAACGACGGCAGTTGTTGCTGTTACGTTCAAAATTCTGATTTCCCAAACAAACAGAAAACCTTAATAGTAAATGCATTACAAATAAACACAGAGATTGTTAGAGAGCATTACATAACTGATAAAGACACCTACTTCCTGAAGTTGTAGTTTCTGGAAGATCAGTAGTGAAATCGATTTCATCCATCTCATCTTAAAAAAGCATTAGGTCAATATTCAGTTTTAAAAGAATTATAATAGAAGTAATCGTGGCAACCGTCCAGTTGGCCGAGTGGTTGATGACATCGCCAATGGCGCAGGAGGTCGTGGGTTCGATTCTTGGGCTGGTTCAAATCGGATACAATGTCACCCACGACTCACCACCGCTGCAACGTTTCTTTGGAGATGTGTTGCCTAGGTGTTAAGCAGCAGAGATGGGCCCAGCCACTCTTTACACGATTTGGTGTCTTCGAATATCATGAAGATCTTGGAAATACTAATACTGAATTTACAAAAAGCACTAGCAATTGATATTAAAAGATTCATACTGATTGTTGAAAACTTACACATTTTCAAAACAATGAAACACAAATATTGGGTGTACATTCACCACAACTGCTATAACCAATCTCTCAAAAAGATGATTGCAGCAATCAACTCTTATGTTTAAGGTATAAACTGAAACTCGTACCCTCGTTAATTAATCATTATGGTAATCGAGATAACGTTGACCCCTTGGCATGTTCCTACGTTGGTTGATAACAAAACATGAACTAATGGTTTGGGTTGATAAAAACGGTCGAATTATTCCAAATTCAGTAACTCGCAAGATCATCCGTTTTTACACACCTCAATACTACTGAACTATACATTCATTAATGTTAACAAGTAATTTACATAGTATCTACAAGCAATTACAAAACGATATCGCATAAAAATAAGGAAACTATCAAAAGTAGAACATTGGAACTCACTGGTTCGGAATTGTTCGGATTCCGATGTTAACAAGTTACTTTCGGGAGTTACAATTTGAATGAAAACAGCGTAAGTAGTGTTTGGAACAAGATTCGTTACCGTAACAAAAGTGGAGGGTGTGGAGAAATTACTCGGACCATCCGGACCAATGATGTTCACGATATACGTCCGAGTATCTACATTGAAAAAAATTCGGTAAAGGGTAAAAAAAATAAAACCATAGTAATTCTCAAGTCTAGTGTAGTGTTTTCAAAGTCACTGTGACCGTATTTTTCCTCACGCTATTTTTGTTCCACATTTATTGTATTCCGAAATTTGGGTAAGCAACTCAAACCAAAATCGATAAAAACTTTTTAAAATAAGCTACGAAAACAATACAAAAAGTAATGCAAAAAATCATTACATCGTGCAGTGCGGTTATAACTTCTGTGAAATCTAAAAGCACAAATTAATACGTTCAATACTTTCTACCTGAAACTGGATTCCAATCAATTGAAGCCGTCGTCGATGTGACATCAACAATTGTGATATTCACAAAAATGAAACCTATCAAAAATAACAAATTCAGTTGCATAATATAAACAACCCTTGGAACAAACAAAACAAACAAACTAAAAGAAAGTAATTTGGATGAATCTGTCACAATCAATCAATACAACAATGACATTAATAACACTTAAATCAATAAAACGATGCAAATAAATGCTACGAAAGCCGAATTTCTCTCAAGTACATTCCGGATTCAAAAAACTGAATAATTGGTTGGTAATACAGAACTTTAGAGCATTCAAAAAATCTGTTTTTCAATTACATTTTAAAAAAAGGTTCACTATAACTCTTTTTACGAAGCTTTGTAAAAAGCTGGTAATTTTAGAAGCTTTTCGTAACTATCTTTCTTAATCACATTTGATTAGCTAACCCTCCATCGCTTCACCGACGGCGGAATATATAAAGCTACACAGAAGGATGTATGATAGACCTGATACAAAATTTTTAGAAGCCTAATGCGAAAACAGACTTTTTACAAAACTATTTTTAAGCTTTCAATATTCAAAAATTTGGATTGTTCCGAGCAATTTTACAATCAAGCCAACAGAAGTCAAGTGTAAATAAGGAATATTCCATACATCACACAAAGCTGATACAGGGTGACCCAAAAAAAACGGAACCCAATTCTAATTATTCTAAATACACGGGTTCCGTTTTTTTTGGGTCACCCTGTACAACCAAACAAACCAGGAGTTGTAGTAGTCATTGCAGTAGTCGTACCACCACCGCTGCCGTCTCCATCATCTGTGGTGGGAGTGATTGGTCCACTGGTCATTGCAGTGGTTGTACCATCACCTCTGCCATTTCCATCATCTGTGGTGGGAGTGATTGGTTCAGTGGTCATTGCAGTGGTTGTACTATCACCTCTGCCATCACCATCATCTGTGGTGGGAGTGATTGGTCCACTGGTCATTGCAGTGGTTGTACCATCACCTCTGCCATTTCCATCATCTGTGGTGGGAGTGATTGGTCCACTGGTCATTGCAGTGGTTGTACCATCACCTCTGCCATCTCCATCATCTGTGGTGGGAGTGATTGGTCCACTGGTCATTGCAGTGGTTGTACCATCACCTCTGCCATCTCCATCGTCTGTGGTGGGAGTGATTGGTCCACTGGTCATTGCAGTGGTTGTACCATCACCTCTGCCATCTCCATCATCAGTAGTAGAAGTGACTGGTTCAGTGGTCATTGCAGTAGTTGTACCATCACCACTGCCATCTCCATCATCTGTGGTAAAAATGACTGGTTCAGTGGTCATTTCAGTAGTTGTACCATCACCTCTGCCATCTCCATCATCTGTGGTGGGAGTGATTGGTCCACTGGTCATTGCAGTGGTCGTACCATCACCTCTGCCATCACCATCATCTGTGGTGGGAGTGATTGGATCAGTGGTCATTGCAGTGGTCGTACCATCACCTCTGCCATCTCCATCATCTGTGGTAGAAGTGATTAGTTCAGTGGTCATTGCAGTGGTTGTACCATCACCTCTGCCATCTCCATCATCTGTGGTGGGAGTGATTGGCTCAGCGGTCATTGCAGTGGTCGTACCATCACCTCTGCCATCTCCATCATCTGTGGTGGGAGTGATTAGTTCAGTGGTCATTGCAGTAGTCGTACCATCACCTCTGCCATCTCCATCATCTGTGGTGGGAGTGACTGGTTCAGTGGTCATTTCAGTAGTTGTACCATCACCTCTGCCATCTCCATCGTCTGTGGTAGGAGTGATTGGTTCACTAGTCATTGCAGTAGTTGTACCATCACCTCTGCCATCTCCATCATCTGTGGTGGGAGTGATTGGTTCAGTGGTCATTGCAGTGGTCGTACCATCACCTCTGCCATCTCCATCGTCTGTGGTGGGAGTGATTGGTCCACTGGTCATTGCAGTGGTTGTACCATCACCTCTGCCATCACCATCATCTGTGGTGGGAGTGACTGGTTCAGTGGTCATCGCAGTGGTCGTACCATCACCTCTGCCATCACCATCATCTGTGGTGGGAGTGATTGGTTCAGTGGTCATTGCAGTGGTCGTACCATCACCTCTGCCATCACCATCATCTGTGGTAGGAGTGATTGGTTCAGTGGTCATTGCGGTGGTTGTACCATCACCTCTGCCATCACCATCATCTGTGGTGGTAGTGATTAGTTCAGTGGTCATTGCAGTGGTTGTACCATCACCTCTGCCATTTCCATCATCTGTGGTGGGAGTGATTGGTCCACTGGTCATTGCAGTGGTTGTACCATCACCTCTGCCATCTCCATCGTCTGTGGTGGGAGTGACTGGTTCAGTGGTCATTGCAGTGGTCGTACCATCACCTCTGCCATCACCATCATCTGTGGTGGGAGTGATTGGTTCAGTGGTCATTGCAGTGGTCGTACCATCACCTCTGCCATCTCCATCATCTGTGGTAGGAGTGACTGGTTCAGTGGTCATTGCGGTGGTTGTACCATCACCTCTGCCATCTCCATCATCTGTGGTGGTAGTGATTAGTTCAGTGGTCATTGCAGTGGTTGTACCATCACCTCTGCCATCTCCATCATCTGTGGTGGGAGTGACTGGTTCAGTGGTCATTGCAGTGGTTGTACCATCACCTCTGCCATCTCCATCATCTGTGGTGGGAGTGACTGGTTCAGTGGTCATTGCAGTGGTCGTACCATCACCTCTGCCATCACCATCATCTGTGGTGGGAGTGACTGGTTCAGTGGTCATTGCAGTGGTTGTACCATCACCTCTGCCATCTCCATCATCTGTGGTGGGAGTGACTGGTTCAGTGGTCATTGCAGTGGTTGTACCATCACCTCTGCCATCTCCATCATCTGTGGTGGGAGTGACTGGTTCAGTGGTCATTGCAGTGGTCGTACCATCACCTCTGCCATCACCATCATCTGTGGTGGGAGTGACTGGTTCAGTGGTCATTGCAGTGGTCGTACCATCACCTCTGCCATCACCATCATCTGTGGTGGGAGTGATTGGTTCAGTGGTCATTGCAGTGGTCGTACCATCACCTCTGCCATCACCATCATCTGTGGTGGGAGTGACTGGTTCAGTGGTCATTTCAGTAGTTGTACCATCACCTCTGCCATCTCCATCATCTGTGGTGGGAGTGATTGGTTCACTAGTCATTGCAGTGGTTGTACCATCACCTCTGCCATCTCCATCATCTGTGGTAGGAGTGACTGGTTCAGTGGTCATTGCAGTGGTTGTACCGTCACCTCTGCCATCTCCATCATCTGTGGTGGGAGTGATTGGTTCAGTGGTCATTGCAGTGGTGGTACCATCACCTCTGCCATCACCATCATCTGTGGTGGGAGTGATTGGTTCAGTGGTCATTGCAGTGGTCGTACCATCACCTCTGCCATCTCCATCATCTGTGGTGAAAATGACTGGTTCAGTGGTCATTGCAGTAGTTGTACCATCACCTCTGCCATCTCCATCATCTGTGGTGGGAGTGATTGGATCAGTGGCCATTGCAGTAGTTGTACCATCACCTCTGCCATCTCCATCATCTGTGGTGGGAGTGATTGGATCAGTGGTCATTGCAGTGGTTGTAGCACCGTTACCATCTCCATCATCTGTGGTGGCAGTAGTGTCTGGAGACGAAGTTACAGATGGCGTTGTTGCTTGACTTACAAGACCTTCTTTTCGCTCTGCAAAACACAATTATGTATTCGCCTTGCTTAAAATCGCTAATGCAAATCGCAAAACGCGATTATGCATATACTTTGTTAGAAATTGTTAATGCAAATCGCAAAAACCATAAACCATTTTCGTTAAGGCAATCAAATTGAAATTTCAATTTTACACTTGCTAGTAGGGAGAGTATTAAACAACCGCAAGCCTAGAGCTAAATTTTCAACAAAGTTTCCTTCTCTTGTCAATAACCCACAACCAATGACTGAATAATCTAATTTTATAGCAGATAGACGCCATTCAAAAACTTGCTGTTTACAAACAACGCATACTACTAAACATTAAAGGTCGTTGCCAAAGTAGGTACTCATTTTCCCAGCGCAGCAACAAATTTACATAGCTTTCATTCTGCGAAGAACACTGTTTAACCTTATTGCATGTCAAACAACACAAAACAACTGTACGATATGGGCAACCAATAAAAAAAAAAAGCAGACCTATGTTGGATGCACAAAATCTTGCCCAATCTCATAACAATGTATACAAAAAGATTAACGAACCAGTAGTCGTTTCATACGTTGTAGTACCGCTACCATCTCCATCATCTGTGGTGGGAGTGATTGGCCCACTGGTCATTACAGTGGTTGTACCATCACCTCTGCCATTTCCATCGTCTGTGGTTGGAGTGATTGGTTCAGTGGTCATTTTAGTGGTTGTACTCGGCCTCCTGTGCCCATGAGGTGTGGTGGTTGATACTACTGTGGTAGAAGTGATTGGTTCAGTGGTCATTGCAATGGTTGTACCATCACCCGTGCCATCTCCCTCATCGGTTGTGGTAGTGACTGGTGTCGATGTAATGATATATGTTGTGAAGGAGGAGCCATCTTCGTCGGTTGTAGAAGATGTGGTAGGGTATGCAGTTGCCATGTCGCTATCTACTCAAAAACATTCATTCATCTTTAACAAATGAGTTTTTTGTTAAAATGAAAATCTGTGCGCGATTGGTGTAGGTTAATTATTAGACTTAGTGATCATCGAAACAAAGAAAACTGTTATCGCACGTTGTAGTAAATTTCAGCCAAGGTTGCTAAATTTATGAAATGTACGACTATGATGATGGTGATTTATGGTAATGTGGAAGTTTCGATCAATCATTTTGTCACACAAAAGTGAGCATACTTTTGGTTGGGAACTAGTTTGGACTGGTTTAAGTTCGAAAACTGAAACAATGAATCAAAATAAGCAAAAAAAAAGTTTGGCTAGTTCATCTCAAAATTTAATATTTTGATGCGTAATGCATTTTCAAGGTATTTTGTGTGTTTGCTGTCACTCTACTCATAAAATACTTTTTGCAGTGCTGCATTGCACCCAACCAGCAGTTTTGTTAATAAAAAATTTGACAACTTCATCAAATACTATGATAGTACAGGACGTAGATTACAAATACTTGGTAATACTTGGTTTGATCTTTGCATAATTTTCTGTTTTGCCGTGTGGTTAATTTAAAAAGAACATGCTATTACCTGTAGAAATATCACGTGACAGAGAAGTCAATTTTTTCTTTTCATAGATGGCAGTAATTGTTACTTTGTACAGCGTTCCAGGTTGTAAGTCAATAAAAGTGACGTTGTATTCCTGAAAACAAGAATAGACTTGCAAAATCCAATTAAAAAATTCAATCTTCATTAAACTCGTAGAATAACGCCGAAGCGTGTAACGAGTGGCGAGGCCGACGTCCACGGCTTAGGACCTGGGCAATACTGCTCCGAAGAAATGCCGTAGCGGTGGCGAGGCGTTGACGACATTGTGTTCGATTTCACCAGCCCGGTAATCGAACCCCGGACCTCTTTCGCCGATAGCAATGTGTTTAACCACTACGCCAACCAGACGGTTTTTCGGAAAATTCACATTTAAACAACGTACAAAATAAAATTGTAAAAATGTACGAAAAATATAATATGTGGCTTGAACATTGTTGAGTTTGTATCTTGTTTTTGATCTAACATTCTTTATTATATAAGTTTCATTCACAAATTCAATGTTAAGTAATAGGCTTCGCTAACTTGCGACAAACGTGTATTTTACCCAAGAAAACAAAATTAGTTATCACTCAAAGCGTAATTATTATCAAAGGAAACCTCCGTTTCTTCTACGTTGGGAATGCTTTTTCTGAAAATGTAGCTGGAGCTGTCTGATGATAGAGCGATTGTTGCATTGTAACTGTCGGCAGGTCGTCTGCGTTCGAATGTGAAATAGATGGAAGTGTGATTAGCCCCAGATGTTACATACACAATTGCTAAAAATGCAAAATATGCAGGTTGAAAAGAGTATTGGTTTGCTGCTGATTTTGCAGCAGTTTCAACAAAGATCACAAGTTTTTTCATGCAAAAGTTACAGTAATAGCAACTTTTAAATTGCACGACAGTTGGGTCTAAACATGCTCATCTATATTCTCAAAAACAGTCGTTAATACAAAACCAACATTAAGGATGCAAAGAGCAATGAAGTGAGTGCGAAATGCTTTACAACATTTGCCTCATTGCTTTAAATTTTTGTAAATATTACATTACCAAAAACTAAAGAAAAATTTATGCAAAATGTAACTTACCATCACAGTTTAATGCTTCCACCAGCGGATCAACTGCTTGGTGCAAATCAGAAATAGAATCAAGTGCAAAGACCAATTCAGGTGAGTCTGCGATGTCTTCAACTTGTTTTAGGTCAAAACTCGGATTAATAACAATGGGAATGAGAACACCTCCATCAATTTCGAAAAGTCTGTATCAATAATAGCATGCGAAGTTGTTTTGCAAATACACAAAAAAAGCCAGACATTTAAGCTGTTTTTATTGGCTAAGCGTGGTGATATGGCCTATGCAGTTGGGGAAATTTATAATAATATTTTGAAAATTTTAACGACACTTTTTTATCATAATTCGAAAACAAGACCATCGCCCACAAAAATGATGTTCTTTAAACTATTGAGTCGCATAATTTTATGGCATATTTTAGGGTCGCGCCAGAATCAATTGCGAAACCCTGGTATTTACCACGAAACTGCTTTTTCTTCCTTAGTTTTAACTTTTTACTTATTTTCTAGACTTTGATTTGCAAGTTAAATTAATTTTTTTTGTTTTAAATGCTCTCTTGACAGCCACTGTTTCGATCGTGTTAGACAGCAGTAGAGTAGTCTGGAGTAAATATACATCCAATGAAGGCAGTAATTCTGTAATTCTGTTTTTAACAATAACACATGGCAAAAATTTTTTGCGTTAATGGTAAGCATAACCGGCCGTTAGCTCAGTTACAAAGCGCTCGCTCTCGGTGCGGGAGGTCTGGGGTTCGATTCCCGGACCGGTCAAATCGGCACAGTGTCGCCAACGACTCGACACCGTTGCGACGTTTCTTCGGAGCTGTGTAGCCCAGGCGCTAAGCCGCGGAGATGGGCCCCGCAACTCGTTACACGCTTCGGCGTAATACCGCGAGTATAATGAAGATTTGATTTTTGATTTTGATGGTAAGCATATATCGTTACCCTGTTCACATGACCAATTTTAGTGACTTCAGGCCGTCGATTATTGGCTCTAGTTTCTGCACCATAATCAATTTTTTGATGTCATAATTAAAAAAAGTGATTATGACATCAAGAAATTGATTATGATGCTGAAATAATCAATTTTTTGACGTACGTCATACTTAGAAAAAGTGATGATGACATCAAGAAATTGATTATGATGCGGAAACTAGCACCAACAACCGTGGGCCTAATGACCACTAAAATCGGACATGTGAACAGGGTAAGTATCTACTTTGCTAAATTTTCAAGATCATCTTCGACTTCTCCATCAAATATCAGAACAACGTAGTGATCAGTGTTTTTCTTGTCGTAATCAATTTCCAAGTAACGCGCCAAAGCTGCAAAATAGTACAATGCCAAACAACAAAATTACCGCAAGAATGTTAAGAAATACAACTTTATTTGGTTCCTTTGCAAATGCTACAATTGGCAAAATGGGGGTGGGTTAAAAATATGCTGCAACTCGCTGTGACGTGAGAGGACTGCCGATAAAAAAATGAAAAAGGTAAAGAACAAGGCGGTCACCTCTAAGGAAGAAAAGCAGCATCAAATAACTCGGGCTGGCGAATACCGTTAAGTCGTTCTGACCGTTAAGTCATTTTCCAAAAAACTAACGGCTTATCTGATTGATAAAGGATAAAATTACTGTTGTAATAAGCGCATCATAATCACTTCTCCAGATTCATCTTTAAGACCAAATAGACATGAATGCTTTGCTCATTTTTGTACGGAATCTAATATGTGACAGGGCAATAGTCTATTGTCAAATATAAACGTGTAGGTCTAGGGCTGCTTGTGTAATATTATTGTTTAACGATGCTTTTGTTTGAATCCTTTTCTGCTGCGGAATGTTACCGGTAATATTGATGCAATAGCAATATGTGACAGTGCTATAGCCTATTATTCAAATATAAATATCTATAGGTCTAGGGCTGTTGGTGTATTATTACTGTTTTAGGTTGCTTTTTCTTTGAGATGTAACGGGTAATGTTGATGCAATTTTGTGTGTCTCCAAAGCACAATTTTTTATTTTCGGTGTTTTTGTTTTTTTTTTTTGATGAAAGCAGTAGACTTAAACAACCGCATGGTTTTTTACTGCTCCCAAAAAGTGCTTGCTGTGCTTTTGAAATAAAATTGAATGGAATAAGGTTACACAAGAGGGCCTCATTATAAACTAAATTCGGCAGAATGATGTCACAATGACTTTGCAAAATGAAAGCATGAACACTAAAAACTAGCTTGAATTTATAGCTTAAACCCACGAGTTAAATAATTGGAGATAAATAGTTTGATATTTAACGGATTTCACAAAACATCTTTGCAGCTTTGTAGATGATTTGGTCTACATTTAATTTAAAGCAAACTACTGGGGCATAATTAAAAAATGAAGATGGCAACTTACCTCGATATGTATTGGTGGATGGTCGGAAAATTGGATCAATACTCATAAGATCCTGTCCAAACTCTTCCAAATCATCTTCAAAATTATCGTACAAAGCACCATCTCGTAGAGTATTGCTATAGCTAAATACTCCAATCTACAAACACAACATTTCTTAGAGGCAAAACCCCTTTAAATGACACTCATTGATTGCCTAAAACGTTTGTAAAATTTCAAACATTACGCATTGCTTATAGCTGAAGGCGGAGTATTACGGGAAAATATAAGTATTTATTTGAAGTGGGACATCAAGTCCAATTCCGGTCGCATATCACTGCAACGAGTCAAGTAAGATTGAGGTATGAACAGTGACTTTCATCTACAACATTTTGAAAAATTAGATACCTTTGAGTTCACTTGAAGATAGATTAAGACCTGCTCCATGTTCTTGCGACTAGCTTAAACGTTAAAATCAGAAACTAGAAACAAAATTCGACCTAATCAATAATTTAAGTGTGAATGTATTGCATTTAAGCTCACATTATACAGTACCTACAGGTTGCACAAACAAGCAAAATATATCTAGCAAAAACCAATGATTTTTAACGCAGCTAACCCTTGTTCTGGACTCTTTTTGTAGCACAGGCATTCGCCTGGTTACGTTCCACACAAAATCGAGTTGTAATTGGAACTCTTCGGGTTTAATCACATTGCTAGCAGCAACCAGCATGAATCCAAGCAGCAAATCGTCCTTTCCACGAACACAACTAAAACCATAAAGCTATTTCAAACAAAACTATAAACCGAAGCATCCTTTGGTTGCAAAGCAATTGCCAATTTTTGACCTTGTTCAAACGGTAGGTTATTTTAACAGTAGGTAAGTTCTAACAGTAGGTTATAACAGTACGCCACGTAAAGAGTTTGACTGGAATGGTGACGTAGCCACACGAGTAGATATGCGTACCACAAAAGTTAAATTCTTTAAGAAATATTTATCTAAAGGGATGAAAGAGTCTAGCAGGATCGTACGTCCTGGAAAATGAAATTCTCGTACCTGAGGGCGGATGATGAAAGCTAATAGCCTGTTACAGCGCTATGTCACTCTGCAAAACGTTATACTGAAGTGCGTAGCACTAATGGGGATGGAGTGCTGATATAACCTCTGACCCACCAACAGGAAGTCGTCATGACTTCCCGTCCGGTAGCCCAAAAAGGACATTGCTTCTTAGTTGTTCAGTAGGTTATTGTAGATATTAGAGCGAATATTATTATCTAAAAATAACAACTTGGCTGTTGCTTCAACTTTGCGCATCATACTCTGCTTTGATAAGTGCTGTCCTGCGTCTACAATTTCATTAAAGAAACATGGCGATTTCAAAACGATTTGCAAATTAATTATAGAAAACAATCAACTTACAGCAGTTCAATGAAATCTTCGCAGTTCTCTCAATACCAAAGCCTCAGCAACGTAAACCACAGAAAACTAACAGCAAGTTTTACTCTCCTCGGCCTAACAAGACTAAACTTACTCAAAATATCAAAACACAAAAATCTTTACTTTTTTTCTATGGGTCGAATAGGTTCAATCGTAGTCGTAATGACAGGAGTGGTTGTTGGGATCGTTGAGCCAGTGGTTTGTGATGTTGATGCTGTTGAACTCGGGCTCCTGTGTCCATGAGGTGTGGTGGTTGATACTACTGGTGGTGTAGCAGTTGTCCCACTAGTCCCACTCTCAGTCGTAGATACTGTTGAACTCGGGCTCCTGTGCCCATGAGGTGTGGTGGTTGACATTACTGTGGTAGAAGTGACTGGTTCAGTGGTTATTGCAATGGTTGTACCATCACCTCTGCCATCTCCATCATCTGTGGTGGGAGTGATTGGTCCACTGGTCATTGCAGTGGTTGTACCATCACCTCTGCCATCTCCATCATCTGTGGTGGGAGTGATTGGTTCAGTGGTCATTGCAATGGTTGTACCATCACCTCTGCCATCACCATCATCTGTGGTGGGAGTGATTGGCTCAGTGGTCATTGCAGTGGTTGTACCATCACCTCTGCCATCTCCATCATCTGTGGTGGGAGTGATTGGTTCAGTGGTCATTGCAGTGGTTGTACCATTACCTCTGCCATCACCATCATCTGTGGTGGGAGTGATTGGTTCAGTGGTCGTTGCAGTGGTTGTAGCACCTCTGCCATCTCCATCATCTGTTGTGGCAGTAGTGTCTGGAGACGAAGTTACAGATGGCGTTGTTGCTTGACTTGCAAGACCTTCTTTTCGTTCTGCAAAACATAATTATGCATTCGCCTTGCTTAAAATTGCTAATGCAAATCGCAAAACGCGATTATGCATATACTTTGTTAGAAATTGTTAATGCAAACCGCAAAAACCATAAACCATTTTCGTTAAGGCAATCAAATTGAAATTTCAATTTTACACTTGCTAGTAGGGAGAGTATTAAACAACCGCAAGCCTAGAGCTAAATTTTCAACAAAGTTTCCTTCTCTTGTCAATAACCAGTGATGGGCACGATAAACTTTTCTGCACTAAAGCGATAACGATAATCGATAACTTCAAAAAAGCCCTGGGCGATACCGATAATCGATAAATCTCAATTTCTAAAAGCGATATCGATAATCGATAAATTATTGCCGATAAATTTTTCCGATAAATGTTGCGGTAAATTTTCAATGTGTTTGACGAAGTTTTTTTTGTAAGTCAAATTGCAATATGTTTTTTTCTGCATTTTTCAAGAAAAGAGACCAGTTCACGGACTCTGCCGTGAAATTAAGCCAAACAAAGAAATAATTTTTAAAAATTACAGCAAGTCTTAATGGACACCGTGTTTTTTCCATAGCGCCAACTCATTAACTTTGAAGTTTAAACACTGCGTGCATAAAAAATCGTTTATCGCGATAATTTATCGGCGATAACAAAATATTTAACAAAAGCGATAACGGTAATCGATAAGTCCAAACTATTTTGAGCGATAACGATAATCGATAAAAAGTTATCGCCGATAATTATCGCCGATAAATTATCGCGATAAATGCCCATCTCTGTCAATAACCCACAACCAATGACTGAATTGAATAGTCTAATTTTATAGCAGATAAACGCTATTCAAAAACTTGCTGTTTACAAACAACGCATACTACTAAACATTAAAGGTCGTTGCCAAAGTAGGTACTCATTTTCCCAGCGCAGCAACAAATTTACATAGCTTTCATTCTGCGAAGAACACTGTTCAACCTTATTGTATGTCAAACAACACAAAACAACTGTACGATATGGGCAACCAATAAAAAAAAAAGCAGACCTATGTTGGATGCACAAAATCTTGCCCAATCTCATAACAATGCATACAAAAAGATTAACGAACCAGTAGTCGTTTCATATGTTGTAGTACCGCTACCATCTCCATCATCAGTGGTGGGAGTGATTGGCCCACTGGTCATTACAGTAGTTGTACCATCACCCGTGCCATCTCCCTCATCGGTTGTGGTAGTGACTGGTGTCGATGTAATGATATATGTTGTGAAGGAGGAGCCATCTTCGTCGGTTGTAGAAGATGTGGTAGGGTATGCAGTTGCCATGTCGCTATCTACTCAAAAACATTCATTCATCTTTAACAAATGAGTTTTTTGTTAAAATGAAAATCTGTGCGCGATTGGTGTAGGTTAATTATTAGACTTAGTGATCATCGAAACAAAGAAAACTGTTATCGCACGTTGTAGTAAATTTCAGCCAAGGTTGCTAAATTTATGAGATGTACGACTATGATGATGGTGATTTATGGTAATGTGGAAGTTTCGATCAATCACTTTGTCACACAAAAGTGAGCATACTTTTGGTTGGGAACTAGTTTGGACTGGTTTAAGTTCGAAAACTACAACATTGAATCAAAAGAAGAAAAAAAAAAAGTTTGACTAGCGTTGCGAAATAGGAAATGGTATTACTTCGCTGACAGGACGAGTGATAAAAATTGTATGACAAACTGTAGGAATTAATTCGTTCTTGGATCTGACCTCTCAAAAAAACCAAAACCTTCTTCACCAAACGAGTATAATAATCGACCCAACTTAACTCACTTAGCTGTGGTACTCACCGTACAAGCCTACTTTTCAATAAACACAAGCACCACTGCTCATTTCCGTAACACCATATAACAAGGGCTATACCCTTCAGCATACAACAATATTGTTTACTCTTCGCACGCTAAATCTACACCCGAATAATTACGCTCGAAAATTCACGCCTATTTATATTCTGAATTCAGTTTCGAGATCGTTCTACGGCATTCTCAAAAAGAAACAAGAAGAGAAATCACATGACATGCAAAACTCACACCAAACCACAGTAAACACGATTGTGACGTCAAAGAGAAATCATATGACATGCAAAAATTCACACCAAACTGCAGTAAACACAATTGTGACGTCACACGCATAATTTTTAACTCAGTGAAATTACGTAAGGAAGAGATCTGTCCAGAGTATTCACGAGAGAAATTACGTCAGTATCAATTATGACTTCATAATGCAACCTTACGAAACAATCCCACGAATAAAACTTCGGAAAACAACGCATCGGTTTAAAACCTTCTACAGTAAACAAAGCATTTAAAACAAAACCATTACCAACAGTTACCGGTATATCGTTACAGCTAGTTTATCTTAAAATCTAACATTCTGATGCGTAATGAATTTTCAAGGTATTTTTGTGTGTTTGCTGTCACTCTACTCATAAAATACTTTTTGCAGTGCTGCATTGCACCCAACCAGCAGTTTTGTTAATAAAAAATTTGACAACTTCATCAAATACTATGATAGTACAGGACGTAGATTACAAATACTTGGTAATACTTGGTTTGATCTTTGCATAATTTTCTGTTTTGCCGTGTGGTTAATTTAAAAAGAACATGCTATTACCTGTAGAAATATCACGTGACAGAGAAGTCAATTTTTTCTTTTCATAGATGGCAGTAATTGTTACTTTGTACAGCGTTCCAGGTTGTAAGTCAATAAAAGTGACATTGTATTCCTGAAAACAAGAATAGACTTGCAAAATCCAATTAAAAAATTCAATCTTCATTAAACTCGTAGAATAACGCCGAAGCGTGTAACGAGTGGCGAGGCCGACGTCCACGGCTTAGGACCTGGGCAATACAGCTCCGAAGAAACGCCGTAGCGGTGGCGAGGCGTTGACGACATTGTGTTCGGTTTCACCAGCCCGGTAATCGAACCCCGGACCTCTTTCGCCGATAGCAATGTGTTTAACCACTACGCCAACCAGACGGTTTTTCGGAAAATTCACATTTGAACAACGTACAAAATAAAATTGTAAAAATGTACGAAAAATATAATATGTGGCTTGAGCATTGTTGAGTTTGTTTCTTGTGTTTGATCTAACATTCTTTATTATATAAGTTTCATTCACAAATTCAATGTTAAGTAATAGGCTTCGCTAACTTGCGACAAACGTGTATTTTACCCAAGAAAACAAAATTAGTTATCACTCAAAGCATAATTATTATCAAAGGAAACCTCCGTTTCTTCTACGTTGGGAATGCTTTTTCTGAAAATGTAGCTGGAGCTGTCTGATGATAGAGCGATTGTTGCATTGTAACTGTCGGCAGGTCGTCTGCGTTCGAATGTGAAATAGATGGAAGTGTGATTAGCCCCAGATGTTACATACACAATTGCTAAAAATGCAAAATATGCAGGTTGAAAAGAGTATTGGTTTGCTGCTGATTTTGCAGCAGTTTCAACAAAGATCACAAGTTTTTTCATGCAAAAGTTACAGTAATAGCAACTTTTAAATTGCACGACAGTTGGGTCTAAACATGCTCATCTATATTCTCAAAAACAGTCGTTAATACAAAACCAACATTAAGGATGCAAAGAGCAATGAAGTGAGTGCGAAATGCTTTACAACATTTGCCTCATTGCTTTAAATTTTTGTAAATATTACATTACCAAAAACTAAAGAAAAATTTATGCAAAATGTAACTTACCATCACAGTTTAATGCTTCCACCAGCGGATCAACTGCTTGGTGCAAATCAGAAATAGAATCAAGTGCAAAGACCAATTCAGGTGAGTCTGCGATGTCTTCAACTTGTTTTAGGTCAAAACTCGGATTAATAACAATGGGAATGAGAACACCTCCATCAATTTCGAAAAGTCTGTATCGATAATAGCATGCGAAGTTGTTTTGCAAATACACAAAAAAAGCCAGACATTTAAGCTGTTTTTATTGGCTAAGCGTGATATGGCCTATGCAGTTGGGGAAATTTATAATAATATTTTGAAAATTTTAACGACACTTTTTTATCATAATTCGAAAACAAGACCATCGCCCACAAAAATGATGTTCTTTAAACTATTGAGTCGCATAATTTTATCGCACATTTTAGGGTCGCGCCAGAATCAATTGCGAAACCCTGGTATTTACCACGAAACTGCTTTTTCTTCCTTAGTTTTAACTTTTTACTTATTTTCTAGACATTGATTTGCAAGTTAAATTAATTTTTTTTGTTTTAAATGCTCTCTTGACAGCCACTGTTTCGATCGTGTTAGACAGCAGTAGAGTAGTCTGGAGTAAATATACATCTAATGAAGGCAGTAATTCTGTTTTTAACAATAACACATGGCAAAAATTTTTTGCGTTAATAGTAAGCATATATCGTTACCCTGTTCACATGACCAATTTTAGTGACTTCAGGCCGTCGATTATTGGCTCTAGTTTCTGCACCATAATCAATTTTTTGATGTCATAATTAAAAAAAGTGATTATGACATCAAGAAATTGATTATGATGCTGAAATAATCAATTTTTTGACGTACGTCATACTTAGAAAAAGTGATGATGACATCAAGAAATTGATTATGATGCGGAAACTAGCACCAACAACCGTGGGCCTAATGACCACTAAAATCGGACATGTGAACAGGGTAAGTATCTACTTTGCTAAATTTTCAAGATCATCTTCGACTTCTCCATCAAATATCAGAACAACATAGTGATCAGTGTTTTTCTTGTCGTAATCAATTCTCAAGTAACGCGCCAAAGCTGCAAAATAGTACAATGCCAAACAACAAAATTACCGCAAGAATGTTAAGAAATACAACTTTATTTGGTTCCTTTGCAAATGCTTCATTTGGTAAAATGGGGGTGGGTTAAAAATATGCTGCAACTCGCTGTGACGTAAGAGGACTGCCGATAAAAAAATGAAAAAGGGTAAAGAACAAGGCGGTCACCTCTAAGGGAGAAAAGCAGCATCGAATAACTCGGGCTGGCGAATACGGTTACATAGGAGGGCCTCATTATAGACTAAATTTCGCATCATAATGTCACTATAACTTTGCACAATGGAAGTATCAACATTAAGAACTGGCTTGAATTTATAGCCTAAACCCACGAGTTGCATAACTAGAGAAAAATTGTTCGAAATTTAACGGATTTCTTGAGATTAGTTTGGTCCAAAAATTATGTAGGCGTACTGCGTCATAATTGGCGAACTATCAGAATTCGTGTGATCGGAAATGCTGCCCATTGATAGCGATAAGTCAACAGAAAACATCTTTGCAGCTTTGTGGATGATTTGGTCTACATTTAATTTAAAGCAAACTACTGGGGCATAATTAAAAAATGAAGATGGCAACTTACCTCGATATGTATTGGTGGATGATCGGAAAATTGGATCAATACTCATAAGATCCTGTCCAAACTCTTCCAAATCATCTTCAAAATTATTGTACGAAGCACCTTCTTTCAAAGTATTACTGTAGCTAAATACTCCAATCTACAAACACAACATTGTTTAATGGCAAAACTTCTAAAGTGACTTTCATTGATGGCCTAAAACGTTTGTAAAATTTCAAACATTACGCATTGCTTATAGCTGAAGGCGGAGTATTACGGGAAAATATAAGTATTTATTTGAAGTGGGACATCAAGTCCAATTCCGGTCGCATATCACTGCAACGAGTCAAGTAAGATTGAGGTATGAACAGTGACTTTCATCTACAACATTTTGAAAAATTAGATACCTTTGAGTTCACTTGAAGATAGATTAAGACCTGCTCCATGTTCTTGCGACTAGCTTAAACGTTAAAATCAGAAACTAGAAACAAAATTCGACCTAATCAATAATTTAAGTGTGAATGTATTGCATTTAAGCTCACATTATACAGTACCTACAGGTTGCACAAACAAGCAAAATATATCTAGCAAAAACCAATGATTTTTAACGCAGCTAACCCTTGTTCTGGACTCTTTTTGTAGCACAGGCATTCGCCTGGTTACGTTCCACACAAAATCGAGTTGTAATTGGAACTCTTCGGGTTTAATCACATTGCTAGCAGCAACCAGCATGAATCCAAGCAGCAAATCGTCCTTTCCACGAACACAACTAAAACCATAAAGTTATTTCAAACAAAACTATAAACCGAAGCATCCTTTGGTTGCAAAGCAATTGCCAATTTTTGACCTTGTTCAAACGGTAGGTTATTGTAAATATAGAGCGAATATTATTATCTTAAAATAACAGCTTGGCTGTTGCTTGTTTCGAAATCGCTATGTTTCTTTAATGGAATTGCAGACGCAGGACAGCACTTATCAAAGCAGAGTATGATGTGCAAAGTTGAAAAGTGCTGTCCTGCGTCAACAATTCCATTAAAGAACCAGCGATTTCAAAACGATTTGCAAATTAATTTTATAAAACAACCAACTTACAGCAGTTCAATGAAATCTTCGCAGTTCTCTCAATACCAAAGCCTCAGCAACGCAAACCACAGAAAACTAACAGCAAGTTTTACTCTCCTCGGCCTTACAAGACTAAACTTACTCAAAATATCAAAACACAAAAATCTTTACTTTTTTTCAATGGGTCGAACGGGTTTAGTCGTAGTCGAAATAATAGGAGTGGTTGTTGGGATCGTTGAGCCAGTGGTTTGTGATGTTGATGCTGTTGAACTCGGGCTCCTGTGTCCATGAGGTGTGGTGGTTGATACTACTGGTGGTGTAGCAGTTGTCCCACTAGTCCCAGTGTCAGTTGTTGATGCAGTTGAACTCGGGCTCCTGTGTCCATGAGGTGTGGTGGTTGATACTACTGGTGATGTGGTGGTTGTCCCACTAGTCCCACTGTCAGTTGTTGATGCTGTTGAACTCGGGCTCCTGTGTCCATGAGGTGTGGTGGTTGATACTACTGGTGGTGTAGCAGTTGTCCCACTAGTCCCGGTGTCAGTTGTTGATGCTGTTGAACTCGGGCTTCTGTGTCCATGAGGTGTGGTGGTTGATACTACTGGTGATGTAGCAGTTGTCCCACTAGTCCCAGTGTCAGTTGTTGATGCAGTTGAACTCGGGCTTCTGTGTCCATGAGGTGTGGTGGTTGATACTACTGGTGATGTGGTGGTTGTCCCACTAGTCCCAGTGTCAGTTGTTGATGCAGTTGAACTCGGGCTTCTGTGTCCATGAGGTGTGGTGGTTGATACTACTGGTGATGTGGTGGTTGTCCCACTAGTCCCAGGGTCAGTTGTTGATGCAGTTGAACTCGGGCTCCTGTGTCCATGAGGTGTGGTGGTTGATACTACTGGTGATGTGGTGGTTGTCCCACTAGTCCCACTGTCAGTTGTTGATGCAGTTGAACTCGGGCTTCTGTGTCTATGAGGTGTGGTGGTTGATACTACTGGTGAGGTGGTGGTTGTACCACTAGTCCCAGCGTCGGTTGTTGATGCAGTTGAACTCGGGCTCCTGTGTCCATGAGGTGTGGTGGTTGATACTACTGGTGATGTGGTGGTTGTACCACTAGTCCCAGTGTCAGTAGTTGATGCAGTTGAACTCGGGCTCCTGTGTCCATGAGGTGTGGTGGTTGATACTACTGGTGGTGTAGCAGTTGTCCCACTAATCCCGGTGTCAGTTGTTGATGCAGTTGAACTCGGGCTTCTGTGTCCATGAGGTGTGGTGGTTGATACTACTGGTGGTGTAGCAGTTGTCCCACTAGTCCCACTGTCAGTAGTTGATGCAGTTGAACTCGGGCTCCTGTGTCTATGGGGTGTGGTGGTTGATACTACTGGTGATGTGGTGGTTGTACCACTAGTCCCAGCGTCAGTTGTTGATGCAGTTGAACTCGGGCTCCTGTGTCCATGAGGTGTGGTGGTTGATACTACTGGCGATGTGGTGGTTGTCCCACTAGTCCCAGGGTCAGTAGTTGATGCAGTTGAACTCGGGCTCCTGTGTCCATGAGGTGTGGTGGTTGATACTACTGGTGATGTGGTGGTTGTCCCACTAGTCCTAGGGTCAGTTGAACTCGGGCTCCTGTGTCTATGAGGTGTGGTGGTTGATACTACTGGTGATGTGGTGGTTGTACCACTAGTCCCAGTGTCAATAGTTGATGCAGTTGAACTCGGGCTCCTGTGACCATGAGGTGTGGTGGTTGATACCACTGGCGGTGTAGCAGTTGTCCCACTAGTCCCACTGTCAGTAGTTGATGTCGTTGAACTCAGGCTTCTGTGTCCATGAGGTGTGGTGGTTGATACCATTGGTGTTGTAGCAGTTGTCCCACTAGTCCCAGTGCCAGTTTGTGGTGTTGTTGATGCTGTTGACCCTGATGGTGTGCTGGGGTGACCATGAGGTGTTGTAGTCTTTAGTTGTGTTGTTTCTTCTAATGTTCTGGTTGGTATTTGTGGTGCATTTGTTGTGGAACGTGGTGGGATTTGACCTGAAACGTAAGTTTTAATCACATGCACAAACAAGGATACGAAACCCCGCAATTAAGCCCTGGATGTTTGTAATTAGGTGCATCTCACTTTTGGATATTTATGTGAATTGACTTAAGGTTTCAGTTAGTTGGCGTAGCAATATAGTCTAGTGCTTTATTTTCTTTCTAAACTGCTTTAGCGACATATTTATTCTTCTGTTGTGAGAAAAAGTAGAGACTATAATGAGGCATTTTAAGGTCAAAAACGGTAATACGTTTCATACTGAATAGGACACGCATAAAAATGTACGAAAAAGCAGCAAAAACGGAACACATATTTTACCCATATGCATTTTTGCAGTTTGGAGTATAAGATATTAAGTTTCTTATAAAAAGAGATTCCCCCAACATTATATATTAGGCAATAATCCATAACATACATCGCTACGAAAATCCAGATCAATAACTTGACATGCATCAAGCAAGCATTAGCACTGAAAGAGTTCTACGATAGGACTAACATTGCAATATCATAGATACATAAGAACGATACTAATCATAGTTTAAGCGCAAGATAAATTGATAAGCAGAAACTGTATCTGTAAAACATTAAGGCATTTTATTAAACAACCTCATCAACACGCAGCTAGTAGTCGAAAACGTATTTTAGTTATTTTATTCAAATAGAATCTATTCGAATAGATTTGGCAGCGACATGATCAATAAAATTGTATGGAATTTGTCCGCGACATGGCCTAGTGTCACGACGCGCAGGTGACAGATCCTACGTGACGGGTTCCATTCGCGGCTGGAGCCGATCGCATTTGACATATATACCGGGTGGCTGCTGACTCGAAGAGCGTGAGCTCACTTCGCAGTCTCCCTCAATTGCTGCTGGTGTTTCAGTTCAATATATTTGGAAGATAACCTGAGTTATTAGTTATTTATGAATAAGATTTTGCTCCTGCTGAATTCTTTCAGATCCAAAACAGTCTGCAGAGCTATTAAACCAGCGCATTTGAAGACCAATTGACTGATGGTAATCCACGCTGATCTTCAGAGCATAGAGTACTCTACTTAGCTATGCAAGAAATCATTTACGTCTGCACGAATGCAAAGAGATATTTTTAACATCAAAGTATAAGCGTTGTTGTGAGCAGTCCTGCATACACAAGTTTGTTCGTACAGCCGAATGGTTATTTTGCCGAATGGTTATTCTGCATACACAAGTTTGTTCGTACAGCCGAATTTAGTTTAGTATATTATCTGATAGCTTACCCTCAGTAGTGACGTTTGTTTCTACTGCTTCGCTAAATGTTGGTTCAGGTTGACCATTGATGGTTTCGTTGCTTACAGTGACTATTGACACCGTATAGAGCGTCCCTGGTCGAAGACCCTCTTCTATAATGTCATGCCGGTTTGCTGTGGCAACAGTTTTATAACGGGTTTTGAATGTATTGTCAAATGGAGACGAGATGATAATCTAAAAGGAGAACAGCAAATCAAAAATCAACCTCATTATACTCGCCTAATTACGCCGAAGCGTGATAGTGGCGGGGCCTATCTCCGCGGCTTAGCGCCTGGGCAACACAGCTACGAAGAAACGTAGAAACGTCGCAGCGGGGACGAGCCGTTGGCGTCACTGTATTTGATTTGACCGACCCGGTAAGCGAACCCCAGACTTTGCACCAATAGCATCGTCGCAACAACCGAGCTGACCGGCCGGTCAGCAAAGCAGCAAATCAACAATGTTTAATCAATTTTTTGACAAAATATTAGTTACAAATCTTGACATCTCTAATTACTTAAAAAATTCTTATGACGGCACAATCACAATGCCAGACATTGTTACTGTATTGTACGTTTGGCAGCTAATAAAATGATTGCATTAGAGATAGTTGCTTTACGACTGTGATTCGATTCCCTCTTTCTAGAGAATCTACACCATTGGCAATGATGATGAAGCGATCAGATTCAAGTGTTACCGCACCATAAGCCTGATATTTTCAAATGGTTTGACATGACAACTCAAACTTTACACTAATTTCAGTAAGAGTAAAACAAATTTTCTTTGGTACATCATTCCTGGTGCGCTGAGTGGGAAGTCATCACGACTTATACGAGTTGGCTAGGAGGATAAAATCTTCTCCATCACCAACAGTTGCAAAACAAGTCTAGCAATAAGGTACAATGGAACGAGACAGCGCTGTTTTGGACTATTTGTCCTCATCAGTCGCACTCAAGTAAAAGGTAGTCTACTCACTTCCTTCAAAGTGCTTGACCTTATTTAGCCAAACACCCTTCTGCATTTACATGTATGTACCCAAGGATTTACGTGGAAGTCGTAGTGACACCCCATTCAACAGGCCAGGAAGGACAACGTCGTTTTACCGTTGCACCTTGGCCAGACGGGGAAATTCGACAAGAGTGATGTGCAGCTCTATTTCGTACCACAAAAGTAAAATTTTCTTTGGTACATTAATCCGAAAGAGTGATTGGCTGACTGAGATCCAACATTATGAAGGATGAGTGCACCTATTATCTGAGTACAGCTGATGAGGGCAAATAGCCTAAAACAGCGCTGTTCCGCTCTGTGGTACTCAATGTGAGTTTCAAACGCAGGTTATACAGTAACTCATCCTAAACTTGCGTTGCATATTCTTAATAGGTTAGAAAATACAGCCATTTATTATTTGCGTATGTAAAACTTACTCGGTAATAGCTTACGTCCCCGACAGCAGGTTGGAACGTTACTCGAATTGACCTCTCATACCCAACTCGCCCTTCCACCTCGACAAGTCCTGGAACTGAAAACACATAGGTCCCCGTCAGAATTTGTGGGAGAATTTCGCTTTAAGCACAAATCACGTACATCATTTATACAGGAAGTTTTTTGAGCAAGTTCTACCACCTAACACGAGAAAACGATCAAAGAGCTGCAACAAGTTGGCTTAGAAGCTACCGGTCACCTGTCTGCAACTCCAAGAAAGAACAATCCCGCTAAGCGCATTTCCCAACGGCGCTAGTAAACTTCGAGCTTGTTCTCCACAATGTCATTTAATGCTGTACGTCAAGCAGGAAAGCTTTGAATACCAACTTTAAAGTCGTTAGTTTAACACGACTTGGAATCAAACTGGAGTTTCCGGTTCAAAGGTAGATGCCCTATTCACTCGGTCATCTGAGCATCCAATTCTAACCTAAAATATACGGCTAGCATGTCCTACTCTGACCATCCAATTCTAACCTATTTCTTGAAAAAAATCAAATTGAGCGAATAAAAAATTCAGAATAAAAACAGTAAAAGACCCGAAAACTTGCAGATGTTACCAACTTGTTCGGAAGTAAATAGGTTGAGTTTTTGGACTTGAAAAACCAGCTCCTTCTAAGAAACCAGTGACGTTATAAAATCGTCCTGGAACAAGTTCGTTGACCTTCTCTCTCCTTGGATTATTCAAAGATGTGACTTCATCTTTTGTGCGGTCATAAATCTATACGAAACAAGATCAAATCAAATTCTCGCATCTTCTTTATCCTCGTCGTATTACACTGAACATCTCCACGGCTTAGCATCTAACGAGTGGCGGAGCCCATCTCCACGGCTTAGCATCTAAGCAACACAGCTCCGAAGAAACGCGCCAGCAGTGGTGAGCTGTTGGCGATACTGTGTGTGATTTAACAGGTCCGGGAATTGAACCCCAGACCTCCTGCACCGATTGTGGGTTGCTTAACATCTGACCTAACCGGCCGGCAGATAATAACCGCAAAATTTTGAAATAAAATTAATGCTAAGGATCGAATTCTTTTCACCAAAAAAGCCTGGAACCGCTTTTTAACCAGAAATTTTTGTCTACGGGATGAGAACAAATACATGGAAGATTAAATTTTAATAACACAAAAGGCATTCTCATTGCTTCATGCATTTGTAATCGTCAATACAAACACAAGTAATTGAAGGGCTGACAACAAAACGATTTAAGACATACGTTTGGTAAGAAAAATAAAACTTGCTTAAAAGTCGGCACATCCGCTAAACCCAAAATTTACAGTGTGGGCTAAAAAATTACGAAGTACCTGCACAACGTAGTTCAAACCATCGTAGTTAGGAGCATTGATAATTGCACTCGTACGTTCGATGTTGGAGACGGTAGGAGGTAACGGTGTTCCTATTATCACTGCAAAGCATAAAGTGCATACGTGTGGTAATCGGCATTTAGTAAACCAAAACAAGTTTATTCCTACTGTGAAAAAGCGTCGTCAAAGGTGCTATGCATAGGACGAATCCAAACTCGCGCGCTTAGTTGCCTTTGGATTAGAGTTTTCCTGTTGAACTGTTTGTTAGGTTCCACCAAGCAAGGATAACTATATCCATGCATTTCATCAAAAGACGCTACAACGAGACTGGGTTGTTAAGGCCATCCACCTTGTGATCATGATCATCGTAAATACAACACTCCCGAACCACTACGCCACGATGCACACTAATAATAATCAATCAACGCTTACCGTCTAAACGTGGTACTTACATCTGTACAAAATATCGTTTCCATCTTCTTCACCGCAGTTTTTTTCGATGGTTAAATTATAAACACGATTAGGACCCAAAGTAAAATTCAACTGCAATGATAAAAAGTTACTGTAGATCAGTGATTTTCAACTGAAAATCCACCAGTACGGCCCAGGGATTCCACAAGTTTACTATTTAGAGCTGAGTTTAAGTAATTTAAGTTCAAGTAAATGTACAGAGTTCCTCGAGTTTCTGGAATGTTTCTGGGGCTCCACTCCACCAGAAAGGATGAATACCACTGCCGTAGACACAGTTTGACCAACAATATTCTAGTATATTATATCAATTTCCCGCAATATTCAAAATTGATTTAGCTCATCCTCATTAACAGCAACTTTATTATTTACTAACTTTATTCATAAACCTTTGCTTCCGTCTACGGCGATGGTCAAACCATACTTTGATTTTTTAGAAATTGGAACCAATTAAAGGATTGAAATGTTTTTTTGCATCTTTGAGCACCTCGTTTCAAAAAGCGCACATTTTTATGAGTAAAAACTCCGAAAGTCTAGAAAAGTTAGTCTTAACCATACTGTCCACTATTCTTGACAAGCCTAAGCATAAAGCTTCTTGCAGAACTTCAAATAAATCAACGTAGTTAGAGCTAAATCACCGAATGTAGGTCTACTCTTGACGATTCTTCATGTCTTCCTATGGTAAGATGGATCTCATCCTCAGGGTTGCTGACGTCATATAACCTGATGTCATGAGAAAGGGAGGACCCCGGTCGAGGATCGATCGTTAAAGTTAAAATATTTTTGTGGAATTCAAGGGTATATTTTCCAATCGCACATGGTATGTCAACTCCTAAAAAATGTTAAGCGGCAACTAAGATCAGTATCCCGGAATAGTGGAAAAAAACACTGCTCTTAAGGAAGAAAACACTGCTCTTATAGTTATCTCCTAGGAAAAAATTTTTCAGGATGGTTAAGGCCTACAGTATGTTCGATTCAAAAATTTGCAAAACACCATATGTTGTATTTTGTTGCATATTTATCCTCCTATCACGAGAAAGCGATCAATTCTCTATACGAGCTCGCTTAGGAGTTGCCGGCCATCTGTCTACCACACCAACATGGGGAAATCTCGCTAAGTGCCTCTCCCAACGGCACAACAAGTGAACTTGCCGGCTTATTCTTCACACTGTCCCTTAAATGCTGAGCGTCATGCAGGGAAGCTGTGAATACCAATGTTAAAGTCATTGGTTTGGCCCGACTTGGAATCAAACCCAAGTCTACAGCTCCCGAGGCGGACGCTCTTACCACTCGGCCATCTGAGCTGAGCATATAAAAAGTAAACCCAACCTATCAAACAAAAGAAGAAGAGTGGCCACTTCTACAAAGCAATTAAGATCTAAAATTATTCTTTTCTCCCCTCTGTTGCTGCTTTCTTGCAATTAAAAAAGAACGATGAATAAAAAAGCAATTGATCAGAATAGTTATTAACAATAAATAATACATCTGACCTACAAATAATAAACTCTTACCAGCGACATAATGAAGCGTTCTGAAGTTACGACTACGGGTTCCATTCCTCAATGAGTAGACTTCAATTACGTATCGCTGATCAACCAAAAACACGGATCTAAAGATATCAACTTCTGTGTTTTCCGTAGTAGCGTTAAAAATTGGATCTGCGCCTTCTTGTTTAGGAAAGCGATACATAAGTATCGAGTATCTGTAAAAAAAAATATAAGCAGTCCGATTAAACTAACACAAAACGAACAAAGTCACCACGTCCAAGGCATTAGTTTACGTGTGAGAAACTGAGCATAATGTTGTTACATTAATTTAACAGTTTGCACAATACTATTTTTAGAGGGACCAAACAGTCTACCAATCGTGGTTGCCCATTATTACAAACGATTTGCAAATAGAGCATGTAGCTCATGCAAAAGACAGAACTTTATACGGATACTCGTTACATGTATGCATGACTCTAATTTCGAGAACAAAAACACCATTACCCGTCAGCTTCTTCAACTTTATCCCACATCACTTTCACTGTACGAGGCTCAGAAGTGTCAATTCCAACGTCAGCTGGAGGTTTAAGAGGCGAAGCTAAAAGAAAGTACAATATTGAATTTATAGCCTGAAAAAGAATAAATACTGGCCGATATTTAAAGCTATCATTGTACGTCTTTTATCTTTTCAAAATCTTTTATCTTTTTAAAATCATAGCTAGCCCAATATGTTCGTTAAAGCCCAGCTAAAGTTCTTCCATTCTAAATTTAGCCCAGAGAAGTATAGATTTGCGCAAGAATACTCATAAAATAACATTGCTAAAATCTGAAATGATACCCGCATCGAAGCTTCATTTTAATCTTTGTTTTTAAACTAAACTTAGTCGCTTGCACTTTAGTATTGTGTCCAGCAGTGTGCTTCATAAACTTATCAATGATTTACCCTGTCCTCATGTCCAATTTTAATGGGCCTCAAACAGACTTGGAGCAATTACAGAATTCATGTAATCGATTACGATTACAATTACTCCTAATCATTTGATTGCAATTACGATTACGATTACTAAAAATAATTATTGTAATTGATTAAAATTACAATTACATCAATTGTAATCGCGATTACAATATCGATTACTTTTAGTCAGCTTGCGGAATTGTTGGTAGATTTTTTTGGTTTTACTTTTTAGCGAAACTAAGACTTGACTGACAACTCATACTAAAAACTAATCACAGACTGCAAAGCTTGCAAAGAAATTTTTTTGCTTCACACTCTGATCAAATAAATAAATAATGTGCTAATTAAATTTTCAGAGACGAATGTGTTGCTTGTTTGTTTTAGTAGAAAGCATAGGTGCTATAAAACAGCACAATAGAAGTTTTAGCACCACGGCAGCTGTTATTCAGATCAAAGAGATAAAGGTGGCAATGCTCTAATTACATTTTTGCTTCCAACTGCGTGATGTGGTTCAAAACAACACAGCGGATAGACTTGTGAATTGGCACAACGCACTGCAAGTACGCAAAACAAAAATTCTCACCGCTTCAACCAGAATCGAAAGCGTAATTCACTGAATGATGTAATCAGCTGCAATGTAATCGATTACGATTACAATTACGCAGCTGATTTTGGGTTAGTAATCGATTGCGATTACTGAAAAAAATGTAATTAATTGTAATCGATTACTACCGTATATTTCGGCGTATAAGACGACCTTCAGATAAGACGAGGCGCAAAATATCAATAAAATTTTGTGCATTTACCATATATCCGTTGTATAAGACGACTACTAAATCACGAAACCATGTTCGTTTAGCCGTATAACTTTTTTCTCTTCTTGCAAAATTTTCTTACAAGAGTTACATTTGTTACACACCAACGCACACTTTTTTCGTAATATTGATGTGATTCTCTCGCTTTTTTTCTGTTTTACGCATCAATGCACGTTTTTGCATTCTCTAGTTTTAGGTGCAGCGACCGTGCTAATTTTAGGTGCAGCGACCGTGCTAATTTTTTTTAAACGCTTTAGTTATATGTTTTTATCTTGAGCATGTTCAACGTATAACGTTTTGTCGCTGTTTCCTTATTTTTAACCAAGCTGTTTTTTGTGTTGATGATGACGTTGTTTTATGGTTAAAAATAAAAAAATCCTACTACTCCTACTACTACTAGTTCGATGTCAGGCCAATGCTGTTGCGCAACCGTACACGCAATATTGATGATTTTCAATAAAAATACGGTAGCTTTGTTGCACGTTCTTTATTTTTACGCACCAACGCATTTTTCATTTTCATAATAAAAAATCTTCGTGTGAAACTTCAGATATGATTTTTATATCGGCTGTATAAGACGACCCCAATTTTTTAGGGTGGGTTTTTGTACTTTAAGGGTCGTCTTATACGCCGAAATATACGGTAATTACATTACGATTACCCCATGTCTGGCCTCAAGTCCACGGTTCTTGGTTCTAGTTTCTTTATCATAATCAACTTGTTGATGTCGAACCGCGCACCTAAATAAGCCTTCTAAAATTGGACATATAGACAGGGTAATCGTGTCCCCAAACTTAAAAAGTTGCGAGAATAGCGCAATTTAATGCACGCCTACTATATATTTCAAAATGATATAAATCTCACTTGATTCGGTACTGATGGTCCGGTTGTATACCAAAGTGTAAGAATTTCCAGTGTGGGCAGTCACAAGGAAAAAGTAAGTATGACCTGGTTTTAAGTCAGAAATTTGCACAATGTACGGGGGAGTCCTGCCTTCCGGTCTAATGTCGATAACATTTGGCGAGCTGAATAATATTCATGAAAAAATTTGAGATTTCATTCAAAATTAACTAAACTTCAACAAAAAAGCAGAAACTTCTTTTGCTGAAACAGTAAACTCAGCATTAGTGAAGCAGTTGCAAAAAAGAGTACACTTCCAAAAGTTCATAGAAAACCACTAAATATGACAAACAAAAATACCTGTGGCGAAGCATACTATTTTTTCGCGTAATCAGTTTGAATGACTGTTATGAAAGCCTACAGTACATCAAATAAAACAAAAAAAAACTTTCAACAACGCGCTGAAGGAAACTCAGCACGTCCTCTTCCACTTAGTCAACAAAATGGCGTAAGTCAAAAAAAATACTCTTAGTTATGAGGTTACCGTATTTGGCTTGCAACTGCTTTTCCAGTTCGATGCTAAACTACTGTAGATCATCTATTATGATGCACGACTTGCACGCACTTCACAGATATAACACCTGAGCAGCAATTAACCGTAACGTAAAAAAGTAATGAAAATTAAAAGGAATACTTTTGATATTCAATAGCAGTCTTACAGATCAGGTCTTTCCAGTACACTGACATTCACTCTGTAAAAGTCAATGTTTCCACTGATAGGATGAATAGTGATGTTTACTCTTGAGGTTGTGAGATAAGAAATTCTAACACCAGGTCCGTCTGTGGTATCTGCAGAGTAAAAATAGACTGTAGAGTGACACCCAGAAATAAAGGTACACAAACTGTTTGCTCAGAGCTTTTCTGATGAGACCTAACGAAGTCGAAACATCACTATCAAGAGGTTAAACGGCCTATATTCAGAAAAATTAAAAAATAGTGAAACACTAGTAAGCATCCGTAAAACTCAACCAAAAGCTATTTCATTCAACCACACTAAACGTACAATTTAGTTTGGAGGCTTGTAATGCCCTCATCAGAAAAGTAGGCTACCGTGGAAGAATAATGTTTTTAAATTAAACTTATATGGGTTATCAATTCCATACCCTACATATCAGAGTAATAATTGCACTAACTGAGCTGAAAACAAATTGAAAAAATGCCTTTCTTGAAAATTTGTTGCATTGAAAGTATTTGAATATACAGTAGCAAAAAATCGTAAACGAACTTGTGAATTGGCGAAATATCGCTGGGATCTGACTTTCTCTCCTATTGCTCACGGAAAAAATTTCCACACGCCGTTGAGATCCTTGCGGAAGAACGGGCAAAACGTACGATGTGTTAATAGTGCGAATCACCGTAGGAAGACTACTCGATTGGTTGAAAATTTTCACCGAATAACTGAAATACAAAAATTATAAATCTTTTTATGACTGTAAAATATTTTCCCCGAAAAACTGACAAAACAATCTTAAAATTCTCATTCTACAAATGATTTTGTACAAAATGGAGTTAGTTTACGAAAACTGTAAGCTCGCTCAAACAGGTTTGGTCTTCATTTTAACGCTTCGAGGCGGGTTTTACACTATATCAGGGTTTTTTAACCAAGGCAAGGGGTGCAGGAAATGTTTCTAGGGGGTGCAGGGATGCTGAGTCATTAAGGTTGATTAGGCCTACTCTTTTACATACATCAAACATTGTACATCGATGAAGTAAAAAATGGAAAACAACAGAATTGAGTGTTGTTACAGACTTTAACAGCATTGTATTGCGTAGTTAGGCTATCTCAATCTCATTCCGAGCTTAGGCTCTACTATTGAGCAGTTTCAAGCCCACTGGAGACGTAGCTGTTTTTAGGCGAGCTCTGAGAAAGATGGAGGATATCATTCAGTACTAGCCTTGAGCAAGCCCGAAATACGTCGCAGTAGCTCACAAAAGGTTTTGAAACTTCTTGTATTTAACCAATTCTAAAAGGGGGCGCGAGAATTGATTGTTGATTTAATGGGAGTGCAGCAAGCAAAAAGGTGAAGAACCGCATGCACTGTATTAATATTTCACGGATTTTAGCGTCAACAATAAACTCACTATTCAGCTTCAACTATTTTGCTCCAAGTTAGTCTAACTCTTCCGTCGATTGTGGAGAAGGTAAGATTTGTAGGGGGGCGTGGAAGAGCTGAAAGACGTAACGAAAAAAAGTTATTTAAGCTTCATGCTACGATTTGACTGAAGCTGTTTTATTCGATTCCATCTATATCACTGGAAACAACGAAAAAAACAAAAAAACAAACAAATAGAAGCTAACATACATATTATGCATTATTCTACCACGAGAAAGCGATCAAAGCGCTTTAACGAGCTCGTTTAGGAGTTGCCAGCCATTAGTCTACCACCCCAAGAAGGGGAAATCCCGCTAAGTGTCTTTACCAGCGACACATCGAGTAAACTTGCCGGCTTATTCTTCACACTTTCCTTTTAATGCTGAGCGTTAAGCAGAGAAACTGCGAATACCGATTTTAGAGTTATTGGTTAGAGCCGACTTGGAATCAAACCCGTGTCCACTCAAAGACGGGCGCTCTTACCACTCGGCCATTCGAGCTGTTATAAACTAGAAAGCTTCAACAGCTGCAAACTGACAAACGATTGGTTTACCACAAACCTTGAAAAAAAGATTTAGCAGAACTTGGGGCAGCTCTTAGACTCAAAGATCCTGGTTAAAGCTATTGCTATTAAAGGAACCTTTTAATATTTCATTTCATTGTAAAAGCCAATCGTGCAAATACATACGTTCTGCAAAATAATGCTATAGTTTAGCATAGGATTGTACTTACGCAGCATAAAGTTATTCCGATATACAACCCTCTCCATGTTTGGATAAACTGCTGTAACTGTGGCGCTGTAGTTGTAAGCGGCAAGTAAGTTATAAAATTCAACGACGTAGAATGGTAATGTTAAGTTTGACGTAAAACTCATCGATGATGTTCTAAAAAATAGAATAAAAAAATGATGTTCGGGCTTTCCCTAAAACCTATCTTAAGGGAAAAGCAGCAACGCAACAACACTATTAATTACAGTTTCTTGATAGTAATATTAGTATTTCGGTGCTTTTGTTTTCACTTTTCCGCGCGTCAAGTTAATAACAAGACGAAATAAAAAACGAATCAAAAAACAGAAAAGAGAAAAAAACTTAAAAGTGAAGCGCCTTGCAGCTTGTAACTTTAGAATTAATAAGTGAAAAAAAACAACAGGAGCAGACGCATCCACAAAAATACTTTTGTACCTGGGTCTGGGTTGTAGGTTAATACACAACAAAAATAGAACAAGGGACGGTGAAAACCATAAAAGCAATAAATTGCGACTATGGTTAACATTTAGACACTCACAAATTCGGTTCTCCAACAACAGATAAGTTAACGAGATACATATCTACAGGACCGGGAACGTGGTTAAAAGTAATATGGGCTGTATTAGGCCGCACCAGTGTTACATTCATGCTTCTGGTTTCTTCTGGTTCTGCAAAAGAAAAAAATCAAACTAAGTCATAAAAGATTACATAAGCCAAAACATTAAAACTGTACCCTACGCAAATTTCTACAGGTCCAAACTTACACTCCAGCACTTGGGATGTCTGTTTTTAAGCTTGGATCGAAGTATATTCTACAAGACAGCAGAATAAGCTTTCGAATGCAAGAATAAGTTAGCTCACAAACCACTTTGAACAAGAGCACATCGCAAGGTATTTTTTGATTTTGTGTGCAAACTATTCCACCAATAACCACCACAGAGCTAACCATATGATCGGTAGTCACAATCTTTTATATGATCTTAGTTGCCGAAATATCGGTCAGCCATCATCAATTGAGTACCCTGATGGACGAAAAAAATCACAAATCAAAAACAAAAATGCATCAACCACTACAGCCGACGCGCATTTTAAAACCTCATTGTTGTAACCCTAAACGTTCGGAGGCTAGTCTTAGTACCATTACTGTCTTTACTGGAGCAACCAACTGATTGGTTTACCACCAGAAAACATAAAGAGAACAGGGCGGCATAAAATCTTGGTAGTGCAGACTCCCTATTTAGTTATAAATATTTTCCAACCTGAAATATACTGGACCAGCTGTGGTATGCTGAAAGTTCCTGGGACTTCTTTAAAAGAGGCTACACTAATCCAGTATCGTAATCCTGGCGTCAACGAAAATGTGTACTCCGGTGACGAAGTTACTGAGAATTCCACAATATTTTCCAGCGTCCCTTCAGCGACTCTAACAGCGTAGCGCTGTAGATAATACAATGATAAAGCAAACAATAATAACTAAAGTTATTCGGAAATACTTAAAATTAAAAAGTCATTTTAGCTCAGTGATTAGGCGTCTGCTATCAGTGCGTGAAGTCTAAAGATCGATTCATGGGCCGGTCAAAACGCCACCGCTGCGACGCTTCTTCGGAGCTGTTGTGCCCAGGCGCTAACCGATGGAGATGGGCCCCGCCACTTGTTGCCCTCTTCGGCGTAATACCGAGAGTATAATGAAAATTTGATTTCACAGAAACTGCGAAGTAACCTTACCCTACGTTCTCCGACTAACCAGCCACGCGATAAACCGATCAAATAGTCGTTTGAATTAACAAAACGTCAGCATCTGGAGCGGTATACGCGGGGTTCGATTCCGAGTCGGGTCAAACCAATGACGTTTAAATTAGTATTCACCGCTTCCTTGCTTGACGTTCAGCATTAAAGGGACAGTGTGAAAAACATGCTGGTACTTGACTTCTTGCGTCGTTTGGAAAAATACTTAACAGGACTCACTCGCTTTAAAGTAACAAAAAAATGGCCGGCAGCTCTCAAGCGAGCTCGTCATGGCGCCACCGTCGGCCTCTAATACAATGCACTTAGTTAACCCAAAGTAAGTGCAAATAGTGATCAGGTAAAACAGCCAGAAGCAGGGAAAAGTTTGTTGGGTAATTAACTACCTTGAGGTAACAGTAATTATAAAAACTTTTAAATTGTGGCAAAGTAAGGCAGATGAACAATCGGCAGAACTGTTTTTAACAATAGACCAGAAACATTTTTGCTGGAATACACCCAGCAAGGTATGAAAGAAGCAAGGTACATTACAACACCTTGCTGAGTCCAATGAAAATGTTTTTGGTCAAACATTAAGAAATCTTATTAGATGAAGCAGGATGTTTTAACAATTGTTTTGAAATGTAGCATTATTTTACCTGAATATTTGGGATAGGTGTCCAAGAAAAGGTTGCTGATGAGTTGCTAATGTTTCGCATCGCAACTACGGGAATCGGAAGCAGTTCAGAATCGGCAAGTATGAGCTGAGTAACCGATGTTCTCGGCCCACTTTGAGTAACCACGAAAAGATCGTAGCTAAAAGTAAATTGTTAGCTAGCAATAGGCTAATCATTGCGTGATCAAGTGCTTACGTGATCTTATTTGAGATTGAAAAGTTTTCTCAAAGCCAGATTCCTGTTTTAAATGTCATAAATTTCCTATTTTTAATCACATTCATGATAACATAATTGAAAAAAGTGATTATGAAAGCAAATTTTTAATGTGGCGCAGAAAGTCCATGGCCCTTGGTTCACTCAAGCAAAGTTCGTGACGTCAAATCCAAACTTCGTTATACTCGCGGTATTACGCCAAAGCGTGTAACGGGTGGTGGGGACCATCTCCGGAACTTAGCGCCGGGGCAGCACAACTCCGAAAAAATGTCGCAGCGGAGACGAAGCATTGTCGACACTACGTTCCATTTACCGGCCTAGGAATCAAACCCCAAACCTATGGCGCCGATGAAATTTAAATGCACGTCTCTAACCATTACGCTAACCGGCCGACAGTTAGTGAACGAGCAAAATATTGATTTAACCTTAACAAACTGACAAACAAAATTTACCTTCCAGTGGTAAGCCCTTGGAAGAAAACATCATAAACATCTTGACCAGGAGTGGTGAATATGGTCTGTCGAGCTACTTCTTGCAGCGAGTTTTGTCGAAATAATATAAGGACATAAGCAGATGACCCACCGCGGACTCGATCGATAGTTACAATCGTGTGAGTAAAATTTCGAGAATATTTTGCTCCATTAACAATTTCTGGGTCTGAAAAATAATACAAGTCAGCAATGCAAGATTTGGAATACAAGGGTCAACATTTTCACTTACTGGAAAAAACTGCGTGTACTTTTTATGAAATTGCTTGTAGGAATAAGGTATTGCTTAAGAAGTCTAATGCAAAGCGATTTTTTAACAATTAAATATGACCTAATTTAATACATCCTTTTAAACCTATAACAACAGACCAGAAGTTATCTCATAACACAAGAATATTGCAAAACCATAGCTACCTTCCGCTGTAAGCTACTGTACTCGATAAGGTGACAGACAAAGTTTGAGGCTTAGAGGGCTTCAGGCAAAAACGTAAGGATAGGGTTTTCTGGGGAGTAGGGGACAACTACTTTTCATGGGGGCGAAAATTACTGTGTCTAAAGTAGTTAAACAGTACTTGAATAAAGTGCTTCAATACCATTTGCTGGCATTGGCAAAACAATAAAACTTACGTCAAATTTCAAAACACTTTGATATGTTTCAAAAGAGCGTTAAGTGTTTCTGCTTTTTAAAAAACCTTACCTGTCCAAAAAGTATTTTCAGATGTAACATCGTCATCTTCAGTCCATGGGATCGCTCTGCCATTTCTCACAATGTATCTTGTTCCAGGAAGCAGCAAGGAACTGTCGGCAGGAGAAGGCAGAAAAGACTAAAATAACAGTGTGCATAAAACAGAAGCGGATCCAGAAAAAAACTTAAAAGGGAATGAGAATCAAAAAATCGCGGAAGTAGTAATGTTTTAAAATCTATAATTAAAAAGTTAGGGTAATCGACTCCCTTATAATCTTCCCTCCATCCTCCACGGCAACGACCACCCTAACAACTCTTTCAGCAACATTGTTTGAGCCCAGAAAACTTACTCCACAATTGCTCTGTCCACATGTTCTATTTTCGTGAGATTTAGTTCCGCAGTTCTTGTCATTTCTCCATCGTAAACTTTTTGATATAATAATTATAGTGAATAAATATCATTACTAAAAGTTATTATGACGGCAAAGAATTGACTATGATGCAGAAAATAGAACCACGAATCTAAAGCCCACGATAATCGGACATGTGGACAGAGTAAACGGCTCCAGATCATTTCAGCAACTGACTCAGGCACAGTAATATCAGTAACTTTATAGACGACGTTGTCCATTGCACAATATCTAACGTGTTGGGCCATTTCAGATGCTTTAAACTAAAAAAAAAAACAACAATCGTGGTTTTGGCTTCACGGCATTTAATATGCAAGTCAATGATTACTAAATCTTAATTTAGTAAAACGATTTCTGTTTGGAATAATTATACGGGAAAAAATGCGTTACATAATTTTTAAGGTGCTTTTACCTATACACGTCGGACGGCAGGCGACAATGCAATACGCGACTACGCGATAACCATTAACCAGTATAATGTCAGGTAAGTGTAACAGAGTTTTGTCTAGTCAGTGAACAGGGGAATCTAGACAAAAAGCGAAAAAAGAAATGTCGCGTTGCCGCTGAAATCGTAAGAGGAAAGTCCACCTCTAGTTAAAAAAAATATTTATTGAAAACCAAAAGCGACCTTACCAGTTGAGAATAATCGGTTTTTCCAGGAATATGACTGCACTGCACATTAATGCCAGTTGTATTTGGTTCGCGTATAAAGCCTGATTTGCAATAGCAAGTATAACCCTTATCCAAACCCAGGCATTCAGCATTTTCCAGACAAGTTACGTCTTCAAAATCACAGTAATTGCAATCTAAAACAAAAAGACGAAAACAATCAAAAAATTTCGTTGTTCCGGTTTGCTCAGATGTTAAGACATTACTAGCGGTGTAGATGATCAAGGGTTCGATTCCCGGGTCGATCAAATCGGATACACAGTTTCGCCAACGGCTCGCCACCGCTGCGATGTTTCTTCGAAGCTGTGTTGCCCATGCGCTAAGCCGCGGAGATGAGCCCCGCCACTCGTTACACGCTCCGGAGTAATTGCATTTTAGATGAACATTTTGGAGAACTCAAATATAAACGCATATTTTTCACTTTTTAGCAAGGTCACACACTTTAAGTAGTTTTCTTTTCAGTAACTTCTAAGTTCTAAATACTAAAGTAGCCCTGCTTTACCCTACATTTTGTAAAGCCGGCATTTCTGTGATAGAAAAGATTATCTAATCACATTTTTTCAAACCTTTTATTTTACAAAGTCACATGAATTACGCAAGATAAAATTAACTTACCGGTTAGTTTAATCACGGTTGGGTTCTGGAATCTGAATGGAGGTGATAAAGCAAGAGATCTGCTTATGTCTCTGATTCTGGTTACCCATGCTTCTAAACCTACAAATGAAGCAATAAAAATACAAAAGCACAAGCTTAATAAAATAACACGACCATAGAAGTAAAGGTGCAATCTTTTGTTTGTTTTGTTGTTACGTCATCATTCAGCTTATGTGATGCAACAATAAAACAAAGCAAAAACTTCTCAAAGACATTGAGAAGTCCCAGTTAGTGTGATTGCTCGTTAGTGCAAAAATCGATTGCCAAGGGTTTAGACTTTTGAGGCGGGTTTATCAGGCTTATCATCAAGTCTTTAACTGAAGCACTGTCTGTACCGCATCAGGCACACGGAGTTAACTACGAAGCCGTGGTTGTTCAAGAACAAATCGTTTAGAAAATATCAGGAGCTACAAGTATCAGAAGTTAAGAAACGACAAAAAACAACAGCGCATTCGCAGTTTATCCATCAGCAAGCTTTTGATTGCAAACTCCAAATCTTATGTCTATATGAAAAAATATCTCTGCTTTTCTTATTCGTAAATGTGCTCTAAAACAGGCAAAATGCATTAGTAAATGGTGTGAAAGGACTTCGAGAAACACTGTTTCCTTTGGGAATTCATTACCCATCTGCACAAATTTTTTCGAATGAGAAACTTAACCGTATGTCGAGTTCATGAAATGCGTAATAAGTATTGGGAAATGACGCAAAAAAAATTTTAAAAATATACGTCAAATTTTGAGGTCAAAAAATAAAGCCCCAGTATCTCAGTCAGAGCCGGCGGCAAAGCAGTCAATTTAGGGGGGCCAAGCGTTTATTAGGGGGGGCGAAAGTTTGAAATTGAGCGCAAAAGCCGCTGTTTTCAAAAGAGTAAGCTTGTTAATTGGGGGGCCAAGCATGTTGATTGGGGGGGGGGGCAGACACCCCTTGGCGCTGGCCCTGAGCTCAGTTATTAATCGCATTCTATCCTCAGTGCGGGAGGCTGGGGTTTGAATCTCGGGCCGGTCAAATCGGACACTGAGTCGCCAGGGGCTCGCCACCGCTGCGACGTTCCTTCGGAGTTGTGTTGCTCAGGCGCTAAGCCGCGGAGATGGGCCTCACCACTTGTTACACGCTTCGGCATAATATCGCGAGTATAACAAAGATCTGCTTTTTTTAAACCTCAAAACTGGACGTTTCGACAACAAAGATTCAGATATCATCATCAGCAGTGTAAGCAGTGCCGTAGCAGCTTTACTTTGGGTCCCCCCTCCCCCAAAATCCTCTCAAGGGACCCTATGCTAAGCTGTCGATATAAATCGTTTTAGGTTTTCCACGGATAACAGCTCAGCGTCTCACCACGATGCGAATACTGTAGTAAAACATACGCGTTGTCAGTGTGAAAAAATAAAGCTGTAATTTTAAGACAAGTTTTTTACACCCAAGGGGTTACACCCATTTATCCATTACCACTAAAATCAATAGACTCTCTAGAGCAGTGGTCGGCAACCACCGGGCCGCGGCCCGGTGCCGGTCCGTGTGAGGTTTGCTACCGGTCCGTATGCGTTTTCAGAATAAATGCTTTGAGTTTAAAACATTTTTATAACGCGAGACGCAATTTTGGGACGTTTTTGTAAAAATGCTAAATAACTCAATTCTGGTGGCCCAGTATGGCAAAGTTACTCAATATCACAAAACTAACCGAATTGAAAAGTCAAATCTTTTAATTGAACAGCGAACATTTGATTATGCTGTCATTTTATCGTAAATCTTTTGTAAATCAAACAGCGTTTGGTTGAGAGAAAGAATAACGTTAAGAATCAGGTTTGAGAAGCTACTATAAAAAAATTGAGCAATGCTGCTGCAGCAAGATTGAAAAAGTTTAATGTTCTGGTCAGAGTAATGCAAGATCGAGATTTTCAGTTCTGAATAAATATGAGTGTTTTATTGCTTAAACATTTTTGATTTTTTAAAGGCCGGTCCGCAAAAACAATTCAGTTTCAAACCGGTCCGTTGTGCGAAAAAGGTTGCCGACCACTGCTCTAGAGCACACTTTTCCGTTCGCAGGATGCTCTTACGACAGCATGATAATCTAAAGATCGGGCGCATTAACTTTCAATTGACAACATGGCCAGTGAAGAACCAATCGGACGGCCGAGTGGATAGAGCGTCTGCTTCTGGATGGGTAAATTGATAGATTGACTACGAGTCGAGTCAAACCAATGACTTAAAAATTGGTATTCACAGTTTCCATACTAGACAATCAGCATTAAAGGGATAGTGTTAAGAAAGCCGTCAAGTTCGCCTGCTGTGCCGTTAGGAAAGACACTTAACGGGATTCTCGAATCTGGCCGGAACCCCCTTGACGAGCTCGTGTAGCGCCCCGCCGCTTTTTGAGATAGGTGGATAAAAATGCCAATAAATAGAAAATAAAAGATAGTCTGCAAGTTTCAGTTTTCTGAAGGTTTGTTCAGCACTGGTAACAGTAACAACGCATATTCCAAATTCGAGGAGCAAGGCAGCGAGCACTAGTAACTATTGAATTAAAAGTTCAACGGTATAAAAGAGAGACTGCCCAATGAGCTTGTGCCGTTCTAATCAGCAGCCACCCAGTATACATATCAAATCCAATAAGTTCCAGCCGTGCATGGAACCAGTCGCAAAGGATCTGAACCTGCATGCGGTGCCGCCAGACCATCTCGCCGACACTGGCTGTTTATGCGCGAAGCTGCTGGGTGTTCAAAGCAATGAAAAGACAGAAGCGACATCACATGTCAACTTATTAAAACTTTCTGGTACCGACAATCCGACATAATAGCCTGGTCCACCAGTTGTTTAGAAAAGTTTGCTTTATCTCTTCCTCAGAAGCTACATGTTTAACATTTGCGTGGTATATAAAAATTCTCTTTTTCTTCTTGATTGAGGAAGACGGGACCAATGTCCTATTCCAGCGCTATTTCAAAAGCAGACGTTGTCGAACTAGCAACATCTTTTTTAATGAACTTTACTGTTCAATGTCAGATTATGGTTAGCCTACTTACACAGAACTAGGTAGGATTGAATTGAATTTACCGATCGGATGGCCGAGTGGATAGAGCGTCTGGTTCTGGATTAGTAGACTCCGGGGTTCGATTCAGAGTCCGGTCAAACCAATGACTTCAAAATTGGTATTCACAGCTTTCTTGCTTGACGTTCAGCATTAAAGGGACATGTGAAGCAAGCCGGCAAGTTAGCTTGTGCCGTTGGGAAAGACACATTAAACGGGATTCCCCCACCTAAGTGTCGTAGACAGATGACCAGCAACTCCTCAGCGACCTCGTATAGGCAGTGATGGCCTTTTTGTACTAAAGCGATAACGATAATCGATAACTTCAAAAGAGTTCTGGGCGATACCCATAATCGATAAATTTCCGTTTTTTAAAGCGATATCGGTAATCGATAAATTATCGCCGATAAATTTTTCCGATAAATGTTGCGGAAAATTTTCAATGCGTTTGACCAAAGTTTGACGAAGTTTTTTTTGCAAGTCACATGGCAAAAATGTCTTTCTAAATTTTTCAAGAAAACAGAGCAGTTCACGGACTCTGCCGCGGCATTAAATAAAACAAAGAGAGATGTTTTTAAACTGCAACAGCACTTTAGTAGTACAGTGTATTTTTTCTATAGCGCCAACTTACTAACTTTGATCACTGTGTGCATAAAAAATCGTTTATCGCGATAATTTATCGGCGATAACGAAATATACTACAAAAGCGCTATCGGTAATCGATACATCAAAACTATTTAGAGCGATAACGATAATCGGTAAAAAGTTATCGCCGATAACTATCGCCAATAAATTATCGCAATAAATGCCCATCTCTGTGTATAGGCTCCCCGTCGCTTTCTCGTGATAAGAGAATAAAAATGCGAATAAATAGAAAAATAGATAAATAAAATTTTAAATCCGCTCAAAAGTGTTATTGAATTTAATTTTATTTTTTTCAAAATTAATGAATTTGGATTTAAAAATTAAAAAATGATTGGATCCTACTCTGCACCAACCTTCTTTTTCAGGTCCTACGCGCACTCTTACACACAGTGTATTCTTTATGACATCATTACGCAGTTTATGATGCTATTTACAAGGACACGATAGCGAAGAATTACGAAACTGAAACATAAAATCTGAGCGCAAAAAAATATCATTCAACGCAATTTGCAAAGTAAAATTTTGTTCATGAACTAATGCAACTTTGGGTTCTTTAAGGCAATTCGGGGCCCCTTCTGGGCAGTATCCCAACAGTTGGAAGGTTTGGGGGGCGGGTGCTACCGCTCCGAGTGCAAGTAAGGCAATACAAAACTGAAAATTCTAGTTCTTTCATTTTTGTGCAGCCTTACCTACACTGTTGTCGAAACTATGTTGCTTGTTGTCGAAACATCCAGTTTTGAGATTTACTGAGGTTTTATTTTTCCCCCTTAAGCCATTTTCGGCCATTTTTACGTCAAACGTTTTCAAACTTACTTTCTTCCACGTCATTTACGCTCATGCGAAACATAGCTAGAGTAGATCCATTCTGCTGCTGAGTCAACTCAACTTTTTCCAAACTTATACTTGCATATTGCGTGGTGTAGTGTGCCCGAAGCTGAAAATAAAACAGCGATGTCACATTATGTGGTATCTGTAACTTTACACCAGATTATAAATTAATATCTTTAGTCTTTGTTCATTTGATTTAACAAAAAGACAGGAAGCAGAGCTGGAGGTCGCTGAAATGAAGATGCTGAGATTTTTTTTGAGAGTATCAAGATTAGACAAAATATCGACAATGAGATAGTTCATGGCACAGCATTATGTGAGACGATTACGAGACAAACTGAAAGAATCGAGACTGAGATGGTTTGGTCATGTGCATAGAAGACTCGAAGAATATGCAGGCAGAAAGATGTAACGGATGCAGTTACCAGGTAAGAAACGTAGAGGCACACCTAAGCGAAGATATATGAAAGGGTTAAATGAGGACATGAAAGTAGCTGGTGTAACTGTGAAAGATGCAAGTGACAGTTCAAGTTGGAAAAAGCAATATGCTGTGGCGACCCCTAATCGGGATAAGTCGAAAGAAGTTCATTCAAAATTTTTCGCTGTGGTTAGGCATCGCAAGAACGCATCAAACCTGCAAAGCCAAATTTGTTTCCAATAAAAATTTTTGCAGATCATCATTTGGAAGATCATTTGCAATTCCAAACGATCCACTGACACAATATCGACCTAGAAATATATAAAAAAAAAAGTTTCGTCATCAATGTTTTTAAAATAGAAAAACCAATTAAACAGTTAAACTTGAAAGAAAAAAAATGCCAATCACTCACCACAGCTGGTTTTAAATATTATTCTACTGTATGTTCACGTCATATTGAAAAAAGTAAAAAATAAAAAAACGTATTATACAAAACATAAGGTGCACCGGATCATAAGGCGAATTGTCAATAAATAAATTGCTTTGATTGTTTTTTTTTTTTTTTCATACATAAGGTGCAACGGTTTTTGAGAAGTATCCGGTTATTGTATAAAGCTCATTAAACAAACAAAAATCTTATTTTAATGGCAATAAAGCAAGGAGCACTACTTGATCCATACATTAGGTGCGCTAAAAATTTTTGAGAAGCAACATAGGATTTAAAGTGCGCCGTAAAATACAGTATATGACTAAAAAAATTAATCCTTTGCTTACCGGTTATTTCATGACTGGTAGGTGACTCGGCAGTTGCAGCTGAAAAAGAAAGAGGATACTGGGGTAACAAAATCAACGCAAAAAAAATAGATACAGTAGCAAAATCAAAAAGTAAATTCATCGATATTGGCTGTCAAGAGACAACATTCTTCTATTTCTGCATTTTTAACTACCCACAAAATTGTAAAATTGTAAAATTTTGTGAAATTTTGTTACAAATTTACCTGTGGTTCTTCCTGATAATGGGTCTGAAAAATTTCCAATCCCTCCATTGGTTACAGCAGCAACTTGAAACTCATACTCCGCAGAGCTCCGCAAAATGTTGATAGTTGTTCTGTTTTTGTTTCCAAGAACCTGGCAAAAACATTTTTTCAATCAGCACAATAAAAATATACAAAAAAGATGTAAATGAAACAGATGGATAATAATACAACCATACACAATAAAACGCAATGGACATAATAAAAAAATATTTCGAAAAACTGACTCACGCAAAAATAACAAAAAAGCAGTTGCATTACCATTCGATACTGCTGTCGTCCGCAGTGAGGAGGTGAGTTTGCCGTCAAACAGCTCTCTTCAGTTTCTCTGAATCGAACGATATAAGCTTGTATAGTTGTATCTGTTTGTTCAGATGACTGCCATGTCAAGGTAATACTGTTTCTGGTTGTTTCAGTAGTAGCTACTTGAACATCAACAGGTGCAGGTACAGGTACACGTGAAAAACCTGAAATAAAGCCTCACATGAAAAGGTCACTGGTGGAACTAGAAGACTAAGGGGCTCAAGTTGCTCAACCCTTCCCCAAATTTTCATTTGTCCGTAAATTAGAACTTCGATACTTGTAAATGTATAAAAACTGACAGATAAGCATTTTTTGACTCTTAGCAGCCTTTCCCCCTAAAGAAATTTCCTCATCCACCCGTATAGGTAGTGATTTGAAGCTTACATAGAAGAAACCATATCATTTTTTTTACTTGTAGTATATTGGTGAAACGACACGGCCTAATATACACAATGGCAGTAGTGCGGTTAATATCAAAGTTTAGTTCAGTTCAGTTCAGTTCAGTTTATTATTTCAGCGCACAAAAAAAAAGGCATACTGGGTATAACAGCGAAAGAGCAGAGCTCACCAAGTCTACTGCTACCACAATAGTGACAAATAAAATTGACGTTTCCATAGATAACTGCACACTGACACAAAAAAGCAAAGAAAAAGTTGGTGAAAGGAAACACACTTTGTACAAATTATATACAGTTATACACACTCTTTTCTAACCATACTGTGGTCCAGCCGGTTAGTATATTCGGAGCAAATAAGTTTTTTATTCAGCTAAGGGACTGCAAAACAACAAACTTCGAAATCAATTCACAGATTAAAAAGCACTACACATTCTTCTTTGGCCGTGGGGTGCAGCAAAGCAGCAGAGCTCATCGTAACAAAAGCTGAACCCACATGACCTCAAGACAATTCAATTATGCTAGCCTTTACTTGAAAATTTAAATCTACGCATACACGCACACACATCGGCAAGAATACAATATCAACAATCGCGGAGAGAATATTCTTTTTATAATCATAAAATACCTTAGGCCTACACAAAACTAAAAATTAATTGCTTTCATTTACTTGTAATTGTTAAGTAAAATCTTTTTATACTCCTTTTTAAAACGATAGAACGAACATGACTTTATTTCTGGAGGAATCAAATTCCATAACTGAACGCCATAAAATTTTATGGAGTTCTTACCGCTGTTTACTGTTTACTGCAGCAATTGGCAGGCTTGTATTGGAAGTACAACTCTTGTGCTATCTACTCACCAGCCTGGAACTCTCTACGACTCGGTAAACCAATTTCGTCGTTTTCGACCAACCAAACCTTCAGCTCGTACGTGAGACTTCGATCCAGAGTTTTATTCAAATGAATCAACAAGGGACTAACCAGATCATGCTGCAAAAAATCAGTATTTTACGCATTAGAACGACAAGTACAGTATATCATTGTTAACAACGAACGCTCTATTCTTGCGTTATAATTACACAATGCTTACGTTATAATTTGCGGCAGAAATCAATCAAGAAAGATAAAATTTGCAAAATGACAAAAATAAATTCAAAAAGTTGAAACATAATGCAAGAGAACGGTAAAATTTTCATTGGTTGCGGCCTTTTCCTCTAAACTCTTGCGACTAAGCGTAGACCTGCTACCAGGGCTGGGAACTCGATCAAATTTTATTTAAGTTCGAGTTCGAGTTCAACCTATTTTAACCAGTGTGAGTTCACGTTCAAGTTCTCTAATTTAATTATTTACGAGTTCAAGTTCGAGTTCAGGCAGATGAATATCCAAAATCGAGACAACTTTTTCACCGCCGAAGCTCATGCAATTGAAAAGATAAAAATATTTCGCTCGTGCAGTAGGTTCAAGACTATACGTCAGCTGTTTAGTATCATCGAAATTGTCAGTGTAGTGGTCACAATTGAACAACAAACTGTATTCCGTAGTAATCTTCTATTTCTTTTCAACAGTTTAAATATCTTTCTAATGAGCTCAAACAGTTTTATTCAAGTTCAAGTTTGAGTTCGGCAAAATAATCGAGTTCTTTCGAGTTCAAGTTCAAGTTGCCTGCTACCATGCAAAACGCATTTCAAAGTCAGCGTCACGTTATGTAAAAAAAAAGCTTCGAACTTTGTGAACACTAACCATAGATAGATTTGATCTACTGTCGATGCTAAACTAAAAAGCAAACTACTGTACATACATTGAAGTTTACACAATAACAAAATCATCAGAATTATTGGGAGACTGCGAAAACGACCGATTAAGGTCTTCTTAGCGAAACAACCTCCTGGATACCCAAAATAACTTACTACTCTCTGATATATTATGTTATTTGGATTTCCTCTTTCGTATATGACGATGGTCACTCTTTGTGAACCCCCGGCTGTAAAGGGAGAAAAATCAACTTGGAAATCTTGTGTAGAGCCTCCTATACTAGATACTCGAACAGTTGAAAATGAGCGAGACACTGTAAAATAAGTCAGAATCGTTTGTTTTTTTAAAATAAAACATAATTGGTATCACTCAAACAAGCACAAGAAATTCATTAAGGCAATGTTAGAAACGAAAGCAGTTTTAATTGGTCAAAGGTTCAGAGCAGTCAATGCTGAATGCAGTGGTGCAAAGTAACGAAATATTTTTACTAGAGTAGATTACTTGAGTAGTTTTTTTCGGTTACGAGTGCTTTTTTGAGTAGATTTTTTTGGCTACTTTTACGTTTACTTATGTACTTTTAGTGTAAAGTAACTCTACTTGAGTAGTTTTTATTTTAGAAAAATAGAAGTATTTTACTATCGGGGCATTTGAGTTACAGTCTCGCCTTGAAATCCCTCGTTGCGCTTAAAATCTGTATTTACACTCCAATTCTCCATTATTCAACTCCATAACACTCCGTCTCGTCATCGCCATGGAAACTTCAATCCATGCGAAAAGAATTACGCTGTCACCTTTGATACTAAACGTCATGCAGGGAAGCTATAAATACCAATTCTTTACTCATTGGTTTAACCCAACTATGAATCGAACCCCGAGTCTATACTGTTCCAGAAACAGACACTCTATCCAACCGCCATCTGTGCGGTAATAATTTCTTTTGGTTCACCATTTTGCCACCTTCAAAGCAAGTCCATCATCGCCGCATCGGCAAGTGTGTAGTTGACACTTTAACGTTTGAAAACGCTATATGAGTACTTTTACTTGAGTAGTTTTTAAATGACTACTTTTTTACTTTTACTTGCGTGCTTTTTTTAGTCAATACTTTCTACTTTACTTCGAGTAGTTTTGCCGTCAGTAACAATACTCTTACTTAAGTACAGTTTCAAAATACTTTCTACACCACTGGATGAATGTTAACAAGTGAGCAGTTAAACCATAGGTTTCATTTCATTAGTTTTCGCAGCTAACACCACATATATACTACAGAGCAGAGCCGGCGGCAGAGCAGTCGATTCAGGGGGGCCAAGCGTTTATCAGAGGGGGCCAAAATTTGAAATTAAGCGCAAAAGCCGCTGTCTTCAAAAGAATAAGCTTGGTAGGCCTAATTGGGGGGGCAAGCATGTCGATTGGAGGGGCCAGGCTCCCCTTGGCGCCGGCCCTGCTACAGTGCATACAAAATTAGAGATACCGCACGTATTCCTACAGTATAAGCAAGTTTGCAAGTACCTAGTCCCGTGTCCAATTTCCGTGAGCTGCAAGCCCACGGGTCTTGGTTGCAGTTTAACAAATTTGATGTCAACGTCATAATCATTTTTTTACTATGACACCAAAAAATTGATTATGGCGCAGAAATTATGGAACAAAGAACCCCAGACCTATAGCCCATCATAATTGGATATGTGGACAGGGTTAATAAGTCTTTCAAACTTAAATACAGCACTAGATTAAAAAGGTACAAATGCAGGCCATAACTGAAACCTTCGTGAATTTGAATGACATTTCTGGAAGAACTTTACCCAAAAAAATTAAAACCGCAAATATTTACCGATCGAAAAATCGATGTCAACATTACGTCTTTGGCCGTTTGTAAAGGTAATAACAACAGAGGCTCGATAACGTTTGTTTAATTCAAGATTGTTCAATTGAATTCTGTAACGACCTTCTCTGCTATCTGCGGAAACGGGAACAGAAAGTAGTGTGCTGCAAAAATAAATGTAAAGGTTAAGTGGTTTTATATGCAAGCTGCAAATTTGAGGAGGAGCAGACTCGGCAACTTATTTCCGACAACCCTCGTAGTTTTTCGCTCCTCCTCGTCGCGCTTTTACTTGTAGGTTATTTCATGAGCATACGCGTATCGCGAGCTTATTTTTTGTCCGACAATAAAAGTTTATCTAGTTGATCTACTTACTGTACCTAGATTCTATACTAATGAAGTACATGCATCATAGAAGATGACCAAATTAAGCAATAACCATCAAAGGCGTGAAACCAGCTCTGGAGCAGTTCAATCTTGAAGAAGTTGTGCAGTTAAAGCAGGGGTGGGCAAACTTTTCACACGAAGGGGCACATTTGAAAAAATTGCGAAGCCGAGGGCCGCCCTGATTGGATGAGCAAACAAAAGGTCTACACGTCCTCAGCTGTCCTATTTTTCACTGAAAATCAGCGAAGAAAAGGGTCTTCGACTTGATCCACGGTAGGAGTTTATATTTCTGCAAGTGCCGGCGGGCCGCATAAGATGGTCTCGTGGGCCGCATTCCCAGCCTTGAGTTAAAGGATACTGAAGATGTAAAGTAAGGCTCTTTGCTAAACATTATCTTTTTGTATCCTTTTTTTTGTTACAAAAAGAACAAATTAAATATTTGTCAACATTATTTTTCTGAAACATTTAAGTAAATGATGTACTTTGTCTGGTAAATTAGTTTAAACTGTAAGGAGTAAAAGATAATGAAAAAAGCTTTATTTAGTCGCGGTAATTCGCGTCTCAGGCGTGTAGCGAGGCCTATCGCCGCGGCGTAGCGCCTGGGCAACACAGCTCCGAAGAAAAGTATCAACGGTGGCGAGACGTGTCAGAAATGACCAGTATGGAAATCGAACTCCAGACCTTCCGCAACGGTAGTCTTTAAGCACGACGCTGACCGGTCTGTTTTGAAGATTATAAAGTACTGATAAAATGTCGCTTTTGATGCTTAATTGCCTTAGTAGAGTTTACTTTTTTCAAAACCAGTTTAAAAAAATTATTTCTGAACTCAAAAACTTACCTTTCTGCATCGGCTAAGTTGACCGTGTATTGACTTACGCCTTCCAATGTATTAGAAAACGTAACAAATACACTTGACGCGTTGTTAGGCTCCACCGTCACATCAAATGAGCCTCCAACTGCAGGCACTGAAAACAATTTGAAATTAGGAAACTTATTCAAACTGCAATTACCCTGTCTACATGTCTAGTTAAGTGGGTTTTCTGCGTCATAATCATGTCTAGTTAAGTGGGTTTTCTGTCTACATGTCTAGATGTCTAGTTGTCCTGTCTACATGTCTAGTTAAGTGGGTTTTCTGCGTCATAATCAAATTTTTCGTGTCATAGTCGCAATCTTCAATGATGACATCAAAGCTTTAATTGTGACGCAGAAAGCCCGTGGGCTCTTATATGGTGGTCATGTGGTCAGGGCAAGTATCACTTCCGACGTAAAATGATTCAATATGTTCAATTTCGCGATCGATTTGTTGAGAATCGATCGTCGTCATTCAAGTTTAGCAAATTATCTGCTCTTGAATCTATTGTAAGCAGTATGGGAGCTGCGTTCTCATCTTTTTTATATCTGAGATAGTGGAAGAGTCCAATTCATAAGCTAGTAGAGATGTAGTTCACCTATTTATAGCATTGTCATACAGGAGCAACATACAACTTATTCCTTTTGGTATCATGTACGAGTGCCCAAAAGATGGTGTAGGCTGCTGGTTTTGTGCTGGTAACACTAGCCGTAAGTGTGATAGAAATTTTGTACGACCTTTACATGAGCAGATAGCACGGCTTTCTGCAATGCATAAAAATCAAAAAAGAATTGTGTGAACTTACAAGTTTGAAATGTTTGCGGATCAGAAAATGCAGAAGTGGTTACGTTTTCGCTTCGAGCAGCAATGCTGATGCTGTAATTGGTTCCCCTAAGCAGATCCGTAAGGGTGAGGGAATTGCCAGTAACATTGTAGTAACGGGACACCGCAATGTTCTGACCAGAAAAAAGCCCAGTAATATTCACGAAAAACTCCTGGAAAAAAATGCAAGTAATATTTTATTATCATCAGTAATTCATTACCAACCTGCACAACAGTAATTGCGTGGTACAAAAAAAAAAACAAATGTAAAAGCTTTAACAAATGCAAAGCAGCTAGAAAAAAACAAACTAATTGTGTAAAAAATAATATCAACTATAGTATAAAAATTATGAAAATTCTTCTTATTCCAAAAAATGTTACGACACCTGCAACAAAAACCAATCTTTTGTGTTAACAAATTTAAGGCCGGAGTATTTTAGTTTGCTTAATATAATCATGTTAAAACGCATCTTGCAGGTATTTACAATAAGACAAAAAGCATCCTAATCCATTTGTTAATCTATACGCGGTCTACTTAATACCATCACAAAAGTTCACAGAGAGTTACAGACAAGGATAAAATGGAGCGAATGGATGTAATGAAAAACTGATAAGTGCTTTTCCCAAGAGCGCAGTTCAGCATTTTGCTATTTTATAGACATGTGACAGGCGGCAAGATGGCACACGACAATTTTTTTTACACCATGATTAAAATTTATTCATTGACCACGCCGATGTGTGTTACGGTTGTCTAATAGTCACTGGTTGTGTGTCGGTAAACAGGGCGGTAAAACGCGTTGAAAAACTTTGAACCAGGCACAAGATTTAGCAAAAATTTAAGCTCACTTCAACTCCAACTACTTCATTCCACTCAAATATGTAATCATTGGGAGGAAGGTGGCGAATCACAATCTCCCTGATTTCTGGAAAAGTTGGAGGATTTGTGGGTGGAAAAATTGGAGGGGTTGGAACCACGGGTGGCGCATTAATCGTAATAGTATTTAGTCCTGACCGATCTTGTCCGTTGAAAGTTACAATTTCAAGCACATATCTGCAAAGTTTCAAATGCAAGCATGAAAACCAAAAACAAAAGAAAAAAAATGATATCAATTATGGTAGAAAAAAATGGTTTAATCGGCAAAAAGTTAAATAATACAGCAATTCACGATTGAGAAGGAATGAACACTAAGCTCGTTGGTCACACTGAATGATTAGCATAATGACTAACCATCTGCAAATAACGACGGGATATTTTCAGCGTACCAAACTAAAAATAAAATTTCTTATTAGCGTATTATATTAATTACTCTGAATAGACCTAAAAAGCCGAAACAGTATATTTTTTTTTCAATCAATTAATGGTTTTATTCTTGAAAATACGAAAATAACTCAGAGCGACAATGTCTGAGGAAAAGAAAAATCAAGAAAAAGAAGACATGACGCAACAAAAAAAAAAAAAAAAAAAACGGTAAAGCAGCCGAAAGAAGAAAAAAAAAACACAAGAGAGAAAAAGGCATGCGCAATTGCGCATGGTCATGACATCTGAATTAATTCTTCATTACCTATTTGAAGACGTTCGATTGAACGTGACTGGATATTCCTGTTGACTTTCCACAGCTCTTATATTTTCTCGAAGTAATATTTTTCCCGAGGAGCTTAGTTCCCGTACAACGACTTGGTACCGAGTAGCACCTCCTTCGGAACGATTGAAAACGAAAGTAATTTGACTAGATGTTGAGCTTACGGATATAACTTCGACTAGGCCAGGAACTGAAAACAATTACCAAACAAAAATTACAACTAGTCTGAACGCAACATATGCATCTGCACCAAAGTTGGCACAATTTTAGAGCATTTTTAATAAATATGTTGTTAGCTATTAAAATAACCTAGTCGATGCCTTTAAACTTATTAGCGCAAGTTCAACAACTCACTATTCACTTACTACCAAATTTAGCGAAAAGAAAATCTTGTTAAACAAAAAAACAAACTAAATGAATTTTGGGGTTAACTTATTAAAAGGAGCAAACAACTTATTTTACAGTCAACTGCATAAATTATGTTTGAAGTATTTGCTTAAGAAATAAATATAATACGAAATTCATATCCTTTTTTGTTTTAAGTTGAGCCATTTTGCCTAATGTCATTTGGAAGAGTATTATTATACATTTAAGATACTTCGGTAAATTTTTGCTTGACTAAAAATTTATGCCTTCTTGCTTGAAACTCAAGTATCTCCTAACTAACGTTATCTTGTATTTGTACATCGAGATAGGGAAACCCCGCTAAGTGCCTTTCACAACGGCACAACAAGTAAACTTGCCGACTTGTTCTCCACACTGTCCCTTTAATAATGAGCGTCAAGCAGGGAAGCTGTGAATACCAATTTGAAGTCATTGGTTTGACCCGACTCGGAATCAATTCAGTATCTACAAATCCAGGGTCAGATGCTCTATCCACTCGACCATCAGAGCCGTTTATTTTTCGTAAAAACAAATGGAAATCAACATCGTATATTACGTGTGGTAGCTTCGACTACTGTAGAGGGTTGACCAAATTCCAAGCCATTTCTGAGAGGTTGCACTTGAATGTAATACCTTGTACCAGATCGCAATCCACTCAATTGAATGGTAAGACTATTAACATTCGATTGTCCTTCTTCAGACCCTGGTCCTGTGTGGTACTGAAAAACAAAGCCCAGATAATCGCAACCACATTTCTCAACAGCCCCACGACCAAAAAAGAGACCCAAAACAAGCAAGGCTCTTTTAGCAAATAAACACTGTTGAAAATTTTTTTTTATATGTCTTAATGCGTGAACATGCAAAAATTTTATGAATTCTAAAAAAATTTTACGACCCACTAAAATCAATCATATATTTCATTATTAAAAACTTGGACAGTCTACTTACTATTATTCGATATGAAGTAGCCTGGGCTACCAAATTCCATCTTAAAGTGACATAATTCGAAGATCTTTCAACGATAAAAGCTTGAATTGGAAAAGCTAGTATAAAAGAAAAACAATTCAGAAAAATGAGGAGCACAACTAATCTAGTTGAGAAAAACCTCTAGAAAGAAACTAAATGAAAAAATGTAGCACACACACACAAAAAATGCATGGAAATTTTAGGCAGGTAAAATGTTAAAACATTGTCAGTTGTACCGTACGTGTCTAGCGTGATTTCGCGAGCGCGAAAGGTCTAATAATACCTACTTAATGTAAAAGATCGCGAAACTCTTGCTAACGTTTCTTCTCTGGACTTTGCAACAACAGATGCGCGAAAACCAGAAGCTGGCGGCAGATCTGAGTACGACAGTCGATAACGTTCGATCTCAGAATTGGCAGTGATGTTGTTCGTAAGTATAACTCTAAATAAAAGCAATCAAATGTAGGCGAATTCCTGTCTTTAAAAAGACACTTCTTTCCAACAGAAATTTGGCAATCATGCTTATACCTATGCGGTTGAGCTTGCGCCAACACTGAAACAATAAATGCTTCGCAATCGCAGGTAGTGGTTTTGCAACCTCATTAACACTAATGGCCAACAGGCCATCATGAACGATGAAAGTCGCAACAATAGATTTTTAACCCATAATTGTTTGGTTAGACGCGTGAAGTGCATTTCCGCTTCTTGTTTGTGTGATCACTGATCAGGGCGTGTAGTTTAAAAATGCGGCCCAATCATACGTGATTTATAAATAAACTCACCGATTTCCTGGGTCCAAAGATGTAATTGTTACGATATAATGGGTGACGTCTCCGGGGGCGGGCGTAAAATAAAGAGTCATATTTGCATTGTCGCCTTCTTCTACACTCAATGTAAAAACCTTGGGTGGAGCTGCAAAGTAATAAGAGGTTATCAAATCTGGATTGACGTGGCAGTGGTCAACGTCGAAACGCTGCCTTTATCTGTAATTCGTTCAACTACAGCGTAACCTAAGAAAATAATCTACGAGGTTCGCCAGGCCAAAAATCAGAGTGCAATGAGCGCTTTTACTGTTGGCAATCACGGTTTGAGAGCGAGTAAATTTGAATTCAAATGCAACCAATAAAATCAAATCTGTGTAAAAAAAGTTGCTCCACCTTCTTAAAACACATAACGAGATATTAAAGTAAGCCATACTTTAAACCCTTTTGAGTAAGAGTCATTTTCACTTGCAATGTTGTTTTACATTACTTTAAGCTATAACAACTGCAGGTCTTGTATCATCACGACAAATTAAATTTGATTTTATACAACTTTAAGAAACTTCTGAGCATGACCTTGAAGCTGTAAATATCAATTATGAAGTGATTTAACAAATTCAACCGGATATTGATATCCAGCAGTAAAATAATCATCCTTGCAAGCAGCTGCGCTCTGAGAGTATGTTACCATAGAACAGGGGTGGCCAACAAGTCGATCGCGATCGACCGGTCTACATCATTTGTGAGGTGTTAGAAGTAAAAATGAAAAGAATGTTTGCTGATTAGCCCTAACAGTCAGTAACAAAGTGTTAATTCATTGCTTCAGTTACGGTGTGTTGGTCGTACAATGAACCCTCGTTTATCGCGGGGAATATGTTCCAAAAATAATCCGCGATAGATGAAATACGCAAAGTAGTCAGCTTAATTTCTTCTGTTATTTCACAATGCAATACTGTACTGTACTGCAGAATGAAACAAAAAATAAACCCAAAATGTGTTTAAGAAATAGAAATAATGATGTTTTCTTATAAATAGCTACAGTATAATAGTTTAAAGAACGGTGTTGTAAAACAATGTCTACAAGACAATGAATGAATAATTACAAGCTAATCAGGATTCACCGCAAAAAAAAGCACTGTAAAAAATTCCGCGAAGCCGCGACAGGTGAAGCGCAGTAAAGCGAGGGATCAGTGTAATTCATTTCTGTTGACAGCACTAATATGCATTAAAGATATGAAGTAGTGCCGAAAAAGTCGAAAGTTTTGGCTCTTTTGCAACGAATCACTGACCGGTCGATCGCGAGCTTGTAAAAAATTTTGTAGTCGATCTCGAACGATCTGAAGTTGGCCACCCCTGCTATTAAGAACTCGACACTAAGTCAGTACTTTGAACTTATTCCACACTTCTTCTGGACCTAGAGCGCCGGTCCCTTTGGTGTCCCAGGGAAAGCTCCTGGGCCTTCACTCAACTGGTCTTATAAAGAAAACCAATCCAAAAGAATCAAATAAATGTATTGAGCAAATAAAAAGATACCAGCTGAGCAAAAATTATTCGGAGTTTAATCGCGAATATTTTCGCCAGCGAACCAACTTGCAAACAAATTAAAACTTAAAAGTCACTAAAATGCTGCTTGCCGTCCAATGCTACAAGCTTGTATAACTGAGTCAACTAAAAAAGCTAACGAGCAGCCGTTACAAAGAAGACGTAAAAAAGGTGCAAGAAAATCGCATGTGATTAAGTAGAGCCAATAAGTAAAATCTAAGAAGCCTGTAGTTGAATAAACGGTCACGCTTTTACTGTTTGCAATCACGGTTGGAGAGTAACCAAATCTAATTACAAATGCAACCATTAAAACCCAATCTGTGTAAAAAAGTTACTCATCCTCTTTGGAGTAAACATCATTTTCGTTAAGAAATATAATTTGGTTTTAGAGTAATTTTTAGTTATAAAAACTGTAGGTCTTCAGGTCTTGTAGCAGTGGCGTAGGCAGAAATTTTTAATGGGGGGTGTAGCGTCGTTTAAGTTGTTATTTGTACAACGGTATTTGACATTTGGTTAGAATCGAACCATGTTCTGACTGTTTGGCTTTTCATGCGACGTACGCGTGTATAACTGATGAACGCTGCAAAGACGCGCAGCTTTAATTGAGTTGAAAACAACCCTACCTTGTTTGTTTTTTATATTGACTAACTTGGTTGCAAATGTACTTGTAATTTTCACAGCCTTTTGTATTTCCTGATTGCAAGCAAAGCTGAAGCTTTTTTGAGCGAGACAGTTGACGTTTGGTCACTGAAAGGTACGGACGTACCATCGTATTTCAGATTTTGTTGTAAATGAATTTTACTGGAAAGTTTAAAGAATCTTGGTTAAAGGTTACAGCAGTTTTTACTGAAGTAATATTGGAGTTGAGTTGAACCGCTACTCCCGCTCTTATACTACAAACGTGGCTACTGCCACATCCTTACTTAAATTGGGCTACTGCTCTCTTTCCCTATGTGGCCACTGCCACGACCTTCGTATATCGAGCCATTGCTCTCAATTTCCCGAGATACCTTAGCTAGAAGGGTTTCAGGATTCTTTGTCGTAACCGGAATAATTGCTTGCAAGAAGGAAAATTCTTTTGGTAAGTGCGAATTGGTTTTTAATTTATGCAATTTGTCTTTGGAATATTTATGTTTGATGTTTACATAGAAAACCGTTACCGTTGCCACGCCAACATCCAACTATCAATATAATCAAGTGCATGACAATCGTGTGACGCGTGTTTGATTCTGCAAGCGAGCAAGTTCCGTTACAGGGGGGTTTAAACATTTAACCAGATTTTAACTTCAATGTTGTCTCTTACTTATGACGCGGTTGCGCAAGGTGATTCATACTTTCGTAAGTGAAAAGTGGAAGCTATATCACAATTATTATAGTACAGTATGTCGCCTATACCACAAAAACTCATTGCGAACTATACAGTATACGTAGCCTAGCGGTACCTCATGCAAGTGACAGATCCTTCGTGACTGGTTCGATTTACGGCGGGAGCCGATCGCATTTTGACATATACAATACAGTGGCGCACCCAAGATTTGGTAAAGGTGTGTGGGGGCACAACCGGGGATCTGGGGGCTATGAGGATCCCGGCGTACCCCCAGCCGCCAACGAATTTTTGCGGTTTTCACATAAAACTCATTTTAGCACACTTTTTTTATTGAAAAATGCAGTGAGTGCAGTCTAAAAGTAAAGGTACGGACAGCGGGTGCAAGCACACATTGTTTAGGTCATTCTCAATTGGCGGCCTATTACAAATATCAACCACGAATGATTGATCGCTGTTAAGGGACATGCGTGACGAACAACACACACCAAACCCTTCGCACTTCCGCTTGTGCCGAGCGCCTGGCGCGAAAGCTGCGAATACTATTTTTAAAGTCTTTAGTGTGACCCGACCGGATATAAAACCCCAGTCTACCGGCTACCTAGCGGACGCTCTTAACCGATACACCTTGCGCCGGTTGAGTGCAGTCTAGGGCCGGCGCCCAAGGTGCCGGGGGGCCTGGGCCCCCCCAATGGACATGCTTGGCTACCCCAATCAACAAGCTTACTCTTTTGAAAACAGTGGCTAAGTGCTTAATGTCAAACTTTGGCCCCCCTGATAAAAGCTTGGGCCCCCTAAGTCGGCTGCTTTACCAAAGCAAAAATATTTTTGCAACTTAGGTCTAAAAGCAGAAGCTTGGCTAAAATAAATGAAAGGAAACTGCAACCATAATTAGTTTGAGAAATTACAGACTGAAAGTTCGATTTTAGCACTTTATTACAGGGCCAAACGGGGCCATTGCACCGTGGCCCCCCCTGCGTACGCCAATGGACATTAATACACCTGGTGGCAGCTGACTCAAAGATCGCAAGCTCCCTTCGCTTTCTCCCTCAGTTACTGTTAGCTTTTCTGTTCATAAGAATTTGAAAATATTAAGTATATCTACTACGGTAGCTGTTGTTCTCACCTTACCATCCATGAACACCGGCCAAGGGCCAACGCTTTTCGTAACTGCGATTGCGCAAGAGCGGTAAGCAATATTGTGACGCAATAATGACACTTCGTAATTGAGTAACGTTAGGACAGTGGGCTTATGCTGCGATGTCAGAACAATCTCAGATGAAGCAAGGACCAAAATTATCGTTTTTTGCGACAGACCAACGAATATCGGCTATAAAAACACAAGCGTAGCCAAACCAATGGGGGGAGGGAGGTTTGAACCCCCGAAACCCCCCTCCCCCTTGCCTACGCCCTTGTCTTGTAGTATCAAGACAATTAAGGCTGACGACAATTTTCTTAAGGTCAAAACATCAAATTGTCCCTTGCAATGTTTTCATCTAATTAAGACTTGATTTCAAAATTTTGGAAAAAATTCTACAGGTGTCCTTGACAGCTGTATCCTAAATATCATGTATTAGGTCAGGGGTGGGCAAACCTTTTACACGAACAGCCACATTTGAAAAAATTTTGAAGCCGAGAGCCGCACTGATCGTAAGAGCAAAAAAAAGTTCAGCACGTCCTCAGATGTCCTATTTTCCAGAAAAATTAGTGATGAGCAAAAAACAAAGGTATTCGGCTTGATACACGGTAGAAGTTTATATTTCTGTAGGTGCTCGCGGGCCCCATAAAATGGCCTCGGCCCGCGGACCGTAGTGTGCCCAGCCCTATATATTAGGCCCTTCATCAATTCAACCGCGCATCCAGCAGTAAAATAATTTTCCCCACAAGCAGTTGTTCTTTAAAAGAATAAAATTAAAGAATAAATGCTAAACGCATTCACAAATTGGACTTACCTGGGGTTACAACACTGGCGAAGTCTCCGAAAACACTGTACCAGTCCCTGTAAACTGACTTTACTCTTGCTACGTATAGAGATTCCGGTTGAAGTCCAGTTACTTCAAACAGAGTTGCATTCACATTAACAGCCTAAATTCAATAAAAATAATAAAGTCTGTAGGTAAAGCTAAAAATTCGACTTTGTTTTTGATTTCAGTAGAATAACTTTTGATACAATGTCTAAATTTATCAAACGTACAGCGTTAATACTGTATCTTTTGATTTTAACACAGGTTTTCTGTCTTCTCGCAAAAATGTGTTATTTTCTCATTTACCCTATCCACATATCCAGCTTAGGTGGACCTGGAGTCCACGGGCTTTCTGCATCATAATCAAATTTTTTGATGTCACAATTGAAAAACGTGATTATGACATTAACAATTAAATTATGATGGTCGTGGGCTTGGGCCCGCTTAACAGGACATGTTGTGGACAGGGTTATTGTTGCAATTTGCGGTACATTGAAATATCAAAAATAATAAGGATCCCCAAACAGTTCCTTACATAAAAACTGAAAGTTTGTAATTGAATAGTAAAGCGGTGGTAAAACGCAACAAACGCTGACAAGAATCATAAACAAACGGAATGTTCGAAAATAAATGCATTTATCAAGTATACCTGCAACAACTGAATGTCTGCATTCCGTGAAAAATAAATCTCAACATCATAAGAGTCCGCACCTGGTACCCGGTCCCAAGTTAACTAAAAAAGCATGTTTTATTTGAAAAAACATTTGGTAAAAATACAAACATTCTATATGTTTACCAAAAATAAACAATGTTGGGTCAGAAAGCAAAATAGACATTTTAAAAACACCGTAAGTATCAAAAAGTCTTCTGTAAAATATTCAAGCTGTAAGTACTTTCTTGTACGCTCTAGTTACCGAATAAACCTTATTGATCGCACATCAGGGATTTGTAAAAAAAATATCGGAAAAATGAAAAATTTCTATGTGCGGTGAACATCATACCTCCAGGTCTAAGCCTATTTTAACCTTTGCTATATTCGACTCTCTTTAAGTGTTAACATGATTACTTACCGTAGCTGAAGTGCCAGTAACATCAGTAAAGGCAGCGTTTTGAGGTATAGGTAGAACATCTACAAATTAAAAAAGGATGAGACTTTAAAACTCAAAATAGTGTGCACTATCTACGTTTTCAGTATAATGTCATAATCGATTATTCTATCTAGAAATAACTGAAAATTAATTAGCAGTGAAACAGCAGGCCGTAGTACTAAAAATAGTCCTGCGCTTATACAGTAAAGTAAAGATAAGATAAACATCCCACAAAAAGTTAATCTTTACGAGGGAAGAAGTATTTTTTTTGTATTTAGTCGCATATTTATCCTCCTATCACGAGAAAGCGATCAAAGCGCTATACGAGCTCGCTTAGGAGTTGCCAGCCACCTGTCTACCACACCAAGATGGGGTAATCCCGCTATGTGCCTCTCCCAACGGCACGATAAGTAAACTTGCCAGCTTGTTCTCCACACTTTCCCTTCAACGCTGAGCGTCAAGCAGGCAAGTGAATACCAAATTTAAAGCCATTGGTTTGACCCGACTTGGAATCAAACCCCAGTCTACAGCTTCCGAGGCGGACGCTCTTACCACTCGGCCATCTGAGCCGTTAACTTTAGCTAAACTAAAATGTTAAATAAGTTAAACTAATGAAGGTTAATTTAAACTTACGCACTAGATAGCAACATTTACCCCGTACAATTTGAGCAAGCCAAAAACTCACGCGCTTTTGACGTCATAAATAAAAAAGTAGTTATGACATCAAATTTTCAGAAAGCCCGAGAGCTTTCGGCCCACTTGAATTGGACATGTGGACAGGGTAAATATGTTCAGATTAGGCCGCTTTTACAGGTACGCGACAGGTGGTAACCCGACGCGTGAACGCGTCAACATTTTTTCTCACTAAATTCGTTTCATTTTTTCGTTTATCAACCGCATGAAATTTGTCTGCGACCGCTTAGATTAGAAGTTACAACTTCAGATAGCATGTCGCTTGCCACGAATCGCGTTACATTTTGTATCATGCAGTAAAAGCATCTTTGCTCCTAAGAGCCTGCTGTATTTGCCACAAAAAATAGAAGACGAATGGTGAGTCTAGGTTTTAAAGGCTAATGCAATGTCAATAAAAGACAAAAACAATAATGCAATCGCGTAATAAAAACTACAGCTTACCGAAGTTGAGTTGGTATCTAAGTTCTTCATTTAATGTGCCGTTAACAGAGGATTGAATTTCTAAAGTATATGAAGCCCCAGGTACAGGGTCGTCAAACTGACTGAAGTCAACAACAATCACACCAGGATCTGAATGCTGAAAATGAAACAGTTAACTGTTACAAATATCAAATGGTGATTCGACAGACCAAATTTTTATTCAACAAATCAAACATTCAAAATCAAAACAGCAATGTCTATTCTAGATCATACAGTTGGATTCCTACAGGGCAGTGGTTTTCAACCTTTTCTGGCTATTGGCACCCTGTAGCCACCAAAAAAGCTTTGTGGCACACTTGAACCCATGAGCTTCCATTGAATCCATGAGCTTCCCAGTTGAACCCATAGCTTCCGTTCTAATAAAATCAATTTTAGACTTTTAGAGTGAAGTTTACATCAAAAAAATATGACTATGTTCAAACAGTTTTGATTAATACCAGCTAAACAGAACACTAAAAATGTTATACGATTGATTTAATTTATTTTAATAGTCGGTGCGAAATTTGTGCTTGATTTTTAGCGCAAATGCTCTCAATGTTGGGGCGCACATTTGATAATGCCACTCGCATAGTCGCATTTCTTCCTCCGCAACAAGTAGCCTTCTCCTTTTTTTGTTTTTACGTTTGTTAAAACGGTGATAAATTTCTCCATTGTATTATGAACGCAAAACAACTTCAACACTACGTTTTGCTTCTTTTTCTATCATACTATTCATTTTCGTCTCAGTCGGCAAATTAATCTTTCTTGAATGAACTTATTTGATACAAACGGAAGTATGAAGAGAATAGTATGAAACGTCATAATGAGGCTTCATTGTTGTTCAAAACTTGAAAAGAACAGTATGATTTTTAACAGTATCTGACTGAATTGAAAAGTTGGTATGGCGTCATGGTCAATGAAAAGCAATTATTCGAAGCCATTTCAAATTTTCACCTAAGCATGAACTTGAAGGTCACTTTCTATCAAAATAAATTGAAGTTTATACCGGTACCTTAAATAAAATAGCATCACAACATTCAACCTTTTTCCTAGACGAATAGTGTGCAATAGCTCGCGGCACCCAGCGAATCGCAAATGGCACCCTAGCGTGCCGCGGCACCCCGGTCGAGAACCACTGCTATAGGGTATAGGCTGTGTGATGTTCCAAAGACTTGATTTCAATTTAGAGCTTTGCCAGACTTGAGACAACTACCAAGTTACGTTATGCGCTTTCTGAGCGCTTTACCAGCTACATCTTTTCCTGTTCATTACCCGTGACTGTAAGCACGCAAGCTGTCTGCTCAAACTAAGGTAAGAGAAGATTAGTGACGGAAAGCCTGGGCTTACTAGCGCAGCACTTGAGGCGTTAAAACAAGCATAGTGTATGGATTTGACCGGCCTTCAGTACAGGGCTGCAAACTGGCATGCGTTATTAATCGAGTTTAAGTTCGAGTTCACTAGAAATCTGCAAGTCGAGTTCAAGTTCGAGTTCCTCATTTGTAATTTTGCGCGTTCAAATTCAGTAATTTTCACCAAGTTCATGCCACAAGTTCCAAGCAGATTTTATTGGATTTAGGCAAAGTTCAAGCAAATTTTGTCAAGTTTAGGATAAGTTCAAAACTCATTCAACTTTTTTCGAGTTCGAGTTCATGAATTTTTCTTTTTTCGAGTTTAAATTTGAGTTTGGCAAAAGAGACTTGTAGTTCAGCGAGTTGGAGTAGGCAGCCCTGCTCAAGTATAGTTACGACCAGGTTTCAAAAGGAAGTGCATAAACTAGTTTAATATCTTACTTCAATGGTCGTCAAGAAATTGTCGGAGTCATTCGTTGGATAAACTGAGACAGTCGTGTAATCAACAGCAGCTTCACTCACTACGCTGATGTTAACACTGAGAGAAGGAATTCCACCATCCAGAAAGCTAATCGCGGGGCTAATTTTATACGATATAGACGCACCTGAAAAATTCATTTGTTATGTATATATACCAAATGGGTACTAAAAACTTTCTTGGAAAGACCAGACAGACTCGTGTATTAACAAGAAAAAGAACTCCATTAGTAATAGGCCTTCTAGCTTTTGGCTTTGTAAGCAAGTCAACACAAGCATATTATCTCTGAAAAACTGCTAACCACAAAACGCAAGTAAGCCAATCCATAACTACAATCAATCAATCAATTAAACTTTTATTACCGATCGCTAAAACATTAAAAATACACTCGAACCCAAAAATAAATATTGGTACGGAAAACGGAACATGCATCATAACGGGTTTACGTTGAGGCATGCCAGTCGAGACTGACCGCAGTTTAAATTCGCTACTTCAAAAAGCAAATGCGTTATTTTCAGTTACTTTTTCGCTTATGATTACTCACTTGTGGTAATTTCTCGCCAGGGTGAGTCGTTACTTCTGGCTGCTTCGCTATCACTAAAAGAAGCTACCCTGATGTAATATTGCTTTCCAGACTCTAACCCTGTAACAGTGAACTGATCGCTGGATGTACTTTGAGGGGTATTAGCCACATTAACTCCGTTAGCATTTTGAACAGTAACAAGGTAGCCCTGTAAAGTAGAAGATAAAAACTAATAAATCACAGAAGTAACAGCAAAAAATGTTTAAGCAACATCAACCTGAATGAATCATCCTTGAAAAAATAAAACTACCAGTACATTATTTACGGTAAAAAGGATTAGACGTTAACTTCGGACTTTTGATATAAAGTTTTCATCTTCAATACCGTTTCTAAGTTATTGTTTTTCATGCACTTTTATACTTTAAGAGTTTGCTTGGCTTATTGCATAGACTTGAGACCCAGACGTAATGCGCCGATAACTAACAATACTGCAGCAAGTCATCGGCAGAACTTTGCTTATTATTTGACGTGCATTCACGAATTAAAACGCGTTAGTTACTTCTACAAGAAATATGATTTACGTTTAATATTTTTCCCATACGATGTTATTATAAATATTTATTACTGTAATGTTGTTATGAATAAATAAACAAACCTGAGCATCTGCTACAGGATTCCAGGCAATGGTAAACGAATTGGAACCGACGTTAAGAAACCTTATACCAGTAGGTGCTGCAGGGGGTCGTACTTCAATATCAAACGCTGATGGTGACGACGTTGCCGAACCAGCATGAGTCAAAATAATAAGGTAATACCTGAATAACAACAGTTTACATTTCATGATAGCAGCATTGAAAAAAAATGCAAAAATAATGCTAGATATTCAGATCAAAGCGAGGCCATTTTTTACATTAGACTTGTAGGCTATCACATTTTTTTAATCAGTTCCTCGTCTTTATTTTATGTCATAAAAGCAAGGGGAATATTAGTCTTTCAGGATAACTTGAGGCTTACTCGAACTCAGCAATAATCGTTGGCATCAAATTTTCACTTTCCAAATCTTGCTTCTTAATTTATTGCTAGTCAGAATTCGACAACCGCATATACGGGTATGTTGAACTAATTTATCAGTTTTGTATTAACTTAATCATAACCATTTTAGCTAATTTCGGTATTACCAACTAGCCAATCCACAATCATTTATATTCCAGTTATTATTTAATACTAAGTTTGGCAATGGTCCTGAATGTGAAAAAGTATCAGTTAAACAAACCGGTAAGTTAGCTCAGTCATTAAGCTCATGCTATCGGTGCGGGAGATGCGAGGTTCGATTCCCGAGCTGGTCAAATCGGATACAGTCCAACGGCTCGCCACCGTTGCGACGTTTTTTCAGAGCTGTGTTGCCCGGGTGCTAAGCTGAGATAGGCCCCGCCACTCTTCACACGCTTCGGCGTAATACCGCGAGTATAATGAAGATTTGATCAGTTAAAACAGTTTTTAATCATGTTTACAGGTAAAATAATTGTAAATAACCCTTACCTTCCAGATGAAATTGTATCAAAAAGAGTTGTGTAAAATTCGTTCGCGTTCATAGCGTCGATAGACTGACGATTAACTTCGCTCTTTGTGTCATTATCGAACAAGATTAACGTGTACGATAAAGCCCCACCTTCTGCTTTTGCAAATGTGAAATTAATATGGTTGAGATTAAGACTTGGGTATACACGACGAACCGGAGCGGGCTCTGAAAGAGAAATGTGTAGAATTTTAAGAGCTAAATCTAGAACGCCATTTGAAACATTTTTACGATGCCACCCGGTTAGCTCACATCGTTATCGGTGCGGGAGGTCAAGGGCTTGATTCCCGGGCCGGTCTGCGCAGTGACGCCAACGGCTCACCGCCGCTGCGACGTTTCTTTGAAGCTGTGTGTCCAGGCGCTAAGCCGTGGGGATGGGCCCCGCTACTCGTTACGCGCTTTGTCGTAATACGGCGAGTGTAACGAAGATTTGAATTTTTGAACATTTATCTTAACAACGTGCATAAGTATTTTAACAGCAGCGCGTAGAAATGTCATACCGATGAGGACCTTAAGGTATGGTAGGGCGTTTGGTTGTTCAATCCAGATTTTAAAACATGTACTTTATTATGTGAATACTTCTGCTACAGTAGTTCTCAAATTTTGTCAGTTGTACGCCCATGGCAAAACCCATGGCATTCGTGGCCTCTTTTTTTCAAAAAGGTATGCAGTTTTCGAAAAGTAAGTTTCTCAATAATTTAAGATTTTATGTCTTCATTTTTCGGGACCGGCAAATGGCTACCGGGCAAATACCTTATGGCTTTTTACGGGGGCCCAAGAGGCCCGGTTAAGCATTCTCAGAGAAGTAACCAAAAAAAAAATTACGACAACTTTATTTTACTTGTCCAAACTTCCATCGGCAATGAATATCCAGCAATTGGTAAACCATTCTGCATTGGCTGAATTTGAACGAAGTAGCGAGTACCAGGCTGCAACTCATCAATCAACGCAGCGTTGAATGTGACTGTTTGCTCTCTTACATTATCGCCGGCATCTTCATAATGCTGAAAATATTTAAACAGTTTTTTTTCTGAAGTGTTTTGACAAGTACTGTATTGAAACTTGAATAGTCTGATAATTTTTTATTCTGCCTAATTAAGTTCATTGTTATTTGATGTTACCAAAGCTGCATAGCAAAATCAACACTGCAACCATGTGGTATGCTTCTTATAAAACACCCCGCTAAGCAGGTAGGTTGGCACTAGAATAGACGAAGTTTTCTGGTCTGTAGGATAAGGTTTCGTGACTTGTCACTGTTTTTCGGAAATTCAATCAACATGGGTGCAAATCCAGGGGGGGAATGGGAGGATGTATCTTCCCAAATAATCTGGCAGCATTCCCCCGATATGTTTCGTGGAAGTGTAAAAATTTCCCAAACGAGCTAATTTCCCCCCAATATCGAAAAATGATCAATTTGGCCAAATCATCCCCCCAATATCCCAAACTGGTCAACTTTGCTAAATCATCCCCCAAATGCTCAACATACATTTGCACCCCTGTCAATCAAGCGTGATTTTGATTACTTTTTTTCAAATCTTTTTCTACAGACCAGAAAACTTCGTTTATTCTAGTGCCTACCAAGAAGGTAAGCTAAAAACTAGACACTTCGACAACACAGATTTTGCTGTCGTCATTACCAGTGGTAGCAATTTTCAAAATTTCGATTCACCAATTTGAAATCAGTTTTACACTAAAACAACCTTCCAAAAATATAGCATATAAGCTAGTCGGATTTACAATAAACTATAAGCACCTTTACTCTGTAGCTAATTGCACCATCACCATTTCTATCCCAAGTAAGAAAGATGCGACTGGTCGTTAAGTCTTCCACCTTCAACTCGATATCTGCAAGGTAAATTAGCTCAGAAATACATTTCTAGTATTTCGACGAGTAAACTACATAAATCACTCTCGTCTTTCATTGAGTTAGGTGAGCAGATAACGAACTATGGTGTAATACAGAATGCGATTTTGTATTTAATAAGGAGACATGTACCGGACCATAAATTTTAAGTTTAATCAAACCACATTTGGTGTAAAAGCAAATATAAAAAACGGTATTACTAAAGCGTGTGACGAGTGGCAGGGCCCGTTGCTTAGCGCCTGGGCAACACCGCCACAAGGAAAAGTCGCAGCGGTGGCCAGCCGTAACTGGCGACAGTGTGTCCGATTTGACCGACCCGGGAATCGAACCCCGCATCTCCCAATCGATAGCGATATGCTTTACAACGGAGCAAATGGGAAGTAAAAGCAGCCGTTTCGTATTCATTAACAGCTGCAACTACTTCTCTGATTAATTCATGATATTTTAACGTAATCTAACAGCCAAAGGCAAGAAAAAATCTTTTGCTAAAAACAAAGACTAATCTCGCTTGCGAGGCGGCGCTATTTTAACGTTTACAGCGACTTTGGCTTTGTCAAACATATCGAGATTTCTACGCTGATATAGAGAGCTGAGGAGGCTCTAACCTTTCATCCTAAACGTTTAGCTATAGGGTGATTCCGGGAGAGATGGCCATCGAGGGAAGACGGCTATTAGCCTCTATTTTCTTAGTTCTAAAATTGCGGTCGAAATTTGCTAAATTTTGTGAGATAGTCAAAATAATTTTTAAGGCAAGGTGAAAATTTTTAGAAGGATATAGATAGCAAGCAGTAATATTTTTTGTGGGCGTGTTTTCACTCTATAGTCTTTAGATTAAAGAATTTACAGTTCCAAGAATGCAATCACATAACAAGTACTTCCTGAAAGCTAGTTATCGCATGATCACGTGGGTGGCCATCTCTCCTTAAGCTGTGGGACAGATGGACAGTTGGACACTCACTCACGAAAGTTAGATGGCCATACCTTCGAGCAGAGGTGGGCACAATTTCGTTAATCGTTAATTCGTTAATAACGAAGCTAACTTTTTCATTAACTAGTAATTCGTTAAATTTCATTTTTGAAATCGATGGACTAAATTAACTTCCGTTAGTGCTTGATAATTTCCGTTAAATTTTTATAAACGCTTATTTCTCTTATTTTTTCGGTAAAGTTTGACATCGATAAACTATCGCAAAATACGACCAAGGAGGTCAATCAGCCAGATAAAAACAACAAAACATATTGCTTGTGAGCAGAAAAATTGCTTAAATGCTTATACGCAAACATTGATATTAAAAAATTTTAAGCTTTTTTTTTAAAGAAATGCCGTTTTAAGTCAAGACTAACGATTTAACAAATTTAATTAGCTTCCGTTAATTGGAGCTGAGTTTAACGAATTAACGTTAACGGAGGTATATAACTGTGTTAACGAAGTAGTAGTTAACGAAGCTAACGTTTTGCATTAACATGCCCATCTATGCCTTTGAACATATGCTTCTGCAACTTTACATGTGATATCATGGCAAGAAGTTAACAAGTTTAATATTACAGTAAAGCGTTAGCAAGCCTATAGGACTAGCATGACTGACTAGTATCAACGTTTCAAAATAACCAAAATTTCTGCTCAATTCAGGTTCTATTTGTAGGTGCGCAAGAATAAAACAGCGTTATGATAGACTGAGCGCTATACACATGTCCATTTTCGTTTGTTTTGTGATAAATTTTTCTCATTTTGTGATACAACTATGTTGGCCATCTCATCTACACTTCTAAAGTGAGATGGCCAATGACGTCATTTTTAAAATGCAAAATATTCATTTTGTGGATGACAAATTTAAAGCGATGAGGCACAGGAACGCAACTCTAGTCCTTAACGGTATTAATCCACCCTTTTACGTACGTTTTAAGCAAGCAGGAGGCAAACCACGGGGATCTATAAATAGCATGGCCATCTCACCCGGACTTACCCTACACTTCATTACATTAGTAAATCCATATTTCTAGACGCACTGCACAAAATTGCAAATAAAGCATTCTTTCGATGACCTTCCCCCTTAAAAAGTTTTGGAGTCCTCCCTAGTATATTTCATCACTTTCTTGTAACAAGTGAAAATAAAAATCAGCCAATGATTGCACGTTTAATGTATATTTTGCACTAACCGTATCTCAACGACCCATTTAAAGCGCCAGTGAGTCGTTCAACAATATTAGTGGCAGCATCATCGGAAATCGCTGATGAGGGATTGTGATACTTTAGTCCAGTAAATGTTTTGTTGAAATCACTGCTAGGAGCCATATCCTAAACATACTCGCAAATTGGTATAAGTATTGGTCACAGAATATTCAAGAATATTATGCTTGGTAAAAATTAAAGCAACAAAACTATTAGCAGCTCCGTGCAATTAAGATTATATCAGAGCATCTATAGGCAAGAGCGCCACCATTGTTCTCTAACATGAAAAGTGCCTTTATTTTGAAAAAGTAATGCAAACTATTTAGCAAAAAACTTTGCTTTAAAAAGCAGAGTACTGAAAAAGCATCCTCGGTTTAATCATTTTTCGCTCTCGGTCTCGGGTAATCTGAAATTCAAATAGTTTTCAGTGATATTTTGACGCTTCTCATAAGCCACAAAACTTTGTATTTTGTAAGAAAGAGTTGTAGTGTCAGTTTCGAGCTCAGAATGTTTTAACCACTTTTACAAATATTTTTCAAGCTTTTATAAAAAGAAGTATTGTAAAAAGAAGCTACAGCGGAAAAAATACAGTTAAAAAGAAGCAAATTTCACTAGCGAGCGTCAAAGTACTAAAACGTAGCGTTTGAGATGCGAATATCTTTTAAAGGGTTTGAAGCAGTTGCTGATTAATTTTGTATACACAATAAAGACCGAAGACAAAAAAATAATTAACTCTATTGCGGCGACATTCCCGCAGTGAGCGCTAACTCAATGCAAAAATTTCATTTGCTGGTTAATCAGCTATAATATATCGCAGGCCTATTGCTGCTTACAAAGGCAAGTCTGAAGCAGCATAGAGGTTTAGGTTGGGCTCTTATTGCATTGAAACGGATCGGACGACGTCACGGCAAAACCACTTTTAAGTGGAATGCATGCCCATTGTTAAAAACTTTGTTCGCATGTCAAGCGGACAAATCTACTTTGCCGTCTGCAGTTCATAAACGGATATTTGTCGAGCTCTACACTGAAATCATCTCAGGCAACTCAAGAATCATTTTTTTATGATTTTGATGAAAGTCTTGCGCGATAAAGAAGAAGCGCTGGTTTAAACGAGTAGGGCGTCAACACAAGAGCTTCAAAAATTTGACCTTAAGAAGTAAATGTTCAGATATTAAGCTGGAGCCGTTTAAGATAAAAGTTTATCCAGTCAACTTCAAATAAAATCGAAAAAAGACACAAAAAAATAAAATAATTACCCCAGTAGTAATTGAATGAAAAGTGATATCTCCGTTGCTTCTACTTTCTTCTCCGTTGACAAAATCCTCTTCCGGTACGTTGTTGGAGAACACAATAAAATCAGCTCTTCCGCTCCGCTCTTCGCTAGACTCATCAAAGTACACTGAGTTTACGATTCTTTCCAGAACTACGAAAATCACAAAAATGTAACAAGTTGTGACGTAACACTTTCGTAATTGTTACGTAACATTACTGTTAACAATCAAAATAAGACGAAAAAGAGTAACAATTACAATATAAAAAATCTTGCCAAATGCACTAATGCAAGGGGTACTTAACCGGGGGTAAATTTACCCACTGGGGGTGAGTTTTCCTACCAAAGAGGTAATTTTTCTGAAGTATAAACTAAAACAAACTTCAATTTTCAGTATTAAAAGGTGAAAGTGTTGCATTGGGAGTAAATTATCACCCGGGTAATTTATGCTTTTTTCAATCGCCAAGGGGTGAAGAATACAAAAAGGTTAAGAACCCCAGCACTAATGTAACGTTGTCAAATCAGTAGAGTCTGGTTCATCATTATCCTGTCCACAATCATGTCCAATTTATGGGATTCCAAAAGTCCACGAGCTTTCTGCATCATAATCATTTTTTTGATGTCTTAATTAACCCTCATACGGTTATTGGGGTCAAATCTGACCCCCAAAACCACTAATAACTTATGTTAGTCTTAAAGTTTATGCTAATCGCTGTAAGAATTCCTAAGTCATACTATTTTAAGGTTTTTCACATCAAATATTCTCTAATTTTATTATTCTTCATGATATTATATGATATTTCTGCAGCACATGCTCAAAAGTCAATTGGGGTCAAATCTGACCCCAAGAAAATAAAAACCACTATTAACTTATGTTAGTCGGAAAATTTATGCTAAATCGCTTGAAGAATTCTTAAATCAATCTCTCTCAAGGTTTATCATATCAAATATTCTCTGATTTTATGTTTTTTTATCACGATGTTACGTGATATTTCTGCAACAGATACCTAAAAGTCAATTAGGGTGAAATTTGACACCACGGAAAAATACTGATATTTCTCACCCTTAGCTTGATTGCTTAACGATAGCTCAACAACGAGAATGGGCTACCCTAGTGGCTTTGTCTTTACAAACCAGTAGTTATGTGGTTTTGTCCATTTACAGTCATTATTACAGAAAAACCATTTGGGGTCAACAAACGACTTTATGCGAATGAAAATGTGATTACTGTATGACGGTTAAAACATGTGATTTTGACATCAAAAATTTCATTGTGAATCAGAAAGCCCTTGAGCCATTGGAATCACTTAAACTGGACATGTTTACACTGGACAGGATACACAAGACTAATTTTAACATGTGTCGTATTTTAACATGTGTCGTATCTTAGATCTTCCAGACTCTTAAGCTATAAAGTATGGGTACACCGTAGTTACAGATTCGAATCAAAACAATTAAAATTTCTCAGTTAGTCATCAGTGTTCCTAGCTACGCTGACAGGACTTTAAGTTAAAAAATTTTACCCTGTATTTTCTGATTTTCTAATTCCTTCCAAAATTGTAACTAGAGAACCAGACAGAGGAGTAAGTAGACTCCACTCAATATATTGTTGACAAAAATCAGTATTAATCCCAGTTAAAAGCCACCTTGCCAATAAATGAAATCTCAATACAACTTAAAGCAAACATATTCTGTTATTTAGGATTTTCTAATAATTGACCAGAAACATTTTACATTTTCATTGGAACACGCCAAATCTTTCTGCAATTTGATGGCCAAATATGATCCCCCTGAAAATGAAAAGTCTTTGCATTGTCTAGTAGTTAGAACCCTCTTTCTTTTGGCAGTGCGTGTCTTGACTAGTAGGCCTACTAGGCTTATTGTACATCAGAACCAATTTTTACTTCCTTTATTAGGCTAATTTGGAATTTTGATTTAAAATTAGCTGTAGGCCTACCAGCTACCAGGTTCTCACATCATTCACCTGATAAGTCGCAACTCGCTATGATCAAGAAAACGGTTCAAGGATTATGATAACCTTGACAATGTTACTGAGTAAATATTTTGATCAAGGTTATGGTTTCTTACAGAGGTGTCTGATGGTAGGAGAGATGCCTTGAGAGGCTACTCAAAGAAACTACGATTGGGCATACTTAGGTCGTTGGATGCACATATGTCAGCTCGTGTAATGTGCCTTGCTGATGGGCGTATTCTAACGAAAATATTTCTGGTCAATTTGAGGTAAATATTGGAACTTGTTACATTTAGAACTTGTTACAAACTTTTAACTGAGGAAAACCAATCTAGATTTGTCAGAATCGGCCAATTACATCATTCCTTCTACATTGGCGTAAATAAACCGAAGAAAACAGCGTTACTTTCAGCCAATTTCTCGAGGCTACAAGAGGATCTGAGCGCAGATTGCACTTAATGCTTTTGCTTGATACTTTAAACAATCATCAAGGATCTTTGGGATTTGTAAAACGAATGATTTCCGATGAAAGGAATACATGCAGCTACTCACTTTAGCTTTTTCGTTGCTCAAGACTCAGGACAAAAAAAAAATGAAAAACAAACAGATAAAATACTTTTCTTCTCAAAGCATTCTCAAGGTATTAAACTATATAATACGTATAATTAATGCATATTAAATCAAGTTTTGAACTTTGCTGATATCTTATCTAACTGATAAAAGCATTAATTATACGTGGAATTAAAAGCATAAATGCTAATGCAAAAACGTCTGTTCCATACAGACAATAATGGGTTCAGCTTAGGCACATTTGAAAATATAACATTAATATACTCTGCTCTTTAAAGTCAACTACTACGCCGCAAAGTGGAACAGCTGTTAATTAAATTTACAAAATGTAACTTTTCTGTAGAACGGTTCATGTTTTTTTGAAAATTTTGTTTGAATTGGCAATTTAGTGAATGAATATTAAGTCTTTAATGTGATCTAATGGAGGATCAAACCAGCGAAAAACGATCATGAAGAGATAATATGACTTACAAAATAAACTAGGCCTAAGAAGACTTACTAAATGAACACTGTAACAACCAATTATACAACTATGGTTTCACGGTTTGACCGCTCGTCAGGTAAACTTTGGTTCGAACCCAGGATTTTGTGATGGAAAGAGAGATTGATGATCAATTACAAGGTTTTGAGTTTGAACCACCGCCTACCTGATGAGCGGTCAAACCGCGAAACTAGTCGTAGAATTGGATTTTACAGCATTTATTTAGTACCGGTAAGTCTTGTAAGGCCCAACATAATATTTCTTTTGTGCGTATGTATAAAGACTTACTTCGGCTCCACGTATTTTAACACAAAAAAACAAGTCATCCTTTTTCCTACGCAACATTTATGTCAAAATTATGGAAACATTAGGCAGATAGGAAACGGGCCGTCGTGACAAAAGTATTGAAACGCCCCAAGGTCGCGCATTATCTCAAATTACTATGAAGAAACTTAATGATGAATTGATCGGTTATACAACGAAAACTATTTTAATGTATGCGTGCATAATCGTAGTATCGCAGTATGACTTTTACAGACAGAAAAAACCAAACAGAAATTACCTGAAGTAACGTTTTTTTGCTGATCCGTATCAATAGGTAGTTGTGTAGGGTTGTCAGTCGTTGACCGATACATGATATTCTGAAGAGATCTTATCAGAGATGATTTATCAGTGTATGCTCCAAAAGAAATTTGTTCACGAATATCACCATCATAAACAACGAGAGCCACCTAAAATAAGAAGCAATTATTTGAGTAAAAACAAACTAATTGCGGCTAGCGTACATGCTTAGCTTAAAATGAACACGATGTTAGTTTATAGTAGGAACACAGCCTTGCCAGCAGACGAGATTTATAGACTTATTAATAAGGCAAAAGTAAAACGGTCCAGTTTACCATTCTTAGCTTAGTAGATAAATAAATAAATAACTGAAACTATTTTCAAGTTATATTGAACTGAAAATTCAACAGTAATTGAGGGAGACTGCGAAGTGAGCTTGCGCTCTTTAAGTCGGCAACCATCCGGTGTACATGCCAAACAGGATAGAAGTTTAGCGTAAGTCTGGTAGTCCAACCTACACACAAAAATTTTGTTCCGCAAAATTTTCTACACGTAATTGTAAATTGAAGAGAGAAATTGCCTTGGTATTTAGCTCTTTAAAAACGTAATCTTTAGCATATTCTGAACCACAAACTAAAGTTTTTTGCCATGCAACCGCTAAGCCTACATGAAAATAAGCTCATGATAAAGGGAAACTTTGTATTGGTATGTATGCATTGATGCGTAAATACAGCAGGTGCAAGTATCATGCAGCGATAATTTTCTGTTAATACACCTAAAATTTTAGTTTCCCAAGATTAGATAAGAATTCCATAAAAAAGTGTCGCCAAAATTTCAACGACATCAGCAAAAATGCGCTAGGGTTGCGATAAAACTATAACATCAAACAAAACATTGAAATTTTTTGCGAGTTTGAGCATACAAATTCCCAAGTTTATAGTTCAATACAATATAGTTGTCCACAAATTTTGAAAATAAAGTATTATGTTGTGATGTCGCCGTAATAGGTATTGCACAAGTAGCATTAACCTCTCTTCCCAAACTGTAATTTCATTCAAAATGGAGCTCATCTTTGGGTACATCAGTCTCATTAAGTGCTTTTTTTGCCATCTGAGAAACTCTTTTTAATGTCTTAGCATTTATGTAGTAGCTCTCTAAATTCGTTTTCTTAATTTGATGTAAAGTTCGGTCGAAATACAATATTACGTACCCGATATCTGTCTGGTTCAATATCGTCATTCTGAATTAGATTTTCAATGATATTGAGATAGGAATCAAACATTTGAGCCGAAGTTTCTGGATTTTGGTTTATCACAAAGACCAAGTCAGAAACTTTGTTCGAATTTCCAGCTAAAGTTCTTCCTAAAAATCCCATCAAAAATATAAGGTCAACTAAGAATAGATAATCCAGATTAAACGCACATATGCGAAGGTGCTTATTCGCGTTGTTTTGAATATTTGTATAAGACGAGAATTTGAACCAATAAAAAGCAACAAGTGCATTCAAAAGCCGTAAATTCTGCTATGAATATTCGCGTATTTCTCAACTGTAAACAAAAATTTTAATTCTAAAGGCTTACATCTTTACTTCGCGCAACAAATAAACAACAACTCATTTGAAAAACGTGATGCAATCATATTTAATGAAAATTATTTGACATAAAGGCAAATCAAGTTAAAATATCAAATCTTTATTTGAATGATTGATTAGCGCTACAGAACTTGGGAATAGCTTTGAAAAAAGCTGTTTTCGCGTTAGGCTTCAAGAAACCCTCTGTCACAACTCTTTTAAAGTAGCTTTGAAAAAAGCTGTTTGTCCCAGAAGCTTTTCGTGACGCACTCGTCAGCGGGTAATCGCGTCAAAAAGCTTGTGGGAAAACAGCTTTTTTCAAAGCTATTCTCAAATCTTTATTATACTCGCGATAATACGCCGAAGCTGGTAAGGAGAGGCGGTGCTCATTTTCGCGGCGTAGCGCCTATGCAACACAGCTCCAAAGAAACGTCGCAGCTGTGACGAGCCGGTGGCGACACTGTGTCCAATTTGACCGATCCAGGATTCAAACCTCAGACCTTCCGCACCAACAACGATGCGCTCAACAACTGATCTAACCGGTCGGTTCTGGCACAGAGGCAACTTGACGCAATTGATTTGATGTGGGAATTATTGACTTGACATTGCATAGTCCAGGGGTCGGCAACCTTTTGCACTTAAACAGCCAAATTATAGCCCGTTTGTTACAATACGAAACCCACCGGGAGCCGCAAAATTATCGTCAGGTCCAAAAACTTCAGTTATTCTGAAAATGATTCTTAGAAAAAGGGCTTTGTTTATTTTCAAAAGGAGCCGCAACCGGGGGTTCAAAGAGCCGCAGGTTGCCGACCCCTGGCATAGTCATTTAACATAGACATAAATTGTTACATGCTGATACAAAAACTAATAACAGAAGCAGCTAGTTTTACCATATATGAGTCGAGACAAAGCTTCATCAACTTCAGTATATTCGTTTACAGCTGTTGATGTATCATCAGCACCCAGCACACTGCTTAACAATGCATTGTCAGCGTTACTTCCAACTGCTACTGCATACATATTTGCCACATTCTAAAAACGAAAATTTTTAATTGAAACTTGAATTTGTAGAAGGACTTGACTCTCTATCAAGGCTTTGACAAAACTGGTGTTCCGGCCTAAAAAGCCTCAGAATATTATAAAATCGTACTGGACGATTCGGTCTGGTATGCAACAGAAACGTACAAAACCGGGACACTAGACTTTCCGGTCAAGAAGGTCAGTATGCCTCAGAGTCGTATAATACCGGTACATTAATTCCGTAAATCACAACGTAAACTAAAGAGCAGTTAACCGTTATTATAACAACATAATAAGCTCAACTATAAAAAAAGTCTCGTCAGCCTTGCTACGCACAGCCAATCCAGGCTAAACTCATTCCAGACTGTAAAGACTCTTTTTTGCATTGCTTTACCTGGACATCTCGACTTCATCTCTTTTCTAGGTTAAGTCGAGATGTCCAGGTAAAGCAATGCAAAAAAGAGTCTTTACAGTCTGGAATGAGTTTAGCCTGGATTGGCTGTGCGTAGCAAGGCTGACGAGACTTTTGTTATAGTCGAAACATTAATTTGTCCCTTGCAAATTTCTCATCTAACTCATAATAAGCTCAATAATGTGTCAACTACTATAGTATTTATCAAGTATAATCACAGGTATGCTGTGGCTGAATACCTTTCATCTAGTATAAATTTCTTCCCACAATTGAAATAACACAAAGTTGAAATGACCATAATTGCCTGTTGCATAGTAAAACGTGATAACTTAAAGGAAAGCACCTATCATTTTTAATTCACTTTGTTATTAAAATGAGACAACCAGAGCTAAACTACTGATCAACTTTGAACGAAAATTAGGTTACATTATTATGAGGCGCAACTAGTTATGCAATAACGCTTCGTAAGTTGAGAAGAAGAAAAAAAAAAGATAAATTTTAGGGTCACCTTATTTTGTAAACTAAAGTTTCTAAAGTAAACTTTGGCAAAAACTGTAAAAATAAGATGAAAGAGAAGTTTAGAATTACTAGGAGCGCAGTGTCACAACGCTGCTAAGAATTGCCTAAAAACAGCAAAATTGATTTGCAAAACAATATAATTTTTGCTTAATAAACCTTTCTCATTATTGGTTGAGTTAACATGGCTGCAATTCCAATCACATTTTACAATAATGACAATGATCACCAATGCACGTGGAGTTGGTCGAGTGGTCGGTGCATCGGGCTGCGAAAGTGGTTTCGCGGGTTCGTTGCCTAGCTAGGTCATCTTCTATGATGCATATACTTCCCTCACTAATATAAAAACTCAAGCTTCAATTACGTGGCTTGGGAAAAAAATGATCAACAATCCTAACAAAAACATTCTGGAATTCAAAACTTCAATAAAAGTGCACCACACACATAACTATCCAAACAAAAGCGCCATGTATATCTTAATGCATCATAAAAACATACCTGTTCTAGGGATGCAAACGAGCTATTTTCTACAAGCGCCAAATTGCTATCCCTGACAATAAAAATGACATGTAAATCTCGGTTGGGATCTTCTCGAGAAGGAAGCGCAGCAGCCAGAAATTTCAAAACTAAAAACAAAAATACGAAATTGATCACTTGGTTTGATATCTCTGTAATATTTAAACATTTGTGCGATATCTTCATGTTAAACATGCAGAACCGGAATTACGAATAGGCTAGGCATAGGCTGAAGCCTAGGGCCTCGTCACGAACAACAAAGACCTTTCTATTTTTTGAAGATTGTCCATCAAGACTTTTTCGTTTTTGGAATTCGACCATTAAGACCTTTACATAAGTAAAGATGAGCCTGATCTTTGATCACTATGGTCTCATTGATCAAATAGCCTAGATCCTCTCATTTTCTAAATCCGGCTCTGAAAACATGTAGCGAATACCAATTTCACCTTGTAACGCTACTGTTTGCATTCTTTAGGCGAGATAAAATTTACCTATGTTGACATCAGTTGCCCCACCCATGTACTGGAAAGATTGCAAAGCATTTGCCTTCGCAACAAGATTCGAGTCGGTGTAATTAACTCGGCTTCCGTAAACAGCAACACCAATCTGCAAACAAAATCAAATCTTCATTATACTCGCGGCACTACGCCGAAGCGTGTAACATATGGCGGGACCCATCTCCGCGGCTTAGCGCCTAGGCAAAACATAGCTCCGAAGAAACGTCGCAACCGCGGCGAGCCGTTGGCGACACTGTTTCCGATTTGACCGGCCCGGGAATCGAACCCCAGACCTCCCGCACCGATAGCGAACGCTTAATAAGCGAGCTTTAGGAATAACGTTTCAGAACAATAGGTTATCATTTTCGCAGGTCTAAGAGTTTAATAGCTACAAAAAAGTTATTGAGTGTAAGTGTTAAAGCTTTTATCAATTTAATTCAGGCTTCCAAGGCGATTTTTACGGCGCTGTGAAACCTTTTTTACGTGAAAACACCAACCAAGTCAGAGTGTTTCCAACAGAAATGTAGAGTTGTGGGGAGGAAAACTTCAATTTCAAGCGATGAGCAAAAAACAGTGTTGGTTTTGAGATACTGCTTTAGACTCGGGGATTGAGAGAGACGTTGGCGCATTGCTCTCCCTGGGTATGAGCAACTGGCCAACCCACCGCTTTCAAATGGCAACTGAGTAGGACAGAAAGAAGTGTATACAACACTCACTCGAGTTTCGTTTTCGCCATGTCCAATTTGAATGCGATCCAAAAACCGAGAAATGCTCTCTTTGAGTAGCTCAAAGTTATCTCTGCCCACTTGTTCGCTGCTGTCCACTATAAAGTATAGGTCTGCATTTGCGAATTGTGATAGTCTCTCCTGCAAAATTTAAAATTAAGTCAAAAAACGCAAGAGCACAAAAAATGATTCCGTCTTCATTTTCTCGCTTATGATACGCGAAGCGTGGCACGATTTCGAGGTGCTCACTGCTCATCTTTGCCACTAGCAATAATAGGCAACGCAGCTACGAACAAATAACGCTGCAGCAATAGTGAGTTAATGGCAGCACTGCGCTCGTGCTTTTATCCTGATATTGTTTAGAGTTGCCGGCCATTTGTCTACCGCTTTAAGATGGGTGAATTCCAGCTGCGGAACTTGCCGGATTTTTCTCCACACTGCCTTTTTGTTTGATAATTATAATTCATCGCGATTAAGCTGATGAAACGTGGTGAAAAAAACGAAGACCTCATTGCGTAACTCCGCCTTAACTGCTTTTGTAATTAATATTGACATTCTAGCGTTTGAAAGAGTGAAAAATGGATGCGTTTGTTTACTAATTCCGTGATAATCTAGCGGTTTTTTTTTGAGCAATGCGAGATTTACACAAATTGCGCTCACTGCCCGTAAAAGATAATAACTTTTATTCTAGTTCTAACGCATTTTATATCGTGGTGAAAGACTAAATAACAAGAAATCAAGTTTATGATTCATTATAAACAACATTGATGTATACCAGATTATGCTCTTATGGTTTAAACCTTCAAACCGGTAAAGCTCCTAGCACATTTTCAACGCTTTGTAAGAATTTAGCCTACGGCGTACCCTAATATTACGAAAGCTAAGGTATTGCATAGAAATAGTTCGTTTTGACCAACAACAATAAACGCTTCAATGTATCTCTGGCTAAATCTATTATCAGACTTCTGAACTTAAAAAAGTTGTGTAACACATTTCGTAACTGCGTGGGATTCGCAAGTTTGAGACACGCAAATTTTCTGCCCGAAGGTTCGCTTATCATTGTGTTGAAGATTTTGATTCATTTCTGCATTGCAACATGTACTCAAAGTTTATCTGATGGTTGAAATATAAAGTTACGTTGGAGAGCTTATAGTTCGTTACGTTTTACAGCACAACCGCGAGAGCCAGTAGTCCATGCGGATGTATTGTTAAGACCTATGCATTACTGCAAAGTTTCCACCTTGTTTTGCCACTTCTAATCAGTAGACGGATCAAGAAAATGAAGCAAAGCTGCTGACAATTCAAAGTTTTAGGCATCACTTCACCGACCATCAATACATTTTTTTTTGAACCACATGTACCGCAATGGGAATGTTTGCAGCCAGCAATGACAAAACATACCTGGCTAAAAGAATATTCAGGTAGTTTGCGACATCGTACACTTTTTCCAGTCGTTTCCATGTTTCTCACGTAACCGGAGTTACAATAGCAAGTATAGTCGGTGAAAATTTTCAAACAAGTCGCGTGATTTGAACAACGAGCTTCCACTTTTCCCAGTCGACACAAATCGCAATCTTTAAAATATTAAAACTTTTAGCAATTCATAGTAGAAGTAATACAATTGCAACAAAATACCACGATCGAAACAATGCAAACAGGCTAAAAGACATAACCGAAAACACATTGTCACGAAACTTCCAAAATTGGACTAAGATATTTATTTGCTTCTGCTGTTCTGCAACAGTTAGCAAAATGATTCGGTCAGTCAAGCCTCACAATTTTATACCTACCTGTGAAGGTCACACTTTCTCTTACAACATTGTTAAATCGCACTTCCGTCGGAATTGCACTTCTTATCGCTTCTTCAAGTCGCGCAATTCGTGACTCCAAATTGTTTCCTGATATACATACAAAACAGGCTTACAGTACAGCAAACTACAAATGCTCCAAAAGTAATTTTATTTGAATGTGATTCCCTGATGACTGCGCGAGCGTGAAAAGTTGGAATGTTGCTCCATAAATTGAGTTACTTTAATATTTATGAACACGTAAAAGAGATATCATGGTAGGCCTAAAAACGCTTACTAAATAAACGCAGTAAATAGCAGCTCTATACGACTAGTTTCGCGGTTTGACCACTCATATAGAGAATCAGGTTTCAACCTCTATAACAACTTGGCTACTGGACGTAGAGCGTATTGATTGCGATTTTAGCCATTCGTGCCCAAGCCTATGTAACTGCGGGCTTCAGCATTGAGTAGGCTTACCATATGTCCTCCTTTTCAACCAAAAATAATTTGTTCTTCAAAGTCGCTAAAAAATGCCCAAATGTTCTCCTTTTTGGCATTTTGCACAGCAAAAAGATGTCAAATCATAATTACGCGAAAATTTTGGGAAGTTTCAGCTCATATTACGACCTGCGGAAGAGATAACCTTTTTTTTGCTCTTCACTGGGTTTTGGGCGGAAAATTGGGCATCTGTGGACGTGATGACCTTTTTTTTATCTTCACTAGATTTTCAGCGGATTATTGGACAACGCGGGCGTGATGACCTACCTTCAAAGAACCTGTCCTCTTTTTGAGCAGTGAAAATATGGCAACCCAAGCATTAAAGATTAAAGATTAAAGGCAACCCAAGCATTAAAGATAGTCTTTTTTCTAGAAGTACATGGGTTGGCACTGTCATTGCCGATATGTTTCAATTCAAAATTTGTGTATGTTATTTTCTTTAAATTAGAACAGTTTAGTTTCCAAGGTCTACAACAGTGTCTACGAAACAAACTGTAGCTAACTTCAGGTGTGTTTTGAACCAGCGCCAACACTGCATGATGTGCCACCACATACCGGTTCATTGGTCGCGGCATAGCACCCAGTACTATTACCACACAATACTTCTGCGCTAGGCGTAAGGATTAGCAAGTATGGTGCCACAACTGGTCAAATCATGATTAGCGAGGTACAAAAGTGCTGTCTAATCGGTAAATTTTATGGTTTGAGCATAAAAACTTAGCAGTGATGACATCATCCCAAGCAATAAGTCATCTTTTGAACCCCCTCCAACCTTGGCTATGCGTTTAATTTGATTCCATCTAGCACCAGCCAAATGGGAACAGAGGTCTATTATACATGGAAAAGAATCTTGAAGCATATTTTTACTCTTTCCACATGTCCAGTTTGAACGGTCCGAATCTCACAGGTTGTCTGCACCACAATCAAATTTGTGACGTCATAATCACTTTTTCAATAATATTAAAAATTTGATTATGATGCAGAAAGCCGTGGGCTTTGGCCTCTTAACTGGACATTGGTAGAGTAACTGTCGTCCGATATATGCCCTGCAATTTGTGAAGTGACGCATTTTTTCTCTGCAATCTATTATATTGCGCAATAATTAAAGATATTTTAAGTCCACTCTCAATAAAACATCTTCGTTCGTTGCACAATCAAAATTGGTTTCATAAGGAAAAATTGGATGACTGAAGATTTTGTTCGAAAAAAATGAAAACATTTTGACCTTATGTTTTCTCTGTGAATTTTTTCTCATATACTTTTCTTTGCATGTAGATTTAATGCATTAAAAAGCTGTTTGTATTTTTTGTGAAGCATATTCAATGCTTAATCTAGGAAGAGTAAAAATTGTTTTTCTGAAATAATAGCAATGTTAAGTTAACTTATGAATATCCATCCACGCTGAACTTATGATGTTGATTCATAACCTTGTGGATAATTGAAACAAATACACGGCGAATATATAGATAAATCCCTCGATTAGCTTACCTACTCCAAAGTTTTCAACCTTCTTCTCAATTACATTTTGCTTAAGGTAAGAGTGTGACTAATGTTTCCAACTTAAACAAATTTTTATCTATCGAAAGTGCAAAAACTGTGTGCCTATTTGAGGGATAAACGAGCTCTAAAGTTTAACATAGAAACTCTACGCGATTGTCGAAATGTCAAAGCGCAAATCAGGTCTTTGTAAATGTTATCAATCACATTTAAGATTGGAAAAAAAAAGTTGCAGAAACTGGGCATGAAAAATGTGCAAGTCGGCTTAAAAAGTTCCGATTTCTATCAATTCAATTTGTGATTTTTGAAATCCAAGCAAAGTAATTATTCTCAATGTGCGCATATAAACCTCACGCATCCGATTAAGCTGAAAACATGTTATTAGGGAAGACAAATGAAGTCACATTAATTCTTGTAACTAGACGTTTCAACAACTTAGATGCAACTGTCATCATCATGCCATCATCAGGGCATGCAAAGAGTTTTGCAGTGGCTTGCATACACTGCTAATAATGACAGCCGAATCTATGTAGTCGCAATGTTTAGTTTTGCAAAAAATTACTATGGCTTTGTTTTTTTTCTCAAGCTCCCCACATTTGCTGTGTTCCATCTCTATAGAAAAACAAAGTTCATACTACCTGTAGTACGAGCTGAACCAACGTAGACTTGAAACCTGGCAGTGCTTGTGGTGTTGTCTCCATTGAGAGTAACATTGTACACAGTGGTGGTTTCTCTCATCACCAGACGTTCGGAAAATACTCGATTCAACTGAAAAGATGATGAAAAATTAATGGCAGAATGTAGAACAAAAAGGAATTATTTTTAACCAAAAACGAATAAATTACTAAATGAACTAATTTCGTCCAGAATTGAAAAGGAACAGATCCGATTTATTACAAAAACCGAAAGTTGCAGAATTAAAAAAAAAATTATAAGTAATTTAAACTCAACAATAAGCTCAAGCGTCAAAAGATAGGCTACTACTAACGAAACGAAGTATATAATAAAACGAAATGTTATTTCAATTGAAAAGCGATAATGGAATACGAAACATTCAACTATCAAATCTCTGTCATTTACGATTCAAATAAATTAAAGTAGGCTTACCATAAATCATTCTATTTGATTAAGCATTAGAAAGAGTAGGCCTACAATGAATAATATGTTTCACAACATAGTATTCAAGCTAAATTCAATTCTTAAAAAGTTTGGTTAAGTTTTAATTCTTACGGTGGCGCGCAAATTTGCTTCTAAAGTAACAGTTTGCAGCTGAGTGGAAGGAATCGGCTGTGAGATTTCAAAAGTTCCCTCCAGGCAGACACCAACTGTTTAAAAGAAAAACATTACAAGTTTCGTAATTTGGCTTTAATCTGAAATTGTTCTTTGCTAAGCATATACCTGGCATTGCTTGAGGGTCTTCCACTGCAGATCTTCCACCTGATTCTGCTTAAACATAAACAAAACATAAGCCAAAATGCGCTGAAGAATTTCTTTAGGAAAAAATGATGAAATCGCATCAACAGCTCAAAGGATTTAAGTATCCACTCATCATGAAGTATTTACACCACAACAGACAGTCTTTTATTCAACATGTCAATTTATAGTAACACACAAAAAACCTAAACAACGAATTTAATATTTTTTGACTATAGTAGGAATCGGATGCATTGATTACTTTAAAAAATTATGAAAAAAAAACAGGGAAAAAATTATTTTAGCAAAATGTTTCTGGCAATTTATAGCTTGAACAACAAAACAGGATCAATAACCAAATTTGTCTCAAAATAAAACTTAGGTTTTGACGAAGTATACTTGCATCAGTAGTACTATTTCTGTTGAAGTTCGGAAAGATTTAACCAGAGGTTTTAGATAGACAAACAAAAGTTTATGTTTTTAGCAATTATAGATTTCTAACCATGAGAATAACTTAAATTGTAATTGATGTCATAACAATTATGACTCATGACGTAGTTATATGTATCACAAGTTATTTGTCGGTTGAAATTACAATGTAAAAGAGTTTGATGGCCTTATTTACTCTGACCGCTTGTCCAATTTTCGTGAACTTGTAACGGGAGTTGAACGCGTTTGTAAATTTGTTTCCTCGTTACCTCATTAAGAAATTGTCTGTCTATATGTATATTCGTTGCTGAGATCACAGCTCAGTCCACGCCTTGGAGTTTGGTGTTTCATTTAATTTCACCGGGCCCATACTTTTGTTTCCTTTATTTGTTTATTATTTAACACCGCTAAAGTTAGGAATCAATGCATCTAGTACGAGAGATGAATTCTATTGTCGGATAAGAAGGCGAAGATTAATTTAGCTAAGTTATCCTCAGAGTAGTTTTTCCTGCAGTCACAATCAATTTTTCGATGTCATAATATTTTTTTAACTATGACATCACAAAAACTGATTATGATGCGGCAACTAGAATCAAGAACCGTGGGCTAAAAGCCCACCAATATTGGACATGTGGGATGTGGACGAGTAAACGCATCAAAAAGGCTTACCTTTGGTAGTTCCAAATACAACAGCTGAAAAATTACCAACTCCAGCATCAGTGAGAGCAGCTACTTGAATTTCGTATTCTGAGAGTCTACGCAGCCCATAGATCGTTGCTCGCGATTCAGAAGCTTGTTTCTGAAAAAATAATAGCGGTCTTATGAGCTAACTGTATGCAAACCGCTTCAAATAGATTGTGAAGGTGAAAAGTTGAAAGTGGTTGAAAATCCCCGCGATTTTTATCAGATATTCTACGTATGCAACTTTACGTAGGCTCAGACTAATTTTGGGATGAAAAGTACAAAGCTTTACGTTAAAGTATCTTATGTAGACAACAATAATAACCGCATACAATCATACACCTACACAAAAAGTAAAGTTGCGCAACAAGTGAACCTTTCAATTTTTTTTCCAAATAGAGAATACTTTTTGATACTTTGTTTCTAAAGATATTCATCAACACAAGTAGGCTAAGCTTTTTGTTCTTTCTTATTACTCATCCATATCTTTCGTCTAAATCTTGACCATTTTAAACTGCAAGCTGTTGCACCAATAACAATTCAAAGTCATATTGGCATATTTGCTCACATAATAGTCTTATCTTGGAATAAGTTAAACACGGCAGTATCAACTGTGGTAAAAAAAATTGAAAAATACCACCGAAATGTTTGATGCACATTTGAAAAATTTTAAGCGGTTTTGTAAAACTAGAAATTGAAAATACAAGCATATTAGCTTACACTATTTTCAAATAAAACAGAAAACTAATAAACACAAAAAATATACGAAGGAATACAAGCCATGAAAGCATTGCAATTACGCCTTTGCAAACGCTACATTAAAACGAATAGTTTTATGTAAAGGTAGTGTGCTTAAATTTGACAATTTACTGTAGGTATGGCTACAAAGAAAACAAATTTATTTCAAAAATTTCGTCGCAGCTATTTGGATTATTTTCAGGCTTACTTGAATATATTGGGTTTCTCCACAGTTTTCCAGAAAGCCGTTTTGTGAACAGCTGTTCTCAGTTTCATAATATCTAATAATGTATCCCGTTAATTGACCATTTGGACGGTCAGGACTGGACCAAACTAGATAGACCGAGTTGGAAGTGGCGGCGAAATCATTCACATTCACTCTTGTGGGTTGAGAAGGTACTAAAGATCAAGAAAAGATGTAATGTTTCGTACAACTGTGGCATTCTCATTGTTTTGTTTAGCCGGCTTCGAACAACCATAAGCTTCACGAAATGAGAAGATTAATGAGGTTTGACTACTTTGCTCTTGTGAGGTTGAAAACGTGGTATCTGACGAAACTTTTGGACTTGAATTTAATAAGATTTTGTAGATACCGAATTCATATCTGCAGGCAAAATAAACCCCAGCCTCAGCGCAAGACAATGTCAGCACATTACGAAACCTTGCATACTAGTTGCATATTACGGATAAAAGCTGCAGGACAGTGCAGGTGTAAAGCACATTCTCAACCTCTGTAAAAGTTTCCAAAACAAGACTTTTTGGCGTGCGACAACTCGACGTAACTCTTTGTTACGACTGTGTTTTAGGGTTCGGGTTAGAGATGGGATTCGAGTTAAAGTTACCGCTCGGTTTAGAGCTCGGATTAGATTTCAAGTTACGGGTTAATGTTCTGGTTAGGAACAGGGCTGGGCATTTCAACGCCGGATTGTACAACGCCAAATAAACGCGCACTCTCAGTTCTTGACCAGAAATGTAAGTAACTACAGCTCGCCAACCAATTTGCAGCCGCTAAATCCTACTCACGTCCATCTGAAGTTGTCTCTTCCCATGATTCAATAGGGTTTGTAGCCACGCTGTTGGGAATAGCAATGATACGTACAGCAAATCTATATTTTGTAGCTGGTTGCAAACCCGTGATGACGTATGTACTGACGTCACGAGGGACAGTCAAGTAGCGTAAGTGAGGAAGCATTTCCTAAAAAATCGGCTTATAAATCTATGCGAAGTTCAAATTAAAACACCCTGTCAAATATGCGTTATATTACTCCCACGTACACAGTCAAACTTTCGTACAACCTACACTAAAAGCGCGATATTGACCAGAGATTGCCTTAAGCTATTACTGAGTCACCCAGACAAATCTGCAGAGTTGCAATTTCAAGTTTATCGTTCAAAAACAACATGCTAGGCATTACATGACTGGATGCATTTCATCTTCTTGATAAAAAAAACATGATAACTTTACATACATTTAGCATGTTTGCAATCACCATTACAATTTTAGAGCGAAATCAAGGCGCAACAACCGAAAACAATAGATAATTTCACGCAACAGAAAGCCTAAGTATTGTAGCAGTTTGTAGTTATAATTGATACATTGCAGTTACTGTAACTAGAAAAAGCATCGACTCTCTTGAGACAATCAACTTGATTTATGAAAAAGAACTTGGCGACTATGCAATCTAATGCATTGCAATAATCGCCAAGAACCACATGGTAATGACTAAAATTATTACCACCTGAAAAACTAATAATTTCAATTATTATCATTCGAAGAAAAGGGCATTCGTTCTCGAAAGCTAGAGGAAATGAAGAAAAACTTTTAGTCGTCGACAGTGCTATGATCATTTTCGTTTATTGCTCAAACAGTGTATGATTATAACCGTAACAAAAACTAACAGAGATCGTGACATGATCTCGCGACACCGAGATACAAGTTCTTCATATCGGGTTCGACTCACGGCCGGCATTGATCGCATTTAACACATATTTCCGATGGTTACTTACAATGGTGGGATTCAAATTTTTCGCCAGCCGGTTTTATGACAGAAGTTATATATTATCAGCCAGTTGTGTTTCAACTAATGGTACAAGCATAAGCAGCAATGCTAACCGGTTCGCTGTTCTAATAAAATTCCCTGAGCCGGTTCTACAAAACCGGTGCGAACCGGCTGAATCCCACCACTGGTCACTTACCCGAAAAGCGCAAGCTCATTAGCAACCTCTGTCAATGCACTCTTAAATATTCCGTTCAATGCTTTAGGAATAATCTCACTTATGCAACGTGACTGGGAGTGATTTTTTTAAATCAATATCAGCTACCGTGGGGGGGGGGAGTTGTTGCGAATATGCGTAACTGAGAATCGAACCCAAACTGTCTCAATTTTCAAAGCCCCGAACGGTTCCATTAACTACAAATTGTTAAACTTCCTTTCAACTTGTGAGCGCAAAATTACGACACTCCAACTGTTCAAAGCATCCATTTCCATATTATCTATATATGCAAGTAGTAAACCAATAACCCAATAACAGCTATATCTCTAGCATGCAATTTAAGAAGCGAAGCATTACCTCTGACACAAGATAATCCAAATGCTCTTCGTAAGTGTCGAACTCATAGTCTAAAGTTTCGAGATCATCTATTACCAGGAGATCAGCTCCGGCCAAAGGTACCCACGAAATGACAAACTAAAATAAAAATATATTTTCCCAACACAACTTAACACTCGACAAAAATACCTATTACAGTGTATATTATGAAGAAAAAATGATAAAATATCGTGCAAAATTACTTATTAACATTAAAAGCATAAAATCATAGTATTCTGGACAATCGCTTGACCTGGTATCGAACCCAGACTTCTATATTTATAACTTCCTTTACCTGCTCAATTGCGCTGCTGTTATGCCATCTTCCACGAAGACTCCATGTTAAACGCACGGAAGTATTTTGCACCTCAATGTAGGTTGATTCGCTATTAAATTCAATAAAAGCTGCAACAAAAACAAACTGAGTTGAAAATCTAAAAGGCAGCAAAAGTAGTTCACAATTTTCACGTCCCAAACTCTTTGTTGCTATTATTGCCTATTATTGCGTCAAAAATTTTAATTATTACGCAAAAAGACTCCAAAAGTAGACATAATTTGGACTGCTGGGTGATTGAGCATCATTTCGAATATTCTGTTCAATGCAACCGACCGGTTAGCTCAGTTGTCAAGCACACTGCCATCGGTGCAAGAAGTCAGGGATTCGATTCCCGGGCCGGTCACATCGGACACAGTGTCGACAAGTGCTCGCCACGCTGGAACGTTTGCATTTAAACGGAGCTGTGTTACCCAGGCGCTAAGCCGCGGAGATGGGCCCACCATTCGTTTCACACTTCCGCGAAATACCGCGAATATAATGAAGACTTGATTTTTTGTTGATGCTGGTAAATGCGACTGGCCAAGAGACTGTTTTCAGTTAAAAACGAGGCGTGGTTCTAGCAAATTTGAAGCACGACATGTTGCTGAATTTAATGAACATTTCACAACTATTTTAACAAAATCTTTAAAAAGTTATTGAAGATCTGGGGCGTTAACAAAATTAACGCATTGCGTTAAGTGCAACAAAAGTTGAGCAGTACACCGCCCTGGTTGATTCCAATTATAGCAGCGAACTCAAGAACAACCCTAGTTGCATCTGACATGCTGATATTTTTGGTGATACTCATCCAATTATTTTCCAAGTACAGATTGTGTGCAAAACATAACGTAAACAGATAAATAAATTCTCAGAGATTTGCAGTGAAATCGAAATAGCCTGAAGCCAATTGCTTCATGATAAATTTGTTGCGATGAAAAATATATTATTGCTAATTCTGTGAGCCTTGGCTCCAAAGGTACTTCACATTTGACAGCAGGTATTCTTAAATCTCTGATTTTTACGTCGTCATTTCAAAATTAGACTAATTAGACCTTTGGAAACAATATAAGCCGTGTTCACAAAAGTTGAAAAAGTAATTCTAACGAAATTCCATTCTTATTTCACAAATTGTTAGTGTAGTATCTGTTTGTACACGATATACATAATTTAACAAACAAGTTTGAGCGTCACAAATCAAAAACAAGATACTTACGGAAACAACTATTATTGCGAGATCTGGAAAAGCCGTCTAGGCAATTACAACTGTATCCACCGATGAAGTTGTCGCAAATGGCGTTGCTTCCACAAGGAGATGGCAAGAGACATTCATCAAAATCTTTAAAAAAATATACTGTAGTACTGTAACTGTCAACAACGAACAAGAGAAAAAAAAACATTTTACCACATCTTACTTGCTTTATAACCGTTTGTGGTATTTTACTACTCACAGGGAAAGCGGAACATATAAAATGGTTACAACAAACATTCTATTTGATTTTGAATAACATTCTAATTAAATGAGACTGGCAATGGTTTAAATATAAATCGAAACTTTCAAAAGTATTTCAAATATTATCGACTCTTATTTAGAAACTAATATCATGACAACCATTGCAATAGGTCTTATTCAAAACTGAAATAGCAGAATCGGCTGCTCAACAGAAAGGATATTATGTAAGACCTACAACTTTATTAACTACTCAAACGTTGCCAAGCTATTTACTCATTGACGATAATACTGTTGGAGTGTTGGTATCATATAAGTTGATATAACGCACATATTCATAGCAGTATGGTTTGGCATTAACACAAGAAACGACAAAAATGTATAACTACAAAAGTAATCAAATTGAACGCAGGTTTGCAGCAATGACATGCAAAGACGTGCATAGCACCTTATTTAAAAACGCAACCATTCGGCGTTGAAGCATTTTGCTCTGGCCCAAATCCTTAGTAGTAAACAACCTGAGCCCCAAACTCTAAAACCCTGTCTCAACTCTTATAGTTGGTTACACGAAAATTCCTGTCAAGTTACACTCTCTAGCTTAACGAATGGTTAATAAATAATAATCTTCAAATATGCAGCAAAAATAAATTCCTTGTTTCTTATTTCATCAGATAGTTTTCCTATCCAGGTACTGCTGGATGTTTAATGCGTGAGTCAGACGCTAATGTAAGTTAATAGCAACAAACCAACCTTAGAAGAAAGATTTTTATCATTTGCACTGCGCGTAGCTGTACACATAGCACCAGCATCGCTGTAGCGCTGAATAGCATCGCGGAAAAACTGTCAATCATATTTCAAAGGGCCAATGATGAAGCTATTTCAATATATTTACGCACAGTACGAGTGAGGTGTCGAGAAATTTTGAAAAGGGGGGGGGGGGGGGGGGTCATAAATTGAAAAGAATATCAAAAAAGTCTGGTACGTATCAGTCACATAACAACATTTCATCTTTTTTACTAAAAGGCCGAGTCAAAAAGGGGGGTCATGGCACAATGACCCCTCCTCCTAAATACTCTCCAGTGCAGTACAATCAAAACACATTTAATATGTGAAATCAGTTGCAAGCGTAATTCTTATCACGTTAATCAAGAAACAGATGTCACGTGTATTTCAGCGAAGGCAACGTTTTTCCCAAGTAAAAACTTAAAGCTATTTGGGTTCGAACTAAAATATCCAGGCTGGCACCTTTAAACAAGACATGTCAACGCATGAAAAAGCGTTTAAATCGTCATAACAAATTTTAAAGATCAAGTGTTAGTAGTTAATCATACTGAGTCAAATCTTTAACACTCATCAGCGGAGTTGGTGTATCGGCAACTACTTAGAAGATGAACTTCTTCACATACCGGTATATATGCAATTTTCTTAACGTAAAAATGCAGGTCTTATATTCGGCTGTTATCAGTCCGTGCTCCGTAGAAGTACTTTGGCCTTGGGATTCGTCAAAGCATTGGTGACCTTTGCGTTTACTGACGGTATGTTTTCTAAACTGTTCGCGCACACATAGACTCGGCCACGTGCGCCGCTTTTTGCGGGCATACCGGCTTGACGGAGAATAAATTTCTGCGTACCGACGTTAACACCACAACTAAAAGTTCTCGCATGGCTAGGCTGCATGAATTAGCTACCAAGTATTGAGCCCACTCCACCGACGAGATTAAAAAGGTCAAAACAATATAGGTCATTATCTACATTTCACGGCATTTCACTTTTCTGAAAATCTTCCTGACCCAATAAATTTCAAGAATTTGTTATTTTTTACCATAAACATTTGCGTCCTCCGTAAAAACTTACATTGCTGGGACATGTTCTGTATAGTGAATTTAGATTAAAAGCAATTTTAACGAAAAGCTGCAATTTTTAGAAGTTTTTGGTGATTTTTAGACGTTCCGATGACATAAATTTATCACCAGCAGTGTAAAACACTTTACCTTGACAAGAAGGTATCGAATGATCAAAGTTCTGATCAGACTGGCACGTCAAAACGCTGTTTCCTACCAATTGGTACCCTTCATGACAAAAGAATTGCAACTGGTCACCAATGGTAACTGGTCCTCCCAAGATATATCCATTTTCAAATTGATCCGGTTGTCTACACGGCTCTGTTGAAACACAATAATTTAATGACGAAAAATAAAGCCAGTAATTCTTGTAACTGAACGTTTTGACAACATAGATTCAGCAGTCATCACCAGCTTGAGCTATTTTTAACCATATTAACAGCGTTGCGAAGAGAGTAGCCTATACATTTATTTAATTATTGTCACATTGGTAGTTTTTAACTACTTTTATATCAAAGCTGGTTGAACTAGCAGCTAACATAAACCATGGAAAGAAAATTGAGAGTTTTGAGCCCAATTTTTACTGAAAGTTTTACTCTTTTAAAAGATTTAATCATTCGGTGTTTTTGTTCAGATTTTGCAGAAAAAGGAATGTTATTTTGCGGTAGAATCAAAAAAATAATGGATCGATTTAAATTTTAGACAACCTTAAACACACATGAGGTTGTCGCTCTGGTAGACCTATTGGCTCAGCTGTAAAGCACATTGCTATTGGTGCAGGGGGGGGGGGGGGGGATTCCCTCGCCGGTCAAACTGGACACAATGTCGCCACCGCTGCGACGTTTCTTCAGAGCTGTGTTGCCCTGATGCTATGCCGCGCAGATGGGCCCGCCACACGCTTCGGCGTGATAACGAGAGTATAATGAAGATTTGATTAGATTTTTGATACCCTGCGTTTTTTAACATCTGCGTGGTTCAATTTTCATTTTAATGCTTGTTTAATTTATTTTTTGAGCATTTAAAATTTTACGGAGCAAAGTTTTCCAAATTACAATAATTGACAATAAGGTTACTTTTATTTATTTACATCCTAACTTGCCTAAAGACCCAAAATATCTCGGAAAGATCAATTAAAGAAATGACAAAGCATAAGCAAAGCAACACAAGACTGCGTTGTGTTTACTAATATCACTCTCAATGCCCTTGAATCGGATTAAACGAAAGTTAAAGAAAAATTTAACCCATGATAATTTTATTGGTTAATCTCATCGCATTAACTCGTTTCCGAAACAGATTAACTTCTCGTAGTATAATACGACATTTCAATTCGTAGTGATTAAAAGATACTTATTTCTGATAGGTTTTTATAGCCCTCGCTTTATTTGTCGCGACAGCAGCTATAGCAACGAAAATCTGCATCGTCAGTTTTTTATCATGAAAAAACGACTCTGTGCTAACGGTATTTAGCTCAAAAACTTTTTCAAGTCAATGCAAAACTTTAAAAAGTAAGAAGTCAACCAAGCACCTCTAGCCTCTTTTTTCCCAGTGGGCCCCATTATTGTGATTTAATAGCCTTAGTGGTCATACGCAAAATTCCGAAGTAAACAAAGTTACCCAGTCCATAGTACCTAGAACCCAGTTATAACAAATAAAGCAAACCTCGAGTTTGTTATTCTGCTAACTTCGAAAATAAAGTTAATGCGGATATGAATATGATTTCTCTGCAAGCGCAATCACAATTGCATCGCAAAAATTTTGCTGGAGTTGCATCATCGCAACAACTGTTTTTGAGTTAAGGCGAACCATCTCCTTTCAAATACTACACAATATACAGATATTTCATTCTTGACAGAAAGTGAAGTTTTAAGTTATGTAGAATATTGGTTTTCAAACGTTGCAAACCTACGAACCTTTCTCTGTTGTGGACTGTAAATTTTGTAAGTTTGATAAGATCAAGAGTTAGTAAACCCATTTCATTACATAATTTCCTTTAAAAGTAATTAATCAAATCAAAAATCATTGCACTCGCGGTGTTGAAAGCTTGTAACGAGCTGTGGGGCTTATCTCCACAGCTTAGCGTCTGGGCAACACATCTTCGAGCTGCAACAAAACATCGCAGAGATGGCGAGTCGTCGGAAAACACTGTGTCGAGGATAGAACTCAAGACCTTCCATGTCGTTAGCGATGTCTTGAACGTCAACTGGCCACAATGTCAATAGACAGTTCAAAACGTAATAAAACAACAAATTTTTGCAAACGTATTGTTATTCAATAACTTACTCGAGCAAATACTGCCATCGCCAATTAAATTTCCAGGACAAGGCCCACATGTATATCCAGTAGGACTTGTGCTGTTGTCGGTGCAAGCACTGCCCGCATAGCAGGGCTCTTCCACGCACCTTCGCTTATCTTGTTCACAAAACATTCCTTTATATGGAGCAGGGCAGGTACATCCGACAATCTAAACGTGAAATATGATGATTAACTAATTGATTTTTTTCGTTTTGTGTAGTCAAGCCTTTCTGTCCTTGACCTGGGTGAAGCAACCACGCCTCCTCTTGTCTTTTTGAACTCCTCCCTTCCTATCTTCAGATCACAGCACTAACTTGATCATTTTGTTGCATTTTTTCTTTTCTTGTACTGTTTTAATATCATGTTCCATGCGTGGATTTATGGGGGGCCTCAGGGGGCTCGCCCCCCCCCCCCCCGAAATTTCCGAAATTTCTTCTAGTTAGCAAATGTCATAATTGATATCAAAATCTGAACTAAGATTCAGTAAGGTCGTTTGAGTAGCAGCGTTTTCTGTGATCAAATAAAAGTACTTTCTTATTAACGGCTAGGCTGCTATTGTTACTGGTTAGGCCTACATCATAATCCATATGAAAGTCAGAAATAAATTCATGATGAAAAGGTTGCTTAGACCAGAGCCGGATTAAGCAATGGGCAAATTGGGCAGTTGTCCCGGGCCCCACGCTTTAGGGGGCCCGCGCATTTCTCTAGCAGCTAGATTGTGAAACGATACTAATTTTAGCTCAAACCACGGCGGACGTTCTTTGGTTGGCACCCTATTTTGGGTGGAAAATTGGACATCTGTGTACGTGATGACCTTTTTCTTGCCTCGCGATCTCTTAATCCGTCCCTGGCTTGGGCTGCCTCTTCGGTGAATCATTGCAGGCCATTCCTTTCGAGCAGTAGGCTATTGCGGAAAAGCATAATACAGTACCGGTATGTACAGATAAAGAGTTCGCTTATTTTAGTAGTAAGATATTGAAGGAACCGGCCGTTAGTTCATTTGCTAAGCGTACGCCGCACAGGTATCGGTGCGGGAGGTCTGGGGTTCGATTCCCGGGCCAAGCAATCACATTGGCACAGAGTATAATGAAGATTTGATATTTTTATGTTTTGTAGTAGCGTAGTGATATGCCATTGTGCTTCGAAATCGAGGAACTGTAGTTCAGCTCCGTAGCCTACTTGTAATACGATACTAATAAGCCGAGTGTTTAGAGCTGGCAAGCCTTATTTCTGCCAATTAGGGTCCTACCTTAGTTTGTGTAACTAGCAGTGGTGTAAAACGTAGTCCAGAAATCTACTTAAGGAAAAGTATTGTTACTGATGGTGAAAGCTACTTGAAGTAGAGTAGAAAGTAGGGGATGTAAAAAGTAACCAAGTAAAAGTAGAAAGTACCAGCAATTTGAAGCTACTTAAGTAAAAAGTAGCGTTTGCAACACCAAGGCCATAAGGCTGAGCTTTGACAAACGATAATTTGCTCACTTCCAAACTTGACATATATTTTGCCGATGCTTAAGTATGTTTAGGATAATTAGCACATTTATTGGACGAACATAAAAAAGTGAAGTGTGTCATGATCTGCAAAATGCAACTTCATTGTCCACGCCAAACACAAACAACAAAAGACCACTTAATATCACGAAATTGTAAAATTTATATGTATAAAATAAAACAATACCTCATACTAATTTTGCCAGTTTTATTATCAAGCATGATTATTTATCATTTGCGTGATACATTGCTTAATATTAACTAAGTTACTTATCGTTTTTAAAGCCACTTAAGTAGCGTTATTTTCTGATTGAACTACTTAAGTAAACGTAGAAGTAGTCAAAATTTAAATCACTTAAGTAAGTACTAGTTACCAAGCAGTAATACTTAAGTAGTCTACTTAAGTAAAACTACTTCGTTACTTTATACCACTGGTGACTAGCATGCGTTGACCAACAGAGGGCAGTACCCCTTTCCTCGGGCAAAAATTAGTCCAAGATACAAAAACAAACGAATGAAATTGAAGTGTTGGCATGGACTATACACTTATTGTCAACAGCCAACACCCACCTCCTTAACGATTGCATAAAAAAGAAACCTTTCTTTTTTGAAACGAACCGACTTTTCTTCGTGCGGAGCTTGCCGCAATTGCTATCATGTTTTTTCTGTTCTGTCCAACTCTCTAATTAAACCTCGAGAAATTTTCACTGCGATGCGATGCAACAATACCGGTAGGCTAACTTTTCCGATGTGCTTTGCTTAACTACCTTTCTGTCATTGATGCTACTGTGAAGCACTTAATGAATAGGAGTTTCCTTAAATGCGGTGTATCTGCAGTAACTATATGACTCCACAAAAAAATCTTTTTGAAAAATTGAATCAGATCTTCATTATACTCGTTTCATTATACTCGCTGTAGTACCGAAGCGTGGTAGCGACTGGGCAACGCAGCTCCAAAGAAACGTCGCAGCGGTGGCGAGCCGTTGGCTACAGTGTGTCCGATTTGACCGGCCTGGGAATTAAACCCCAAACCTTCCGCATCTTTAACAACTGCGCAACAACCGGCCGGTTTGTTGAAAAATTATTAAAATATAAAAAACTAAATTGACACTGCCGTGAGTGCTCAAAATAAAATAAAAATATTGCCAAAAGACCAGACCAACAAAAGATTTGAAGAGGCCCAGGAGCGGAACGGAGGGGGGAAGGTAACATTGTTTTTACGTACCGTAACTACCTCAGGACCTGAAGTGCTCCGTTTTTCAGACATCCCGATTATGTGTTTGAGAGATCTGATGATATCGACGGTGTGATTTGGGTGAAAAATGCTCAGACAATATATCGACGCTGTTTTGGACCTTAATCGCATGATCAGGGATTCCTCTCGCGCGCGATTCATTTCGGCTCAAAAATGCTTCGGTAGAGAAGGCAGTGTTTTCTCATGCTCCACTATCTTCACTTTTCTAGACAGTTATGGGAGAAACTTCCCCCTTCATAATGAGTGCATATTAAATGTTTATATTAAAGTTTAAATGCGTTGTTTTTACCAATGTTGGTTCTTGAAAAAAAATTTTTGGAGGGAAGCAATTGCCTGTTTTACCCCCCTGGCTACACCCTGTTAGTGACGTTGCGAAAGCTGGCCTACTTTAGCCAGTTAACCTTCCTACGGCCCAAAAATGAGGTTAACTAAATTTTTTTCAGTAAATTCTTAACCACGGCTTGACAGCTTGAGTTTCTGTGAAACCTTTCCTCTCCTTAAATGAAGCGCAAAGAATAAACCAAAAAATTATTGTGAATGAAATATTTTGGTTGTTTTCTTAGTTATGGTATTATATAGCTTAATCATGGTTAACTGCAATTGCGTAATAATTTAGATTAAAAGCATCACAATCCGAGGCACTTTATTACCTCTGATTTACTGTGATGCAGTATCTTTACGTCATCACAATGTGACATCACTGAAACCCTTTCCATTGAAAAAATCCTGCGTACGCCACTGCAAGATAGCGTACTTTAATCATACACTTTTTCCTTCAGCTCCCTGAAAAAGCCTTAACATATTGAAATCTCTGTCCCCCCCCCCCCGACAAAAACTGTTTAATCCGCGCCTGTCATGTTCATATCTTTATGGAGTTCTTTATCTTCTCGTACCCTTGATCCTTGTTGACGGTGCGCAAAGAAAATACATTATTAGTGCCATTAATTTATTTCGCAGCTCAATTTATAATAAAAATGAGAGAAAACAATGTGGCAAAGTTTGAGAGCGCGAAAAGTCCCGAAGACCGTCTTAATCATAAAGCTATCTTACCTTATCTAGACGTAGTCAAGCGGAATTTAAATAGCTGCATTGCAAATATTGACACGGGTGCGGAGACAGCAAGCTAGAAGAAACGTAAACCCAAAACTTGGTGTTGTCTCCTTCTATTTCGTTTGTATTTTTTTTACTAAAACCCATCAATTGCTGAAACCCTCCATGCAGTGACAATTGGAAACGTCTCATATAAATAAGTAGTAGAACAGAAAGTGTTGAAAGAAACGAATCAAAACCTAGTTGTGGTTGGTCATGATCACTTAACCACATTTTAACTCATCGGAGATCTCTACACAAATGAGTTCCTGAAAAATCTTTTTCGAATCCGTTAAACAAACTAGCGAAATCCGAAGATAATACTCTGCTCGAGTAGTATATTACTGTGTACTGTGTTAGCATAACACTTAACACTTCACGAAATAAAATCTTTTTCACCTTGATCAAGAATAACTCCTGATATTTAAACATTTTATCAATACATCGAAAACCTGGGTCAGAAAATAAAAAAACGCCAATTAAATTTGCTCGTCTGACTGACTTTTATGTGACACTTGCACTACAGTTCAGCTACAACGACCCAACTCTTGTAGAGACAGCAGCTGACCAATTTGCTCTCTGCAGCTAATACTCGCATTTTAGCACGGAATTGACAAGTTTCACAGTTGAATACAAAAGCACACAAAAACGAAGCATTGACAAGTCTGTTGCCGCCTATTGAAAACAGCAGGGGCCTCCTGCTTAGAGCGTTGTGAGTAAGGAGAAAAAAATTCTAATTCATGCGTGGGATTTTAGTGGAAAATCGCTATGATGATGCAGTTTGAAATTCCAGTCAGATTCATGTGATAGGGTAAATTTAAATGACCACCACTGATTGAAGTTGAAACACAGAGGTTATAATCAAAAGGTTGCAAGCTATAAGTTCGACTCCCAAAAGGGGCTTTTCATATTGAAAAATAAATATCGTCTTCAAGTGAGAAATAATTCGATTTAAAAACCTGTACTAGTGCAATGAAAAAGCTTCAGCAAGATCCTAAAGTGATCACTTTCCGAAAACATGGCTGACAACAGGTTGGTAGAAGATAAAATTAATTAAAAAGCACAATACAATTACACAACGCGCATCACATGAGTGGAGCTTCAAACGCTGCACACGAAGCAGGCGAGTGTTAACGATTCAAATCAAAACACGAAATTTCTCAGTTAGTCCTGAGCTATGCTGACGGGACTTCAAGCTCTCATATGACTTTGACCCTCTATTCTCTGATTTTCAAATTATTTTTTCTTCTGAGAATTGGAGGAAAGAAACCGTAGAATGGGTTGAATAGCCTCCACCCAACGTTGCGGATAAAATCAGTTTGGGCTGCATTTACAGTGACCAAAAAGGCCAAGTTGTTCATTAACTAAAACTTCTTGCAACTTGAAGTAAATACTAGAACTTAAATTTTAGACCTTTTTTGCAAACTGAAAAACTAAGTGAGGTTGCTAGCAATATATAATCAAACGGGAAAGCAAAGTACTGTGACTTCAACAACAAAAAATTTGATACTAGAATAAAGTAATGTTTTTATTGGTGCTTTACAATTGTGAGGTTTTTTAGCTCCAGGACATCGCAAAAAAATTACAAAATCAATATAGAACTTACACAAAATGTCCGGCAATGCTGATTCAGTCAAAAAAACCCAAATTTGTCGGAATACGGTTCAGAAATACGGTTTAGATTCGGCCAATGACATTATTCTTTCTGCATACGTAAGAAAACAAGTGCCAATCACTACAAATTTCGCGAGACCACCATTTCGAGGATCTGAGCGAAGACTGCTGGCGAGCAATTCAGCAAAACTCCTCGCCGTAATGCAACAATAATCACGTCAGCAAGACGAGTAAAGCATGATGGTTTGATTCTTAGAGACGCAAGTCATTGATACTTATATCGCAGAATGTGATTGCTGAATAGCGGTCCTACTAAACACCGCAAAGGACTGAAACACCGTAAAGGACGACAAAGGACCTTAGATTGATCTACTATACACCGCAAAGAACAACAAAGAACTTGGAATCATACCATAACAAAGAACGACAAAGGACTTTAAATTAGGGTTAGGGTTAGGGTTAAGTTAGGGTTAGGGTTAAGTTAGGGTTAGGGTTAGGTTTAGGTTTAGGTTAAGGCTAGGGTTAGGGTTAGATTAGGGTTAGGGTTTTAGGGTTCTTTGTCGTGCTTTGCGGTGTTTAATACATCAATTTGAGGTGCTTTGTCGTCCTTTGCGGTGTTTCAGTCCTTTGCGGTGTCTAGTAGGACCCGCTTAATAGCGAGTAGCTCAACAGCAGTGTTACCTCCAATGATTGAGCAGTTCCAATATCAGCTATTGTTTTATTGAAGTCGCAAAAATTGCTTTCTCTGCATTCGCACAGTTTCCAATCAGGATAAAATTGGGTGATTCCCCCTCTTTGGTCATCCGCCACGAAATGTATGCTGAGAATTTCATGAATCAGAGCGATTTGTGCTGTACTACGAGAGATAAAGGAAAATACTCCGTCTGTGGAAGAAAATTGATATGCCGGTTAGCTCAATTGTTAAGCACATTGCTATAGGAGAGGGAGGTCTGGGGATCGATTCCTGGCGAGGCAAATCGGACACAGTGTCGCCAACGGCTTGCCATCTCTGCGATATTTCTTCGAAGCTGCTTAGCCCAGGCACCAAGCTGCGGAGATGGGCAGCGTCACTCGTTACACGCTTCAGCATAGCTCGGTAAGTCTTATAAAGATTTGATCTTTTTTTTATTTAAATCAATTTGGTGTTATGCAATTCATTTCTAAGGCCTATTTCTTGCTAATGGATAAATGGAACTAAAGAACAGGAATGTATTGCCTTACTACGCCGCGCACAGTGTATGTGTATAGCCTGCGATATAATTAAACAAAAATTAATTGCTGCCAACGAAGTTCTCTTATATGTCACTTTCACGGTCAAATTTGACACGTTTATTTCAAATTATAACGACATTTTTATTTAAATATTATGACAAAGTGAAGACGTTGATTTAAGTTTTACCATTCAGAAATTTTATCACCTTCGGAAAGCAAGGCCTTTGCAAGGGGTTTCAGAATGGGCAATTCCCATCCAAAAACCATTTGCCCATCCTAAAATAAAAAATTGCCCATATTGGGCAATTGTTCTAACAGCAGTTGCTAGGCACTTTTTGATAAGGTAAGTGCTTTTTCAGTGTGAACTCTATTTTATGATTTGGAAAGAATTAGTGATCGAACGATTCGAACCTGAGACCAAAGTTTTAAAAATCACAACTACGTTTGTAATCGCAACTTTGTGCAGTATTTTAAATATTTCATAAAACCCTTTTATCGCAAATTTCTCTCTGATGTCTCGTTTTCAGCATAATTTTCCTTTCTCGTTTTTCCTTTTTTGTTATTCTTCTTCGTTGCTACTATAACCAGATTCTACGTTAATTGTTGAACTTTTTATGCCAGTTTTTTGTAATGAATGTGAGTTAAAAGGTGCATGCTTTTGCATAGGCCTGTTTCTTAACAAGATAAAAAGCTTAGGTGTAGCCTACACTCTAAAATATGTCTACATTTTTGACAAAAAGACGTGCAACGTGCAAGCAATGGCGTTCCCATATTATTAATCATAGCCCACCTAAAATCTTAATATCGTTATAGATTATATCCAATGTTCATGTGCAAAATACTTCTTATACCGGTAGGTCTACATTGCTTGTTTTCGCGTAGCCTATATGAACAAACAATGATTGACCATGCGACTTTTCCTTCTTCATTCAGAATAAGAGCCTAATTGTAAAGAAATCGGAAAGGGGGGTCTGGGGGGCTTCACATTTAGGAGTTTGCCCATCCTAACGCAAAAGCTTAAAAGAGGCACTGTCGGAAAGGGTAATGAATGTTCATGTGATCTAATAATACGACATAATTTTGTGATAATACTTGAGATGTAAATCGTATGCGGTAGGACTAAACGACTGCATTTCTTGTTAACTGCCGATTTAAAAAAGTATGGGTATTTTTTGCATTCTTCTAAAACTTGACGTCGTCTTAAGCTTAATACTTTTTAATACAAGGACTAGCCTACAACCCCCGTTTTCTACCGATAAAGCTTTTTTTTTCATTTGAAAATATTATACAGCCTGATACTAATAATTGAGGCGATGAGGTTGCTTGCGATTAATTGTGCTTCAAAATCCTCAATCGGCTTATTTCTTGGTATTACACTAGTCGCACGATTTATTCTTGTAATAAAATTGAAGTAAAAAAAAAACTATTAATGCAAGATTCTTGAAATTTTGTAAAAAATAAGAAACAGTGACAAGAAAGTAGAAAAACTATAAAAAAGTGGAAAAGAGTTTGTTTTTGTGTGCGTATTGCCAATATAGCGGTCGTATCAAGCGTATTGCCGCTGGCAGGACGCCTACTTATACCACCTACAGTGTATACAGCCTTATGATTTCACTACGCAAAGTGCAATGCACATTCAAAGCGCTTCGGTCATAAATATACGACTTGCCACGTTTTTTTCAATGCTGTTCATTTACAAGGCGTTGACGCTAAAACAAGCAAATATGACGGCAATAAATAAAAGTTCTTGGACATTAACTTTAGTTGCAAGTCCAGTATGTTGGCAAAATCATCGATTAAAATTTTGAAAAAGTTTCGCATTTGATGATTTTTTTTTTTTTGTCAGCGCAATGAGATCAAGCAGAAAAAGACGTTCATGGGGCAACTAACCAGACGCCTATTTTAGTTTTTACGTGATGATGAGAGAAGTCATATGCCTGTTTGCAACGTTTTTATTTTTACTGAAAGAAAATCAATTCTTCCCATTGGCGTAATGGTTAAAGACATCGCTGTTCGTGCGGTAGGTTTGGGTTCGATTACCGGGCCGGTCAAATTTGACAGTGTAGCCATCGGCTTACCACCGGTGCGACGTTTCATCGTTGACCAGTCGCTAAGTCGCAGAGAAGGACCCCGCCATTCGCAATACGCTTCGGAGTAATACTGCGAGTATAATGAAGATTTGACCCAATGAAACCACACTTTTGTACTTCAACTTATCTCGTTTTTCCAACTTACGCTTACAACGAACATGGCTAAATTCGTTTCAAATCAGCACCTATTCAGTTTAACGCACATGCATACACTTAAGCAAAACTAAACGCAACTTTTCGTCAAAAAATTCAAACCACGATAGTACCTGCTCCTAGGTTTGAATCCCTCGGATTGTTTTCTTCCACAGTTATTGCAATGGGGTCTCCATCTGGGTCCACTGCAGTAATCTGCGTACGAGAAACTTCTCCCGCAATATAATGAATAGTGGTATTGAGAAAGTAAGGGGGAGAGTTGCCATCTAAAAATCATATAAAACAATATGTGTTTCATTACTACAGTACTTCAAATTAGCTGTTATGCATTTTGCAGATTTGTTGGTAAAGAGAAACAGCCGAAAGCTCGTATTCTTTATTGCTTCTACAAATTTTCTTTAATTTTGTTGCAAAAAATTATTCTCTCAACTGTGTCAACTAAAAATCATAATATTTCTCCTTTGCTAAGAAAAAAAAAAAACAGCCAAGTGCTTCGTTGTGTTTATTGGAGAAAAAACATCTCCATTTTTACCGAAAAATTTCAAACTCACGAAGAGCTTTTTCAGTGATAAGCCAACCCATCAGACCATACGGCTTTTAGCCGAATTTAATTACTAAGTTATAATCATAATTATTAGTTGTCAGAAATTTCTTACTAACAACTTGTTTGTTATTATTTTTTGTAAGTATTTCAAGACATTTGATGAGGTTTTCTTCAGCTATTCTGCTGCTGTACAAAAAAATAAATTAAAGATGCATTTGATTCTCAAAGAAAGACGGTTACTAGCAGCCGGGGCGAATCCAAAGTTTTTCTAGAGTTAGGCTAAAAACTGAGTAATCTGCTTATCTCGCGGTTGTGTGCGTTTAAAAGCATCAAAATAACAATCTGCTAATACAAAAAACAAAAAAATGGGGAGTTTGAGAGCCCCTGGATTCATCAATGAGCAGAATTGCAGGGAAACGTTTAGTTTTTTCCTCGGTTAAAATTTAATTTTGGCTCTAGACTACACTATGACGATGATCTTGCAACGCAGCAAACCTACCCTCAAAGTTTGTAGTTTTGCCGCAACAATTAGTGCTAAGTTTTTTGCTCGTTTATTATAGCTCATGGCGATCTAAGAAATCAGGATGAAGCTAGAGATAAGGCGAAATGAAAACCTTGTCGATCCTTCAGGCTAAATATATCGTGTGCAGGTAATTTCGACAAGCGTTTACTTCAATATATACTACATGCTTGCTTTCCGTTGCTACTTACAGTGTAAATTTTTGGCATCGTTTTGGCAAAAACAGCATTATATCACGAATGCTACGATGAAACTGTTATTCTTCATTTAACATATTTCTTAAATTTTTGATATGACGTTATTGCGCAAGCTGCAAGTTGTATCTTTTCTTGGCTCATTCAAACTGCAGCCGATCGCAGAAAAGCTCTTGCAAAAACTTTACCGACTAATTCAGAGAACCTGAATTTATTCTAGTTGGCCCAATAAAAATCAGCATATTTAATCATGTCTTGTAAAAAAATCTTGCGACAGTAAAATCACAAACTTTTAGAATAAGTAAGCTTTTACGGAGCTTGTTTAGTTAAACCACAGTGTATCCATGATTGCTGACATTGGAACCACTCTCTGTGCTCAGTGTCCGGAACGAAAGTCAGAGCGTAGATGTAATGTTATCATTCCTTATTTTTATTTTAACATTTCATAGCGATCTAAGAAATCAGGATGAAGTTAGAGATAATGAGTTTAGCCTGGATTGGCTGTGCGTAGCAAGGCTGACGAGACTTTTGTTATAGTCGAAACATTATTTTAACGTTGTTTTTATGAAATTTACAAGGAGTTTCTAGTGTAGTTTATTTGATTGTTGCAATATTAGCGAACAACGTCAATATCTACTAGACTATGAACGCAGTTCGGTAGAGCTTATTCTTACTTCTATTATGTAGTTCAACCTTTTTGTATGTAGTTTTCCTGTATGTATGTAGTTCAACTCGGTTTTACAATTTATATTAATTTCTTGCATTTTGCAAAAACAAAAAATTCAAAAGCGGCAACATTACATCTGATGTTTTTTGGAAAGCACGCAGCATTTTTGTGGACATGCGTAACAACGCTTTTTTGTTAAGTGGATCCACTGTAAGAATTGTGTGTACACTGTGGTTAAAACTATTTCGTCATACCAAACAATACGCCGTACTTTCAATTAAGTTTGAACCATGTAGCTGCCACGCGCAGGTATCTGCCCACATGAAGCTGAGAAGTGCAGCAGTTTTATTAACCACAACGGAAAATATTTAACATAGGTAAATGAGCTATTTTTTTTAAGTGATAATTATGGTATATTTAGCTGAATTAAATACCTACCTTCATTGGCGGCCTCTGAAGAAATATCTCTTTTTTGTCTTGATTTTTCTTCGCTCAGCCTGCTAATTTTATCAAATAACTCCCCGTTTTCAAAATCAGAAACGAGTATTTTCCGTAATTCTTTCTTAGGGGCTGGCAAATATGATTGCCATTTCAAATCTCCGTATTTCTGCGTTTCAATTGAGTGAAGAATTATTCCAGATTCCAACGTATCAGTGTTTGTTACTGTGTCAGAATCGAGTATGACGTCACAAATAGAAAAGGAAACTAATTTACATAATATGATAAAAATAATACGCGTTGACGTAAAGGTTGTTGAAGTTCTAGGGTTTGGAGAAAAATGTCTGCTTTTTCGTAAAAACGGATTCATTGTGGGTCTTCGAAATCTTTCAAGACTTCCTTTTCCCTTTGCTTCCACGGAAGATGTTGTTTTTGGTACACAGTCTTATATTTTTTTAATAGTCCAACTACGTATAGAAAATACCAGACTCTTAAAAAAGAAAACGTTGCTGTAAGCAAATTTAGCTTAATTTAGGAGTATATTTAGGGGGGCGGGCATTGCGCCATGTCCCCTTCCCCATTCCCCTTTTGATTTTGCCTTTTAGCAAACAAGAACAAATGTTGCTGAGTGACTAAAATATGCCTGACTCATTTGATGGCCGTTTGGGTTTATGGCCTCCCTTTCTTTTAACATTTCTCGCTACGCCATTGGCTTAATTGCGCTCATGCAACCAACCACACAAAACTAAGATTTCAAAACTACACAAAAGAGTTATGACAGAGCGTTTTTTGAAGCCTAATGTGAAAACAGCCTTTTGCAAAGCTATTCTTATTGAACCTTTTCATAAACAACTTTGAACAACTAAAAAAATGACTTCCTCAAGACGCTAAAGTAGCTGCTAAAAGTTTGAAAATTTAGACGAATCATTTTCAACCAGTTTTAAGATTGCTTTTGACGCTAAAATGCATCTAGTTCCCGAAAGTTGTGAACAATTTCTAATGTAACGAAAATCAACAAGATATCGATATTGGTACTTTCATCCACAGCTTCCTCCTGATATATCACAGCAAAAAAAATGTAATATAGATAATCAAAAGAACCTCTAAACATTCTCAACTCTTCTTAATCTCTTCAACAAACAACAAAGTTTTTCATATTTTTAAATTTTTAGTTTTTTACACGCTTAAAACACTTTTTTTTCCGGATTTACAATCCAGTTTTACTATCCACTCCAAAGCCTCCATCTGACCAAACAGTCCTGTTCCAACTGACCAAAATATTGTAAGTTCGAAGAAGCATAAAAATTTTGCCTTAGGCTTTGCTGGCAAAGTTAATGATCCACACGGTAGAAGCGCAAGTTCTCGTTTTTTCTTTGACTTTTTTGCGCAAGAAGATACTTCAAATTTCAAAAAACACAATTTTTTCGCTTCCTTTATAAAGGAAAAACATAAATATAGAACGACAGTTGCGATCCATTGGTCGAGACTAGAGCTGCAGTAGAACAAACATAGGTGCAAGATCCATTCGAAACGATGAATTAATTAATCCAGTTTTATCAGGTCTTGGAAAATGTTTTCGAAAATGCTTTCAAGTAAATTTTCGGTATGTAGTCATTATTTTTTGACATGCCAAATAGAAATTGATAGGGAATCATTGTTTTTGCTTATTCAGGTGGAATTTTATTTTTTCACCATCATTAGAATCCCAAATTAAACAATTGAGGAAACTGTCTTGACGTGAGTTTGAAATGCTTATTACCGTACTTCTAGCACAGTTGCAGTATTGTATTTTGAATATATTTGCATATTTATGCTCCTATCGCGAGAAAGCGATCAAAGCGCTGTAACGAGCTCACGTAGGAGTTGGTTTGACTCGACTAGCATTGAAACCCGAGTCTACACCTCTAAAGGCGGACGCTCTCACCACTCGGCCATCTGAGCTGGTTAATTTATCGTCAACCAATACAAGCTTCTTGTTTCGAATCCCATGGTAAACACAGTTGTGGCGCGTTATAGTCTTTCGCAAAATCGCCTAATTACGGTGGGCGTGCTTTGAAATGAGACGCATAGAAACATCTTTGAATGGCTTATTGAACTGTAAAACTAAATATCTCATTATGATAACAAATAATTGACTTTTTGCAAATACAGTTCTTTTTCTATACTTTTTTTATAATGTAATACAAAATCTTGCATCAAGTATCAAATAAAGCTCATAATCGAAATACGTTGGATATAGTTCTCGTACATACACTTTTAATTTGCACTGAAAACTATATTTAAAATGGTTTAAGCAACAACTCAATGAAGTGCATTTGGCCAATTTTGTTTTTGATATTTAACCAAGAGTCAACATAGTTTTAAAGGTACACCAAGTTTTCTTGTTATCTTTTTAGAAAAATATCAAAATGCTTTTTTAAGGTTGGTTATGAAAACATACCTTTTGTGAATCTTTGAAAATGAAGATAAGCCTATAGGTCAGACAGTTTTGGCTACAGAATTTAATGAAACTGACGCAAATTTCATTACCCTGAGGCTATTAATGTGCTGCAGAATGGAGTATATTGTAAAATCTATCTTAAAGCAATGGCATCATAATTTGTATATCATCAAACATTTTATTAAAGCGAGAACAACCAAAATTACATGAACATTTCGTAATTTTACACTGAGTCTAAGAGCACCCACATAAAAAAGCCTAGTAAAATTGTGAAGCATTTACTTCTGTTTTCTTGTTGTGCCGTTGGAAAAAAACCTATAGCGCTTTGATCGCTTTCTCGTGGTAGGAGCATATATACGCGACTAAATACAAATATAAATTCATCTTGTTTTTTGCTTGTAGATCTACTAAGATACGCAAGCTATCCTAAATGCAAGTATTTGAAAGCGTAATCTTGTCTTCCCATAGCGGACTCTGTTTGGTTGTCTTTGTTCATTGAGGGTCCAGAATAGAATATAGAGCCAGCAGCTCAAGTTGGAGTTTCTAACTTAAGTAGCTAAAATGTTTAAACCATAAATATACAACTAAACTAAACTAAGGTATATTGCAGCATAAAAACTGCCTGCAATTAAGGTTTTTATTCAATATCATATAACTGTACAGTATTAATTACTTTGTTGACCGTTGCAATTTAATTGCCTATATAAATTCGCACTTCTTTGAGCTCATTCTAATACAATATGATGTAATCAATCACACATTTTGATTTAGTCAAAATCACGATAACAACACCAAACAATTCAACAATGAGCATAAAAGATTGGTGATATGACAGGGAATCGCGAAGGGACGCAGGGTCTTCAAGTCAAGCGATTCCTGAAAATCAAATTATCGAAAAAAGCAGTTCAAAGGGAGTGTTTATCTATTTTATTTACGTTCTAATGTAATTTAGTTAACCTCAGTAATTTGAATAAAAAACTTATCCTCAGAAAGTAGTCAAGTACTGCAACGATTTAGCTCTTGTGCTTCAATGATATATGTACTTCATTACTACAGTAAATCGTAATTTACAAGTCTTATCTCTTTATGTTTTTTAATAAACTTATGATAAGATGATTGTTTCAATGAAATAGGCTACGAGTTCCATAATTTTGCCCCTTGAAATTTGATGGACTTTGGCACGCGATTAGTAGAATATGAAGGTACGTAGCATTAAATTTTGATGAGAAGATGATCTTGTGTTATGTTTATTAAATGTAAGAATCGGAATGGTAAATTCTTAAAGTCGGCTGGTTAGTTCAGTTGTTAAGTAGATTGCTATCGGTGCGGGAGGTCTGGGGTTCGATTCCCGGGCCGGTCAAATCGGACACATTGTCGCCAACGGCTTGCCACCGCTGCGATGTTAGTTCGGGGGTGCGTTGCCCAAGCGCTAAGCCGCGGAAATGGGCCCCACTACTCATTACACGCTCCGGCGTAATACCGCGAGTATAATGAAGATTTATTTCGATTTTTGTGCAATTTTGTTACATTAAAAGCTTTTATGAAATTGATTTCATGACCTTCATAAGTTTAGGAAGTTTATGAGTTTTATTTGACTCGGTCTTATCTTATTTTGACCTTTCTAGGTCTAGTCAAAGAAGCTCAGAGCAATTTGGAGTCAAATCCTTCAAATCAAGAAAGAAACTTCGTAGAATTTTAAGTGATGTCACAAAAGAAATTCACGCTCGCCCAGTGGCGGATCCAAGTAGGGGGGGGGTGTGGGGGGGATGCATTCCCCCCATCAGCCAATTTCAACAATGTTTTTGATGAATATAATTTTTCCATGATTTCGAACCTCTTGGATTTAACAATAATTCTTACGCCTTTTTATAAGGTGTGTTTACACAGAATGTGATGCAACTTTTCGTACGTCAGGTGACGTAGGCCACGAAACAGTAAGAAGTTACGACGTAAAGCTACGTCACCTTGCATGGCATTTTAGAAAACAATCATAAGGTGCGTTACAAAATTACCGACAAAAAGCAAAACTGTTGGGGTTTGAGTTGTGTGGAAGATATTTCCACCAGCTTCTTACGTCAAAAAATGGATAAAATTTCGTACGACAACAAATCGGATTAAAATTGCATTTCGTGCAAACAGACCTTTAGCCATGCATAAATCGAAAATGTGCAAACACAATGCAATATATTTGGTGAAGGACTAATTAGGGGTATAAAAACAAAATTTGCGTTACAAATTGTTCGAAAAGCGCTAAAATGCCCATTACAGTATGTAAGTTTTCAAAAATTTTCCGGGGGAGCATGCCCCTGGACCTCTAGAATCATTTTTGTTTCCATATTTGCTTCAAATTCAACTTTGCCAGAAAAAATAAACTTCAAAAATGTCAAAATTTGGTGCTAAAAAGTTCTGAATATACCGTACTCCCCTCACATGGACACATTTTCTAAAAAGGGATTATTTACGCTCATTTTCGGGATTAACATCTTTGTATTCAGTTAAATTCAGTTAACATTCAACCTAATTCAAAACTGCATCCCCCCCACCAAAATTTTCTGAATCCGCCCCAGGGCTGCGAACTCGATCGATTTTTAACCAAGTTTAAGTTCGAGTTCATTTGCAAGTCTGAGTTCAAGTTCGAGTTCTTAGAATTATATTTTTCGAGTTCAAGTTCGAGTTCGGCAAAAATGACCGAGTTCAGCGAGTTCGAGTTCGCAGCCCTGGACTTTATAAATCGCAATGGCATGAACAATAAACGACATGCAGCTTTTCTTTTGGTAAAATCATTTTACAACTTCAATTTACACGGATTGTGACTACTTGAACAACAAACTATATATTTCGTAGTGATCTTTCATTTCTTTTCAACAATTTAAATATCTTACTAATGAACTCGAACAGTTTTATGCGAGTTCGAGCTCGAGTTCAAAACAAAAATTTTTTCGAGTTCAAGTTCAAGTTCGAGTTCGGCAAAATGATCAAGTTCTTTCGAGTTCGAGTTTAAGTTCGAGTCCGCAGCCCTGATCCGCTCCTGCCCTTGCCATATCGCTCAAATTACATCAGCAATGACCAATGCGTAATGCAAGGACTGGAAGCCCCATGCAGATAAGAATGCTCAGTCAAGCAAAAGACAAGTCAAAGTAATCCTCAATATAATTATTGTATTCGATCCATGCACAAATCAATAAACACACAGTAACTGGTGAGCAAAATGAATTGAACTTAAATTTGTGATTTTTGATTGCACTTTTATGATGTTGGCTTCAATCATTGCTTCAATACTACGAAACATTTTTCAAGTTGAAAATTGAGTTGCTGATGTCGAACAGACTTACAACTGTGACTAATATGTATCGTACGCCTTGTCACGTATTTGTTGATTCCTTGCTAGAATTTAAATTACCCTAATTATAATATTTCTTCTAAAATATCTTTAATCGTTGCGATATTATCTTGATAAAGACTTTTCACGGGTAACACGTTTTGTGCTGAAATCTAAACATTCTGACTCATAATTTATCAATCAATAAATATCAAATATCTGTTGCTAGTTATGAAATATTTTTGAGCGCCATTGTACTCGGAATTCCTACCTCATTAGCTAATTTACACATTTTAGATGAGCAATTGAGCGTATTGTATATTTAGTAATGGGGTAAAGTAACGAAGTGGTTTTACTTAAGTAGACTACTTAAGTATTATTGCTTGGTAACTAGTGCTTACTTAAGTGATTTAAATTTCGACTACTTCTACGTTTACTTAAGTAGTTCAATCAGAAAGTAACGCTACTTAAGTGGCTTTAAAAATGATAAGTAGTTAATATTAAGCAATCTATCGCGCAAATGATAAATAATCATGCTTGATATAATAAAATTGGCAACATTAGTATTAGGTGCACGGGTATTGTTTTATTTTATATATCCAAGTTTTACAATTTCGTGATATTAAGTGGTCTTTTGTTGTTTGTGTTTGGCGTGGACAATGAGGTTTCATTTTGCAGATCATGACACACTTCACTTTTTTATGTTCGTCCAATAAATGTGCTAATTATCCTAAACATACTTAAGCATCGGCAAAATATATGTCAAGTTTGGAAGTGATCAAATTATCGTTTGTCAAAGTTCAGCCTTATGGCCTTGGTTTGGCAAACGCTACTTTTTACTTAAGTAGCTTCAAATTGCTGGTACTTTCTACTTTTACTTGGTTACTTTTTACATCCCCTACTTTCTACTCTACTTCAAGTAGTTTCCGCCATCAGTAACAATGCTTTTACTTAACTAGATTTCTGGACTACTTTTTACACCACTGTTTAAGCACAAAGTTGTAACTTTACTAACGTAGTTATACTGTAATTTTCATGAACTATTTACAAAGTCAACACCGCTTTTCGTAAGTCTTAAGTCGCTTGAGAAAGCATTAAAAATTCTTGGAGAAAACCGATACTCTTTCTCGTGCAATTGGTACCTCTCGGATGCCAAAGTCGAGAGTTCGATTCCTAACAACGTTTTCTATGATGTATGTACTTAAATATATTTGTAAAAAAACATTGTTGTTAACTGATTGGTTGGTTCCTCTTTTTTTCTTCTGAAAGCGACGTGAAGCTTTGTGCAGTGAATTATTCCCTTCTCACTTCTGAGGTCTGCGAACTTCGCTCGTTTCCATTCGGGTATCTCCATTTATAGAATAGTATGGAATAGTATGGAAAAGTATGGAATAGTATGGCATAGTATGGCATAGTATGGCATAGTATGGCATAGTATGGCATAGTATGGCATAGTATGGAATAGTATGGAATAATATAGCACAGTATGGAATAGTATGGAATAGTTTGGCATAGTATGGAATAGTATGGCATGGTATGGAATAGTACGGCATAGTATGGCATAGTGTGAAATAGTATGGCATAGTGAATGTGCACAGTACTCCAAATGTGCGGAATCTTATATAGGTCATATGCTCCCGAGGTTCAAACGGCCCTTTTGTCCCAACCGTCCTAAGGCCCGTTTGTCCCAGGGACCAAAACATGCTGAGACGCAAATCCCCTGTTGCCCCAAATGCCCTGAGGCCCATTGGTCCTAGAACCCCATTTATGCATAGAAAATGTCCCAGTGCCCTAAAATAACATCCTATTCCTAGGCCCCATTTATTGCTTCAACCGTCCTGTCCTGAGGTCCTTGTGCCCTAAATTAGGCCTAAGGCACATTTACCCTGAGGACCATTCACCCCAAATTTAACTCTTTATATGGCCCCCTTCACTCAAGTGCCCCAAACGTCCCAATTCACTCTAGTGCCCCAAACGTCCTATCGCCCAGTTCTGTCACACTATACCACAGTACCTTACTTACTATTCCATACCATGCCATACTCCTAATACTATTCCATAGGCCTACTATGCCACACTATTCCATACTACGCCATATCGTTCCAGGGGCGTGCCCAGAAATACGTCCCGAAATGAAGCGAAGACTAAAAAAAAAAAAAGGATCTTCACTTCATTCGACGTCCAATTTATCGCACGATATCAAGTGAAGACTAAAAAAAAAGGTCTTCACTTCTTTCGACGTCTTACATTTCAGTGGGGGGGGGCGGCCCCAGCGGCCCCCCAGGATACGCCCCTGCATTCCATACTATGCCGTACTATTCTATACTATATGCCATACTATTCCATACTATGCCACACTATTCCATATTATGCCATGCTATTCCATACTATTCCATAATTAGAGTGTTCTCTATTTATGGAAGAGTGTTCTACATTTATGGTATAGTACGGCATACTATTCCATACTATTCCACAATTAGAGAAACTGTTTTCATTCAGCTTTTGATTGCCACGTAATGAAATTGCTGGTTCATAAAACATTCAAGGAAAGATATTTATTTCACGCCATGATATTTTGTTAAACACGCTGAAAAACACGCTCTCTTGTTCAAGACCACGCGCAAAAAATACGTTAAAACACGCGGAAAAGCAAATTTTTGGAGAAAATTTTATGCATATCATGCAACGGAACTCGTCATTGTAACAAGATCCAACCACCTTGTCGCGTTCGCAAGAAAAAAAGAACTCATTACAATGAAACTATGGATTTGAAGAGACGAAAATCCTTTAAAAATTGTTGGAGATCGAAAAGAATGAGTAAGCATTGATCTTTTATCATCATCAACAACATAGGCCTACTTATACAGCACGACAATGCAAAGAAAAGTGTAGCCTACTATGCATTTTAATTAAAGGTTCTCGAAAAATTCCAATCCAGCAAGACTTCAATATTCCTCAAAAGAATCCAATATAATCTCCGAAGGTTGAAGGAAAGCAAATTTTTGAATAATTGAAAATTTGTTGTTTACTGTTGTGACGCATCCTATTCCCTATTAAGACAAAGCAGAAAAAATTGCAACTGTGTAAAGACGTCAAAAACCAAAAAGTGATGGATATTTATTTCATCTGTAGTTTAATTCTCTGTGTTAAATAAACTATCGTCAATGTTTTGACAGTCATGTGAAAAAGTTGTTATTGGAATAAACAAAATTCATTGAATTGAAGTTTAATGTGCTTGTTGTTGCAATAAATTCGATTTAATTTCGCTGTTGGTATTTGAATTTATCCAGGCATTTAATAACATTAAGATCGAAACTACCATACAGCTTTACAATACCTTTTTTTTACAGCAGTCGTCTCTCAAACAAAACTCAAGCGTTAAAATAAATAAGTAGCAAAAATGCATTGAATTGAAAGCTGCAGCATAGCGCATTTAAGAGGCCAAGCGCAGCTTTCATTCACTAGGTATTGGATCCAAGTCAAGAATTAACATAAATTCACAGTCGAGTTTTTCAAAAAATTACTTCCGTTATTTTTTCCAAGTCACGTAAACTTTGAACCGGAGGGAGAGCGGTTTAAGTCACGGTCGAGGAGCAAAACCATCATTCTAAGCTGGTAAATTTATTTTGGTATTCAGTAACACCCGGCCTAGTAGAAAAAAATGATGTCAAGCACATTTTAATTTTGCAGTGATAGGCATTACAATCTGCAGCTTATACGAAAAACGAGCCATAGTGCCACACAAAAAAGAAAAAACGGACCTTGTTTATAGAATTTTACCTTTATGCAGTAGATCAGATGCATCAAAACAACTTTCCTTTTTCTTTGCAATTATCAGATTTGCTGATGGAGTTACCGACAAGTTTAACTAATTTATCGAAAGCAATCGATGGTTTTATTAGGCTATAAGCATAATTAGTATTTGCACAGTCTGACCTTCACCGGAACTTAATTTTGGCAGAAAGTGGTTTAATAAAGAAACAACATCAAGATATTTACGGGCCAAAGCAAGTGTAAAAAACAATATAATTGTTTGCTAGTTTAGTCTTGAAGATTATTTAGAAATTACACCAGCACAAAAGAACAGCTCTCAGTGAGATAATTATTTGAAGAGAATTGATTATCAGTTCAACCTGAATAAAATAACAAAAGCTCTGGCAGTATAAAATATTGTGTATTACCCAGTGGTGAAATTGGGCCGGAGCGCGCCGGAGCTCCGCCCCAAACTTTTCCACTACCACCGGAGCGCGAGCTCCGGCGGTTCCTGGGACAACGAATGTTACTGGATCGATCAACCGAATCACTCTGTGATGCTAAGTAATCGTCGCATTAATATCCCTGTCTTTCACACCATGACCGCAACGCTTTTATAGGTGCATTATTTGCTAAAACCGCGATTTTAAACCTGTCGATCATACTACGTTTATGATGTCAAAATGCTTTGTGAATGGGAGTAACGTAGAACGAATACTGGGCTACCAGACGTACCGGTAGGCCTACTGCTCTCTTGCTCAACGGCAAGGACTAAGAAGTGAGTAGTTGAGGTACGATACCTTATGTGTGACGAGAGTATTGCATGAAACAGAAGGGTTAATTTATTTGTATTAACACAAAAATAACAGGATTTTTTTTATGTAGCAATAATGTACCATGGTTAAAGTGGGATGTTGTGTGATGATTGATGAAGCAATAGGAATAGGCGAAGTCTTAATCACTGATGCTGGCGTTTTTGCCTTTAAATTCTCAGCTTCTTTTCTAAATTCAGCTTCTTGATATCACGATCTTGATCTCAAAAAATTCTCAGCTTCTTGATATCATGCTCCATAACCATAATCGAGAGTGTGCTCATTGTGCTGAGCATAAAATGAACGTGTGGGAAGTTGTGATAGAAAACATAATTCCTTGTCAAGATTTCGTTACCGGTATCGCGATTATTATGAACAGTTATTTTTAGCCGCTCAAAAATGCTCATCACCGAATAAAACATGGTCGTACAGGAACACTATTAGTTTTTTGATAAGGATTCAGTTAACCTAAGTTGCGAGTGTCTGCTTTCATACCGATATGCACTGTCAAGCCATAATATGTTGCATTGTTGCTTGATAGCTTCGCCGCGTCATATTGCCCGAAGACCAACAACTTTGACCCTTGCAATTATTGCTTCTACTGGTCTTTTTTGTTATGCTCGGAGTTGATTCTCGAGGAGACTGAGTTCGATACTCCGTCGAGTCATACCAAAGACTTCAAAAATGGTATCCACAGCTACTCGGCATCATGGGAAGTGTGGAGAATGAAATTGGTTACAACATACCTTGTCCTATGAATTACTTCAGTCCTGGCGCTACAAGACCTTGGTAGTTATAAAGTGCCTAAAAACAACCTAATATTTCATTTCGTTCTCTGCAAACCGGAGAGCTCCGGCACTTCTAACTTAGCAATTTCACCACTGGTATTACCCAATGTGGTGTTATTCTAGCCTAGTCATGAGAGAACTACAATTTGTGCCCGTAGCGCTTAAAACCTATTTGTAATGTTGCGAAGAATGAATGCTAAATAGAACCGAAAAACTTTTGCGTTAATCAAGCCATAGACTAACTTAAGCAGTATTATTGATTTTTCATGGCCATAAATCTAGGATAGGCTATATCCTTTACCCGACTTTGGCTGTGTCAAATTGAAAACTAAATCTTTATACTCGCGTTATAACGCTAAGCGTGTAACGAGTGGCGTAGCCCATCTCCGCGGCTTAGCGCCTGGACGACACAGCTCCTAAGAAACATGGCAGCGATGGCGAGTTGTTGCCATGTGTTTTCTTGAAGCTGGAATCAAACCATCGTGGGTGTGATGTGTCCCAAGTCCAATTTTCCGGCATTGGAATCGAACCCCAGACCTTCCGAGCTGAAAGCGGTGTAATTATCCACTACGCGAACTGGCCCGTTTGCTTTGGCGACGCATTGTGCAATATCAATCCGAAAGTTTCCCAAGCGCAACTGTCAATAAATATGTAAACAAAGAGATCAAAAAACGTTTTCAAACGAGTTAAAAATAAATTTGTAGGTCAAGAAATATTGATTATATTAAGCCGCTATAACGCGTTTCATCAACCATTTTGTTATTTTTATTGTAATTGGCTCCACTCAGGAAGACAACAAAAACATGTTTATTTAATGTGGGATTAAAAGATTAGTAGTCAGATAACAGCGGTAAACGCAAAAAACACACATCAAAATTTTGACAATAGAAAAGTTTGCTTTAGCATCTCTATAGTTAGCTATGGGTACTTGAAAAGATTTTTCAAATTTTTTTGGAGGAAATCTCACAAACTAAACAGTAAAAGTATATAAAGAAAAATATGAAAGCGGATTTCCACAATTCGTAGAAGTTTGAAGTTAAGATGCCTTGCATAACAGTAAAACAGTTACTGTATAACTGGTACAGCTGAGAATTTGAGCTGAATTTTGCCGTTTGGGTTAAAGAGCCGGCGGTACAATGAATCTGCGCAAATACGATCGCATAGCACGGGTCAACCGTGCTATGGAAACTCGTCTAACTAACTACACTGACAAATTGGAAATTCAGAAGCAGCGTTTTTTGAGTCGCATGATGCTAGCTCAAGCCTTTCTCAAGTCAGAATATAAAAAATTGAAAGACGAAAAATTTAGAAATCAAAGCGAAAAAAAGTTAATACGTCAAGACGAATCTGGTAAGTGTAGTTTTCTGTTTATAAAAGTCTCTTGTGACAGGATATCTTTATAATTACAGATGATGCAGATAACTTTGTTTTTGACGCTATTCACACGAGACAGAGCTTAGTGGTACAAAAATTTTGTAGTATTAATACCATACAATTAAATTTTTGCCAAAACATTTTAACCAATCTGATAATTTTTTTTTCAAGAAATGAAAGCTTCGATTGACATGATAATACTGCTGTGGCAATTCTTTGGCATACTGACTTTAAGAACTGATATAAGCAAAACCGCAGTCTTATTGATGTAAACGTAAAAACCATTACGTGAGCTTTATTAAGATTATGGAGAAGTTCCGTTATGCTAAGCAGCAACATCTGCTAAATAAAGCTCATATACAAGCTCTTAACACTTACAGGTATTAACAAAACCAGAAGTCGTTTATCTTGTGCGCATTATTCACAATGCATTTGACTAAGTTAATAAGAGTGCTTGGAGGAGGATACTGGGTTTGATATTTGGCCGAACTGATAATTGAACTGATAATTCAACAGTAATTGAGAGAAACTGCGAAATGAGCTTCCGCTCTTCGAGTCTTCAGCCACCCGGTTAACATATCAAATGCGATCGACTCCAACCGCGAATCGAACCCATCACGTACTGTAGGATCTGTAACCAGCGCACGGTACCGCTAGGCCATGTCGCTGACAAATGCCGAGCTAGAACAGTGCTGCTAGAGACTCGACAAGGCGCAGATCATACAAGAACGATTGGAAGATCGCCCTATCTTAAAACATTGACCACAGAAAACAGCTAGAAGTGGGATTAGCGTAGCACAAGGAATTGAAAAGTGCAATGAACTTGCTCTATTACGGTTCTCAAAATCGTGAAAATGAGTCACTCGGTCAACTCCTTTTAACAGAAGTTCTAGATCCGCCTCTACACCCGCCCATGATGCTGCAGTGTTGCAGCTGTGATTCCTAGGTGTTACGTGGCCTCGTGAAACGTATTAACCAGCGTATTAAGAAATATTAGGAATCTCGTAACAGGCCTCCGGGAAGTAGACATACAAAGCACTCATTTTTTGCCAGAGTCGCCAGTGCGCCATGCAAAGAATGTTTTATTTTGTGATATTTTAGGTAAATCTCTTGATCTGATTGGATTTTTTTCCACTGACGGGCTTTTACACGGACCAGGAGTGCAGGATCGATACTCTCGCAATAAAAATTTACGCAAAGCTGAACGTAGTCGCTCTAGCGAGTCCATAACAGCGTCAACTTCAGCAAACTCATGTCATAGTCTGTCTGCCAAAAGATCAGCCGAAATATCTCACCACTCAATCAGTTTTCTAAACAAGAATGAAACAAGAAAATCAAGAATACAAACTACCAGTAGTCTTAAACGGCTGTCTTCTAAAACCAACGGAGACTCCGACAAAGAATTTGCTTCCCCTCCAAATAAACATTCCATTTTGTCCGACCCCCATTCAACATGGCACAGGCACACCCAATCGGAAGCGTATATTTCTTCACCAACAAGATCGAGTTTTTATCAATCATCAGCCTCAACTAGTGAAAGAAATTCAGCGTCTTTGAGGCATTCACAAAAAGTTTCAGCAAAATCACAAAGGTGTGTCTAACCAACTTTGACATTTAGAACTAGCTATTTTATTGTGCATTCGGATTAAAGAGCTGTTATTTTGCGAAACCATTTTTTTGCTGTTATTTTGCAGTTGCGCGTTAGAGCACAAATGTGCTTTTTTAACCCAAACCAGTAGTTATGATTTTTTGATAAAGCTCTTCGATACCGGTACTAATTAAATAAGTAGTCTAGGATGAGGTTTTTTCTTCGGTTTTGGACCAAAATAACCTATAAAACATTGTTTAACGTTTTTAGTGCCAGACTACCGGCAAGACGAAGGGAATTTACTTTTGCAAAGACTGGAAATGGAGGTAAGCTGCATGGCAAGTTATGAGCGTATTGCCGTAGGTCATGTAGTTGTGTTTGTGTAATTGGGACGTGGGTCCTGTAATTGCATCATAAAACATTGCGTTTCTTACGGTACAGTGGCGTAGCGACAAATTTTAAAAGTGTGTGGGGGGTCATGATGATACTGTAAGTAAAGAATTTTCGCGAAATAATTTTGATTTAAAACATCACAAGGTTAGCGATTTGCTGCAGAACTCATCCCGATGAGATTTTTTCCACCCACCGAAACAGCACTGTTTCGTTACCATTACCGTATTTTCTTGAATAGAAACCGCGGCTGCTATTTTTTATTTTTAAACATTTTGCGAGGCTTCTATTCAAGGGCGGCTTCAATTTTTTCTTTATTAACGTTTCGTCTTCGAATTGGTGCCTAGTGAGCAAGCGAAGTGACGGGGAAATGGAAACACTTGGAAATCAGCTGTAATTCTATTGTCTCTTTTGCAAAGCACTCGTAAGTAGGTCATCACGTGCTATACTCTACCCCTAATCTAACAGCCGCTATTCCTCTTGCGTCTGTGAAAAGCACTCAACGAAACCCAACGGGGAAAGTATTAGCAACAAAAATAGCATTTACTTGAACGATATCAGTATGATAGATGATGATGAAAATGTCCATAGGTACAGAAGTTGAAATAAAACATACAATGTTTGAGTTATTTTTGTAGCGTGTCGTTAGATTTGTTTGCTTTGTTATTTTGTATTAGTAAACAAACGGTTTTGTCCGTTGCGGCTTCTATTCAAGAAAATACGGTACACAAACTTTTGATATAACGAACAACTATTGTAAATTTTCTAGATGCAAGAAATGGAGATTTTCAGCAAAATAGAAATAATAATACGCAAGCACTGCCACAAAAATCGAAAGAAAAGCAAGTGCTTTGCAGAAGTCATACGACACATTTCATTGATCGCTTGTCTGTGATGAAGAAGCAAATGATTGAGGAGGAAGCTCAGTGTCTCCTTCGATTACGAAAAGAGAATCAGCAAACTGAAAACAAAAACGTTACGATCAAAGTTTGGGAGTTTATTGGCAGAAGGCCTGTCAGTGCTTTTAGGTTATATCGAGAAGCTGATTCAACCCACTCAACAAACAAACGTTATGATGAAATCAATGGAAACGCCAAGTTGCTGGACTACATCAATCGTTCTACAAGATCTTTTTGAGGAAAAAGTCGTACAAACTATTGCAAATTACGAAGCCAGCCAAAGTTTTCGATTAAGATGCCGGTGATTGCAAACTAGTATCCATCTTGAAATACTGCTTGGACGTGGGAGACAAATGACGCTTATATAACGCCATCATTTGAAAACTTTAGTAGTTGGCTTTCTTTACAAGACGTCGTTTTATCAAGTCTTTTTCATGGCGTTATCAATGCGTGTTTTCGTTAATGCGCCTGTTTAATGGCTGATGAGCTATTACTTTTGCGTATCCATGAAGTAGGTGGATCTGGAGAAGTCGATAGAGAGGGCTCAAGACCTCTGAATTCTTATTAATGTATATAAGTTAAGACATGGCTATTGGTGCAGGAGGTCTGGGGTTCGAATTCCGAGTCGGTCAAATCGGACACAGTGTCGCCAACGGCTCGCCACCCCTGCGACTTTTCTTCGGAGCTGTGTCGCCCAGGCACTAAGCCACGGAGATGGGCCCCGCTACTCGTTGCACGCTTCGGCGTAATAACGTGAGTATAATGAAGATTTGATCTTCGTTTTTTTTTATAAATGCTTTGGTACTTCGATACTCTAAGATGCACAAAACCGCAAAATGAGCACTTTTTCGATTATTAACCTCCCCCTAAAAAATCGTGGACCCGCCCCCTGATGAAAGCACTAGTTGTTTGCAAGAGTCGTTGGTTTGTTACCACTAAACAAACATTCAATGGCTTTGTTTCAATACAAGAACAGTTGTTACCGCTAGTTTAATCGAAAGTAGATTTTATCTAATAATGCATTTTCAATTTCGCTGGTTATGTTTACGAATTACAAAATTTCGGAATTGCATGAATTTCCTTTATGCAAATTTCTTGCTGAACTGCTAATGCACGACAACATCTCCGGTTTTACAATACAATCAACAACCAATATTTAAAGAATGCAAGCCATTCTTAGAGTTTTTTTTCGTTGGTGTTTAACAGCTGGAGCTGTAGACTCGGGTTTGATTCCGATTCGGGTCAAACCAATGACTTTAAAATTGGTATTCATAGCTTCTTTGCTTGACGCTCAGTATTAAAGGGGCAGTGTGGAGAACAAGTCGGAAAATTTACTTGTTGTGCCGTTGGAAAAGGCACTTATAGCGGGATTCCTTCATTTTGAGGTGGTAAACACGCGGCCGAAAATCCTTAAGCGAACTCTTAACAGCGCTTCAATCGTTCTCTTGTGATAGAAGGATTAATATGATAGCCTACTAAATTCAAATATAATAGCACAGTTTTTCAATTGCACTGCCTTATTACAGCTATGAAAACTTGCGGGAGACGTAAAGAGCGTGGAAAGAACTGCAGCGGGAAAAGTTGCTGCAGTTGAAGTTGTGGGGCCTCTTAACAGAAAATTTGCGACACCAAAACTACCTGCAACAACTAACTTAACCAGTTTTAAGCGTCTTTTGTTGTGTATAAAAAAACTTTTGGTAGAAATTGATTTTTCAGCTTTAGCGATAAAAAACCGGTAGGCCTACGCGTTGAAATCAGTATCCTAACCAAGAATATTTTTTACACACTACTATTTAAAGGCTACTTATTTAAAGAAGAATAAAAGGTTTAACAAGGTTTCATTTATTCTGCGCAAACTATCTATAAAAACACAGCTTTTTGAAAATGTGCGATTTACAAAAAAAATGAATAAGCAAACGAGAATACTCGCGCAAAAAATGCAGTGTTTCATTCTTGAAAACAAGCGTGGAAGGTAAAAGGACTTGACAGTAAACTGTGCAACGGCTAAAAATTCAAAAACTTTTCAACATTGGTGTATTCGAGAATTTTCCATCTACTAAACGAGAGGAACTTTTTGCCGATGTGTTTCTTAATTTTTCTTCCGCCGCTTTTTGATATCCCTTTTCTACCTGTTGCCATCTTTTGGTTTCTAAACGTTTCTTTTCTCTGAAACACAAGTAGTAATGATAGAATTATAAGCAACGTGTCTAATACGCAAAAATACTCCAGTTTTCATCCTGCATACAATGCTAGAAAACGCGACAGCAAAAAAGTGGAAAGGTGGAATCACAAAATTTTGTTGCATAACCCCAATGCTCCAAGCTCTTTTTTGATGCTGGATAAAGTTTCAGAAAAAATATCGATGCTAAGCTGTCACAGCAATCGTGATCTGGGCCTGCCAGTCAGTATTACCACTGTAAAGTCTCAATCGAGAAGGGCATAATAAAAAGTAACCAATTGTGCCAAAGGGCTGCCTTCGCTGCAGAGAAATCTAACACGCATCCGGTTTTTAGCGTGCAGAGACAAAAAAAGAAATCTACCGGAGACAATTGCGAAAATTCACGAATAATTAACCTTCAGCTCGATCAGTCGGTGGGTTCACTTGTTTTGCACACCAAAAAACAACGTATGTAGTGAACAAACTGTAACAGATGCACTAAAGTAGCACTAGCATGCAATTGAACAAGTTAATTTAGCAAAATTCTCTGTTAGGACAGCAAGTACAAAAACATTTCCAATTACCGTAATAATCCTTGAGTTCGCATGGAAGTTTTTTTAGATGGTTCAACATAAGCTTCGTTTGTTCTTCTTAACCTTTCTTCCTTTTTTTGTTCCAGCTTCTCTCGAAGTGCCACAACTCTCTCATCTTGCTTCACTCTGTCCTCTTGCAACTTTTGCTGACGAGCTTTTTCTTCAGCTCTAGAATAAACGAGTCATTCATCTTGTCGTTCAGAACATAACTTGGTTATTTTTATGGATCATATTACATGGGGTGATTGGTACCATTTAAAACTGCTTATACATAAAGCAAGAGCAAAATAAAAATCAAACAAACAAAAAACAAGTTCATTCGCCACATCATCATAGCTACGGGCTGCAGATACATCGTCATCTCGCAATACAAACAAATGCTTCAACTAAAAAAACGAATCTTACTTTTTTCCCGCAGCTTTATTAATTTCATTTCTATGTATTGATATACGAGCAATCGTTTCCATAATGGCGTCATTTTTAGCTTGTTTCTCTTTCAGAATTGCATCTTTTTTTGCATCTAAGTTTTTCTCTCGGTCTTCTCTCAACAAACATAATCTCTCTTTCAGCTCAGCAACTGACATTTCCGACAGAAGTGCGTAGCCGGCGGTCGTGGTGAGATCAACCGGTTTCATTCTGAAAAATTTAAGTTTTAAAAATATGAACTTCGTGTAAATATAGACGTTTTGCCATTCCTACTGTCAGATGATAGATTATGAGAGCATGGAGTGTAATATACAAACTATTGTAGATGTGAAGGCTCCAAACAACTTTCTCAACAAACCAAAAAAATCAAATCAAATCTTCATTATACTCGCAGTATTGCGCCAAAGAATGTTAATAGTAACGGGGCCCATCTCCGCGGCTTAATGCCTGGGAGACAGAGCTTCGAAGAAACGTCGCAGCAGTGGCGACATTCTATTTAATTTTACCGGCTCGGTAATCGAACCCCAGATCTACCGCACCGGTATAGCAGTGTGCTTAACAACTGGACTAACCATGCGGTCTCAACAAACTAAGGACCTAAGTATATACAGCCCAAACAGACTCGAACGCTATTAAATCAAAAACCCCAAAACTCAAAAACAAAAGCTAAAATCTCTCTGGTTCAAAATTCATAAAAAAACATAATTGAATCTATGCCGCTGTTGCTGTTAAAGATTGTTTTTGAGCCCTATTTCTTGTGACTTTAGCCCAAAAAGTCAATCTCAACTTAAAGCTTTCGAATAGACTTGCTAATGATATTATTTCTAACCTGTTAATTGGAACAGACTCGATAGCTCGAATCTCTTGGATCAACTTGCTCTTTCTCCTCATTTCTTCTTCAGCTTCTTCCAGAGCTCTTCTCATCAACTCCCTGCTTTCTTGATTCACCTCTTGAACTGTAGAAAGAGAAATATTTAAAAATTATGCAACATAGACATTTGACTAGAATTGATTTTAAATAACTGGAATTGAAGCAAACACGAACCCGCTTCATCATACCAATGAATTTTTTTATTGCGCAGTATCACTGTAAATACTAAATAGTAGCGCGCTTACTAGAGTTGTCAGCCACCTGTATACCAATAAAGACGAGGAATCGCGTAAAGCGCCTTTTCCACGGCCACAACTTGTAAACTTGTAAGCTAGCACATATACAACTAGTAATGGGACAAAGATAAAAACAACTGGTCAGTCTATGACCCACTTTGCCACTCGTTACAATTTTACATGCTGTACAAGTGTACATACCAATCTGCCTCTTGTATTCTTGGAGCCTCATTTTTGCTTCCTGCGTGTCCTGATGACCTTGTGTGATCTGCTCAACTAGATTCCTCATTTGTTTTTCTTCATCCAGCCTCAGAGCAAGATATTCTTGCATCGTCTTTGCATTCTCGAACTTATACTTCGATACCTGGATCCAAGTTAACAATTATAAATTAACTGGTGAATAACACGTAAATAACAAATATGAAAAGGTAACGGCAAGAAATTAGCTTAAGCCTTGCTAGCTGAGGCTAAATATTGTGTTTTGAAACAGCATAGGAAATTCTAAGTGGTAAAAATCAATCAAAATTAGCACAGCAATCGTAACTATAATAACAACCACCAACACCACTATAAACATCGCCGCCTATGTTTACGCCACCACTACATTTACACCTCCACCACCACTACCACATGTACTCCGCCACCACAACCACACGTGGTAAATATAATTTTATTCGCTAAAGAAGCAAATAAAATTCGCTGCGTACCATATCTCGTTTATCTCTAGTGTGATTTTGTTTTGCAAGAATGGCTTCTTCGCGACTTAGCTTGCCCATTACTCTTCTCTGCTCTGCTTTCACCAGTTTTTCTTCCAAATCTTTCTGGCGAGTAGATTTTTGCCAATCAAGAAAATCCGAAGCATTGTGCTGTCCTCGTAAAAGTCTCTCCAATCTAAAAAGCACCACTTATAATAAAACATAATAAAACAGCAGTCACATTCGTGAAGTACAGGCATAGTTTGGTAATTAGTTAGGAGAAAGTTTAAATTAATAGATTGGTAGTTTAGGGTTCGCTTTCGAACGAGTACATGAAACACATAAAAATGCATATTTTATTTCCTGTAGAAGCAAATTAAGTTGAATTGAGAAAAATATTTAAAACTTAATCAAGAGTAATCTTCTTACCTTTCTAATTCTTCTTTTTCTTTCTTTTGGAACAAAGCTCCTTCTCTCAGCACTGTTGCTGCGTTTAACTTGATTGGTCTGTTTTCAGACTGCAAAATGTATGCACAGAACTTTGAAAACAAAAACACTTATGCTATGCTCACCAGCTTCAGTAAAAACATGCAACACAACAATTGAAAACATTTTTTAATTAGTTGACGTTTGAAGGTGTCACTCATTCTATCACCAAATGAACATATTTTACTTTTGACAATGGTATGAGCAACAAAAAAGTTTCAACTATTCTGGTTGCATGTTTTCTGCTAAAGCGTGTGTTATTATTTTCATAGAACATCAACATCAGTTTTTATTTTTGTTACCGCAGCGATTAAGTTATTATAGGGCAGGTAAGCGCGCATTGTAAAAAGACTGAGGAGCAACGTAAATCAATCACACCAAAGCAAAATGTGTTTATGAGTGATTTTTTAGGGCAATGGTTCTTGATTTGGTCCCCAAAGAAAATTCTGGAGATCTCCAGTCTTATATTGTATGCTCTTTCAATATACACTTGCTTTGGAAGTTGCGCAGCAAGGGGTACCCAAGTCATTTTTGTGTAAGAATAGGGGTTCCAGGGACTAAAAAGGTTAAAAGCCACTGATTCAGACGAAGTAAAAGTGTTCCCTTCATATTCAAAAAAGACTCAATTTCCTAAACTCATTACATCATAATACGGCTTCCATAAGTGACAGGGTGCGTGTCTTGCACGGAATTTACACGACCGACTATAACGCAACAAAGCGTCAAAGCGATTGCATTTATCATACAAAACACTGAAAAAAGGTTAATAGGAATTCGTCAACTACAGTAGCAACAAAGTATCCCACAATGTGACTTACCACGTGATTTGGGAGTGGTCTGGAGTGTTTCATATCAAAATTAAGTTTTGCATTCTCCTCCTCAAGTAATGCAACCATTTTCATCTGCCAAAAGACAAACATAATTACATAACATAAGAACACAAAAATTTTCTTGCAATGATCAGATGTCCTTTATTTGCTAAGCAGTCATGAGCTGCTTGGTGGGTTACAGACCCTAAACATTTTAGCCAATTTGAATACTTAAAACTAATACCGGTGACCATTTTTTTAAACCTATCATAGCAACTACATATCCATATCAAGAGTATTTAATTCTATTGTTCCCAGTGGTACATTTTTGTTATTTTTGTCAAGCGCTGGTGATTTGAATATCCGTAAGGAAAGAGCGCTATAGAATGGTATTACTATTAATTTATTTTATAAGCTAAAGTAATTCCACAAAAAAAAACTGTGAAATGAAATTGAATGTTGCAGAAAAACTAGCATAGTCTTGCTGGTTTCCAGCCAAGCCTGTAAATAACATCGGCAGGAATTTTCACCATATTTTGCAGACAAAAAGTATGCAGCAGGAACACGTTAAAAGGAACTCAGGAGTCAAAAAAGGTAAGAATAGATAAGGTCGCAAGACCTAGGGAATTTTTCAATAATCACAAGGTTAAAACATAAAAAAGCTTTGCAAAGAGTACCGAAGGACTAACCTGTGTTTTAATAGATTTTTCTTTGCGAGCACAAAGAAACTGATCATCATTCGCACTTAAGAGGATTTGCTCGGCCTTTTTTTGATTTTCTTCTCTGATGTTTGCGAGGGTTTGAACTTCTTTAGGTTCACTTAAAAATAGGCAATGTGAATCGATGACTGTAGTCTGTAGCGTAAGTAGCAGTTATTACCTCAACAACGTTCATTCGCATTTTAAGATGCAAAAAGCAGACAGTGTAGCACCACACGATGAAAATGACGTAAAGGTAAATGCATTTAAATTAAAATATATATACAAGTAGAAAAATATCTTCAAGTTAGTTCCAATGCAAAAATTAAAAAAATCAGTTTTCAATACAACAGCGAGTATATACCTTTACATATTGCTATTCAAAATTGCATTAAAATATCTTACATATAACTGCTTCGTGGTACTGGCTTATGCTTTGCCATGGTAGGCATACGAACAGGCAGTGGAACTGTTTTGGGTTTGGGCTTGGTCAGATTGAACTCCTTTGGCTGGGTGAGAGGTTTCTTTTGTAGTTTTTTACTGATTTTGTTATTCATGTTGTTTTCCAGACGTTCGACAACGGCATCTAATTCTTCTTTACGACTGAAAATATTGGTGACAGTGAAGCAGGATAGCGCAAGGCAGTACAAATACTACGAGCAAGCCTAAATATTGCGTTGAAAGTTTATTTCATGGTAGAAGCCGATTTTATCTTGCGACTTATTTTGGATGGCTGTTGACTAGAAAACCTATGTTCGCTGTATAATCTCCCCTAGTCCAATGCTGAAGTTTATGTTTGCAGCTTAAAAAATGACCTCAGTTAGTCATTTATAGTTGTAACTGTTATTTAACTATCCGCAGCCAATACTTTACTAGTATTACAACAGCAATGTGGAATTAAAAAAAAAAACTTAGCTCAGATCATATTTGCAGCTGAGTTTGAGTCAAAAGAGAAAAACACTCAAATACCGGAATGCCTGAAAGTAGGTCGCTATCTCTTCCACCAAAATGGGTTAAAAAATGGTTAATAATTGTTTCACAACCTTTGAGCATAAACAATGCCAGGCAACAAACTAACCTCATTAAAGGATTGAACATCTCTTCATCAACAAATATCTTGTCGTATTGCAGGCACCATTTATCATAAATCCAATAGTTCAAGTTCTTTTCATTCAAAAAAAAGTTTAGAAACCTAAAACGGAAAAAAATGGATATCACGAGTAATCTTGCTAAAGCAGAATTCGAAAAATGACTGATAGCAAGTGTAATTTTTTATTTCAGCCGATGAATATTTCTCGATTAGAAAGACAAAATTGATTATTTCTATGAAGTAAAACAATCTTCAAAAATTTTATGATGCATGTGTTAAGAAAAATTAAATACGCATTTACACAAAAATTATATCTTGAAAATACCTGTGCATTGTAAGAACACTCTGAGAATCAATAAACTTGTTTAAATGAGAAAATCCAAGTTCAGAAATCCTGAAAATGATCATGTAACACAACACATTGTAGAGTTGAGTGTTTGTTCGAGATGTCGTTTTACCTACAAGATAAAGAAATACTTCAAATAATATGCATTATATTGCAAAAGTCAGATCGTTGTCACACTAGCAGTATTACGTTAACGAGCGGCAGTTCCTCTGCTCAGCACATGGGCAACTCAGCTCCAAAGAAACGTTTTAGCCGTGGCAAGTCATCAGTGACACTGTTTCCAATTTGATCGGCCCAGGAATCAAACTCAAGATTTCCAACGCCGATGGCGATGTCTTTGACCACTACTCTCAAATAGCTGCAACACTTTATATTTTGAAGTGTAAATCAAGGTTTACAATAAGAAGCTTGAGCAAATTTTAAAAATCCAGATCAGGCCTGCAGCAAACTGTGTTTTCATTCAAACACTAGCATTGTAAATTCAAACACTTGTAATTTATCATTCCAAATCTGTGTGTTTTGAGCTTTGGTTTCAATGAATCTTTCAAGTTTCAAGCTGGTTGCACGGCTTTCATTTAAAACAGGTTGTTTCAAAATAGACTCATAGGAATTATTTTGACAAAACAGCACAACTTAAATTGTAAATTACTACATCAGTTTCGTTGATACATTATTATTGCCACTATTTAATTCTCATTATAATAAACTTACCATCAGCAGCAAAAAATCCATCAACCACTACTTGTAATATTTTGGAGTATTGCACACAACCAGAGAACACTTCCACAATGAAAATGTGATCATCATCATCCAAATTCTAAAAAAATTACATTTTCTGAATAAAAATGAAGACTTTATGTACTTAATAAACTATTACTATTTTCCAAAACTATATACTGGCTTAAAAATTGCAGACACTTCTGTTCAAACATGCATGAACAATATTGTAAATTTTAATTAAACAGATCATTAGAAAGTGATGAAAAGCATACATGGTCAAAAAAGATAATTGCTTTTGATCATTATCTTGCATGTAGTGAACAAATCAAATGAGCAATATTTGGCATAACTGACTTGGCATTGAGAAACCTAACTTTTGCCTAACCTATAAATCTAACCGGAGAATTAAAATGAACCTTAACCCAAAGCCTGTCTCAATGCCGATTTGTCGACTCGAAAAGTCTGGTCTCACAACAACCAGTACCATTATTGACCCAATACCGAAAACATAAGGAGCCAATTATTTTGAAGTCAGCTTATATTACAATGGATGGCTCACTTTAAAGAGGCTGGCAGGAATTCTATAAAGACACATTGGGATAGGTTAAGAGCACGTCTGCATTGCGCATGACGCATTTGGAGAATTCCCACCAGCTTTATTTTATTTTTATTTAGTTGCATATTTATCCTCCTATCACGAGAAAGCGATCAATGCGCTATACGAGCTCGCTTAGGAGTTACCGGCCATCCGTCTACCACACCAAGATGGCGGAATCCCGATAAGTGCCTCTCCCAACGGTACAACAAGTAAACTTGCCGACTTGTTCTCCACACTGTCCCTTCAATGCTCAACGTCAAGCAGGGAAGCTGTGAATACCAATTTTAAAGTCATTGGTTTGACCCGACTCGGAATCAAACCCGAGTGTACAGCTCAAGAGACAGACGCTCCATACCACTCGGCCATTTGAGTTGTAAAAATTAAAGTAAACCATGCATTGTAATATGAAGCAGCTTAAAAACGAAGAGCCTCAAACATAATATCATCATATCTTGCTTTATCAAGTAGCGATACATTTATTTATATAAAAATGGCTTCAAAATAATCTCACCTTTTGACTTTTCAAAAAAGTTTTTATATAATCTTCCACACTATGTGATTTTGAATCAAATTTGTTTAGAGCTTCAATGCATACAGACAGCAGTTCTCCGTATTGCAACATTTTTCAGAAAATATCTAGTAACTTGCTGCATAAAAGTTAAAGTTAGGTCTAGTAAAACGATAGTCAGATAGTCTAGCACCATTAATACATGATTACTTGATTACTCAAAAACTAGACTACCTGTACCATTCATTCAAGATTACTGCTTCCAATTAATCAATACATGCAACAATGAAACAAAGCAAGAACGATATGTATAACTGCATTTGCATTTGTGTTAAGAATCACATTGAAATCGGTATCAATCAATCAATTTTTGTAAACCAAGTAACTTGAAATTAACAAAGACTAATTGGTCATCAAAGTCAGTAGCCAGCTAAGAAAACTACCAGTAGTTTAGCTTTCCTTTTTCAACAACTGCAATATATAAGCTTAAATAGTCACACAATTTAACATGAATTCAATATATATCGGTAATCAACTAGCATTGAGTTTTTTTACTTTAATCAAAGAATCTATCATAAGAATTAATCTAGGGTATTTTAGTCTACTGTCTAACTTCTCATACAGCAGCCTTTTGACTGTGCTTTGCCTACGGTACTAGATAAGTTTGTAAGTATTATAAGTGCATGCAAGACAGTAAGGAATTCTAATCCAAAGCTTCCAAGATTTTCATACCGTTGCTTTCAAGCCTGCAATATAAATTAAGCTACCCTGTACTGTGTTGGCCTACCATATGCACCAACACTGCAGCAGTCTAAGGTACCCACTACCCAGTGATGGGCACGATAAACCTTTCTGTACTAAAGCGATAATGATAGTCGATTACAGTAAATCTCAATTTCTTAAAACGATATCAGTAATTGATAAATTATCACTGACAAATTTTTTTGATAAATGTTGTGGTAAATTTTTAATGTGTTTGACTAAGTTTTTATTTTTTTTGTAAATCAAATTGCAAAATTGTTTTTCCAAATATTTCAAGAAAAGAGTTTATGGACTCTGATGTGGCATTTAACAAAACAAAGAGAGGTTATTTCAAAAGTGCAATAAGATTTAATGGACACCACGTATTTTTCCCATAGCACCAACTTACTAACTTTGAAGTCTGAACACCGTGTGCGCAAAGAATCGTTTATTGCGATAGTTTATCAGTGACAACAAACTATATTACAAAAGTGATACTGATAACCGATAGCCCTACATCAAAACTATTTTGACCAATAGCGATAGTCAATAATAAATTATTGCCTGTAACTATCATCGATAAATTATCTCGATAAATGTCCATCTCTGACGGTACTGGGTACAGCCACAATTGATTACGGTAAGTTAAAAACTATTGCAAATGAGCTACTCAATCGTAGTAAGGTTTCTGTCTTTAAAAAGAACGCCACTTTGAACTTACCACCAGTTGTAGTCTATCGTAGTATATTAGGCCATTAAGCCATCAACATGTGTTAGGTACTGCACCCGTACCCAGTACCGACAAGCAGCTGCACAACTATTGCTTTTGAACGCATTTTCAGCGCTTCAGGTTGCTATGTCTGACGTCATGCAAAAGTTGCCAATTTTATTTTATTTAATTTTTAAAAAGGTTACTTTGAATTTCAGTTGTTCGAATTCATTGTTAGCTGGCAATTGGCATCGTTCAATTCCCATCAAAAACTTTCACAATAATTTATCGAAACCGATTAAAAATCTAAGACTAATGTGCGTCGTTGGCAGTTATTTTTTTTTAACTTTGAAGAACCTCACGGTAACTGCCGCTTAAGCGGCTGCTAAAATCTCTGAGTGGCTGCTTGACTCGAAGACCTTAAACGGCCACTTCGCAGTCTCCCTTGAGGTTTCAGTTGCATGTGATATTGATTTCAACTTTTATTTTGTGCTTTGAATTGTGTTATTGATCTAAAATTTCCTTATTTTTGCATCTGTTACCTAAATAAATTACGTACCTACCCAAGTATTTTTTTTTTTAAGCAACTACCAAAGACGCATTTCAGTCCTAAATTACCAACCAACAAGAAATCATTACCAGATCCAATAATCCAAGCAAGTGCCAGTTTGATCTTTAGATTAAATAAACTGTTACAGCACATAGAGTTGGCTGAGTGGTTGGTGCATTGGACTCCGGAACTAGATTTGCGGGTTCGATGCGCAACTAGGTCGTTTTCTATGATGCATGTAAAACGCTAATCTAAAAACCTAATCTACAATTATGTGGCTTAAAAATAAATAAATAAACTCTTACAGTGGACTCATCAAAAAACATCAAGCAAAACTTTTTTTTAAACTGACGAAAGTCGTAATTAAATTCTGTAAAGGCTGAATCAAGGAAGCCTAATAGGGATTATGGCAGGGCCGGTGCCCGGTGCCAAGGGGGGGGCAGGGGGCATGCTTGGTCTCCCAATTAACAAGCTTACTCTTTTAAAGACAGCTGCTTCTGCGCTTGATTTCAAACTTTGGCCCCCCCAGATAAACGCTAGGGTTCCTTAAGTCGACTGCTCTGCCGCCGGCTCTATATTATGGAGCCGGCATGGGTGGCGCTTTGGGTGGCGTAAGCGGGCCAAGGGGGCCGGGGAAACCTTGCCCCTAACTTTTTTCAGGGGGGCCTAATTTACGCATTTATTTTTACAATAATATCTCAGCAGGAATGTATTTGAAACTTAATAGGCCTACCATTGAAATTGAAACCTAGGAAGAGAAGAGCTTAATCCAGAGATGCTATTTTTGAAAAATTGTTTGTGGGGTGGGGGGAACAGAAACTAAAAACAAGAACCGTGGGTCTAAAGCCCACATAAATTAGACATATCACATGTGGACAGGCTAAATATAGGCTGTAGACAGGGCCGGGTTTACGTATAGGCAAAGCAGGCTGTAGAAGCCTAGGGCCTGGGAGAAGATGAGGGGCCTCATCACGATTCACAAACAACAAAGACCTTTTTTTTGCTCTTCACCGATATTATCAGTAAAAACAGAGCATCCGAGGACGTGTAGACCTTTTTTTATGTGGTCATTGGTTTTGGCCCCCCTCCACTTTAGAAATGCTTCCGCCATCGCTAGGAGCCAGTATTGTTGGTTGATGCAGTAAAAACTGTTTTTACGGAGAAATGACCTTTTGACAACGATTGCTTGTCAACAGCAATTAAGTCTAACGTGATAATGAGAATTAGCACGCATAAAAGTAGGGCATTGTGATCGTCAGTTCTACACGGTTTAGCCAAATATAGCAACGAAAGTTCCCTCTTTAACAAATTCAAGCGAATCCTTCTACATAGTATCGACAACAAGTCAAAAATTTTGCAATTGCAGGCAATTTCGACCTTTCAAACATGCCATTTTTACATCTTGTGCCTGCAGGTTTGGAATATCAATCAATTGAGTGGCACTAAAAAGCGATACCAAGCTAGTTCATTCCATCAATCGAGTTTGAGAAAAAGGTCATCTTTTCACGTTTCTTTGAATTTTTGCAGCAATTTGCGATGAACATTGTGCAACAGAAGAACATTTCACGTGCGGCAAAGTTGTATAACTTATCAAATTTTGCAACAAGCCTCGGCAAATAGCTACATCATAAATCATAGCTTTGATTTATTATATAAAGTGTTAAGTGGAGCAATTTAGTAAATAATTCATTGAACCAAATTGAGAATTTCAAGTATCATAAATTAGCCTAATATTTTAAAAGGTTAACATAGCATTTAGCAACATCATAAATATGAAAGTTTTATTTTAAAATTTCATGATTTTCGGAAAGCAGCAGCACATCACATTAGCTGCAACAATATGAAAATATCACTAATTTACATTTTATCAGAATAAAGGATTTTTATTGCAAAGCAAGGATACTTCATCAACAATCAAAAAATGATGTAAAAAATATCGCTGGACAACAAAATTTTTTGAAAAATGTGTTTATCATAAGACTATAATGTTTTTTGGGGTGCTGATTTCGAAAATGATATTGAAAATTTCGTAAGTGTCGATGGTTTTGCCACTATTTGAAGTTATATGAATTTACGATTTCAAGTTTGTGTAATACAAAACTCATGGCTATATAATTCGAAATATTACACACAAAATTAAAAAAACTCGCAAATAAGCAATTCAAAAGCACTGCAATGTCATTTATTACACTGCAAATCTTTTTGGGTAGTAGAAGTCCGTAAAAGTGGGTAAAAGTGCCCAATACCCAATTATTTATGATGCAGTACCCAAAAATATTAAGGAAAAACGTTTTTACCCAAGAGCGCGGAATAAATATTGATTCAAAAGCTAAACCCAAAAATTTTACTTGGGTAAGCGAAACATAATTGGGTTAAAATCAACCACACCCAAAAACCTTTGAAAACGTAATTGGGTTGTTTTAATTTTTGCCCAACTCTCAATTCTGTGTACCTAAGTAAATTAGTACATCGCCGGAGATTATTGTACTTAGCTAATTATTACCCAACAAGTTAAAAATTTAAATTCATTCTAGGGTAAGAACCTAAAATGGAGATGCAATAAGCACTGGAGGGATTCAAATTTTCTGTCAGCCGGTTCTATAATTACAAAAGTTTTACTTTTGGCCGGTTCTGTTTTAACTAATGGTACAATTAGGGGTATCAATATTGAGATACGAAGCAGCTTCTACTCTACTCCCAGCAGTGCAAACATCATTCAAAATTATCCAGTCCAGATGTCCAATTTTTGCGAGCCGCACGCCTGTTGGATTTCTGCATCCATGCATAATTCTTGTTCACACATAAGCTCTTATAAAACGGTTGATGAGTGTACAAAATAATTTTTAGGAGGCTGGTAACGATGTTTTCCGAAGTTAAATGCTTGCCATCTTAACCAAAAATCTCAAACAGAAGTTTGATTTGCTTCGTGGTTTACTATCGCATTGTTACATATAAGCATTTATAAGAAAAACAAATTGATAAATTGAAAAAATATTGGGTATTAAACTCCCAAAATGACGTATTTGCGTAAATGCCACTAAAGAAAAATTATTCATCATTTGTTGTTTTATATATGAATCAAGAAGCACTGCATATGAATCTGCTGAGTTAAGAAATGCGCATAGGGAACAATCCACGACAGTCGTAATAGGCGTGAGAAAAGAGTTAATGTAGATCGTAAATTCTCGAGACTCACAGTTGGGTCTCAATAATGAGTTCATTCACTTTCGTTTTTTTGGGTTGTTGTTAGTAGTTTTGGGTGCATGAATTGGGTAAGATATACCCAATTAAATAAGTTGGGTGTCTTAACGAGTCTACCCAATTTATTATCCCAGTTATTTGGGTTGTCACTACCCATTTTGGTTTGCAGTGTAAAAATGAACATTTAAATAACTTTTTCGCTTGTATATGGTGTTGAATTTTTGCACCAAATTCCATACATAGTCTCCCATCGTGGCTTCGTCCCACCTCCCTTGATAGCGCTTTTCCATCACGTGGATATCTTGGTGAAACCTTTCACCATGCTCTTCACTTACGTTTCCCAAGTTGTCTCGAAAGAAATCCAAGTGAGAATGCAAAAAAATGCAACTTTAAGGACATGCGGCTACCAAGCTTTTCATAACTTTTAATCAAATTTGACACCAACGTTACATAGTCGTCTCGTCGATGTTTTCCTAGAAATCCTTCCACAATCATTCTACAAGCTTGCCAAGCATTTCTTTCCAAATCAGACATTTGTCCATCCAGCTCTTCAGATGCCAACATTCTTCTTATTCGTGGCCCCACAAATATACCTCCTTTTGACTTTTGCCTCAAATACGCTTGAGAACATCCGTCTAATATAGCGAAAGGCACGGCTTGTCGGTTTCAAGCCCTTCACAAACTGTTTGGCCAGTCCGAGTTTAATATGCAATGGAGGAAGTAACATTTTGCTCCATTCTATAAGCGGTGAGTTTAAAACGTTGTGGAAGCCTGGTGTGAAATCTTCGCGAGTTGGCCAGTTTTTGACCACGCAGTGCTGCTCATCCGCTCTGTTATCCCACAAAAAAAGAAAACAAGAATCCCAATTATGATTATTGCATCGAATTAATTCAAGTAATATTTTTACGGATTCACGATCTTCCTTCATCCGAACAGAATGTGCTATTGGAATGGATGGATACATATTACCATTATGTAGAAGGACAGCTTTCAAACTTTGCTTAGAACTGTCAATGAATAAACGTTAATCCAAAGTTGAGTACACAATTCCAATCTCCTGAAACAAGCCCTGTATGTCAGTACAATAACAAAGTGGGGGATAATCCGAATCCGAGGACATTGTATAGAAATTTGCGAAGGTCACATGCCGTTTTCTTGGCTTGGATATCTTGCATGAACGAGCAAGCAAATTCCACTCCTTGAGGCTGGAAGGAAGTATCTCTGTTTTTGCTTTTGTAAGACCTAAGTCTCTAGATAAGTCATCTAGTTCATCTTGATTCGGGAAATGAGGATCTTTGCTGGAACAATTAATTAGTGTTAACCTCAAAATCAGCATCGTCATCTTCCGATGAGGTTGATGATGTAGCATGCGTTGTTGGAGGTTGAGGAATAGGCAATTCTGCGCCATGGTTGACAGGTGCAATGGATGAAGGTATGCTTGGATAAACAATATGGAAATGTCGGCCATGCAGAAATAGCAGTTGTCATGATGATTGGTGGGTTCTCTCCAGATTCGGGGAATCGCAAACGGCATACATTTACGACTTCCGCGCATCCATCCTTCTAATGTGGATCTGCAACTTCCACAGCTAAAATTTGGGCCCAAGATTTATCTTGGTCACCCATCTTCATGCCAAAATATGCCTCATAGGCTTTGAAGAATTTTGTTTCTGGTATTATTTTGTGCTTCATTCGCCGTGGATTGAAGTAGTAGCCGAAACAGTCAGAACTAATTTTGCAGGGTCTTCTTAGACTCATATTTACTGAAGAATTTAAAATATCAATAGCACTAGATTTAACCTTCAAAATCGAATAAAATATAGCATATTTCTAAACTGAGCAACTTCACTGTAGTAGGACTAACTTGCAATATGTCAAACAGTTAAACTAAGAACAGTTGCGACCAGATTCAACGATCCACTTAAAATAATATACCTACTCTATCCTGCTGGCTGTCCTGGCACTGAACCAGTTCAGATATGTGCATTAGAAGCCCGCCAAAATTGTTTCGAATCACGTGAGAGTGAATGACAATTTGCTAATTTACATCTTCAACACCATTTAGAGAGTGATAAAAACAATAACAAAATGTCATAAATGATATAACACAAGATTGAAATGTACACTAAATGTCACTCAATACTAAAGCTGTGTGATTATTTCATATATTAGGAACTTCAATTTGTTGCAAATAATTTTCAAACCGTTGACGCTACGCGAAAACTAACTCCAAAATGGGCATCAGCGACCCTATAAACATAAAGAAACACTCAAAAAAAGACATAAACAAAAATTTGTTGCCAAGTGTAATCACAACTGTAACGTTCATTTAACAAAGCGTTTTGAAAAAATTGAAAAATTCAAAACAAAAAATTTCCACAAGTATCTAAATGCGAGTAAAGAAAAAAGATACTCATTTGAGGCTTGAAAAGTTTTATCAAAATTCAACAAAAAATAATCAGGTCTGTCACAAATCTCTTCCAGAATTTCGAACTAATGTTATCTTCAAAAAATAATTTTAGCAGCTCTTAAAAAGTCAATTCATGGTTCCTAGCAATTTTATACTATTTTCACGAGAGAGTGACGAAAGCAACATAACGAAATCGCTTACAAGTTTCCAGCAACTTTTCTTTCAATCACAGGGGAAGAAGAAGCCTTTGCCAATGGCAGCAATCTTTGTATAGCTTTTTTAATGCCCAAAGTCGAGCGGGGAAGCGGCAAATACCAGTTTTCAAGTCGTCTCGAGTTTTTGTTTTGAACGGACTCTAAATCAAACTCTGATTCTACCACTTCAAAAGCAAGCGTTCGGCTCTATATCTGATCATAACATCAATATCAAAACAAAAGTTATTTTGAATTTTTGATTTATCGGACAAATGAGATTGCACTAGAACTTAATAAAAGCACTTTAAAATTTTGAACACGCAATCATTCCCAAAAACAAACACAAAAGTAGAATAGAAGTTGAACTTGAAACACATTTCGGATTAAAACATTTCAAATTGTTACGGTCAGGCACCTATAAAGTCTCTCATTAAAATTTAATCACTGAACAAGTTTTTTAGCTCAAACTCAGAAAATATTGCATTGAATCGCAGCAAGTACACCGTATTATCACATACACTAACGCTAATAAAAATAAAATTTAACGAAGTATTTCGCATCCACGCTATATTCTCGGAACGTTTTTTCTTCACTGTTGCAGCGTAGCGTTTTTTCAGAGCCTTGAGGTTTTTTTGAAATTTCGGAAAAGCAACACGATGTCTTTAATCAAGCAGCAGTTGCATGCTATGTCAGATGATATTCATTAGTGCGGGTCCACTTCTTTACCTCATTTACTGAAAACAAAAAATAGAACAAAAACGTTTCAAAAACCAACGCGTTAGCTGCGCAAGCGAGCAGCACAAAACCCAATCGTTCAAATTTTGAAATATTAAATTCGTGATTATGAATTTAATCATTTATACTTTTTGTTAGCGCAATGGCCAGCTTATTTATTAAGCACACGCTGTTGGTGCGGGAGGTCTGGGGTTCAATTTCAGGGCCGGTCAAGTCGACACAGAGTAGCAAACGGCTCGCCACCGCTGCGACGTTTCTTGGGAGCTGTGTTGCCCTGGAGCTAAGCCGCGGAGAAGGACCCCGCCACTAGTTTCACGGTTCAGCTAACTCCGCGAGCAGAACAACGATTTGAAATTTAATTTAAATATTTTCAAAACAAATATCTAAAGAATCTGCAGCGCCGAAAACCTGTCATAAGTGCCTAAGGAAAAATTGACATTTATATATCCTATTGCATAGCATTTTGATAATTTTGAGCCCCCAAGTGGGCATTATTAGTCAAACGAAATGTCAATAAATTGCCTTATTTTTAACAATATCCTTCTTAGGAGGAATAACTTGATATTTTTCGCTTAGTTGTCAATTATCAAAATCGATTAATTCATAAAGCCCCCAAAATTTTTTACAAGTTGTGCTAAGCTGATGAAGCGTTAAAGTTGTGCTCCAGTCTTAGTTTAAGCAGGAAAAAGTAAAGCCATAGTAATTCTCAAAACCGGACTTTCGACAACATAAATTCAGCTGCCATCTATGTCGTCGAAATGTCCAGTTTTAAGAACTACCGGGGCTTTATTTTTTCCTCCTTAAACTATTTTCATTCCATATTTATTGCACAGAGTTTCGAATCTTACTTTATGTTTTATGGTTTAAACCAGGGTTGTGCAACATTTCTTGTCGGTAGGCCATATAAACAACTTAGAAATCCAGCTGGGCCACACTAAAAATTTAGTTTTTCCATTTACGCAGCGAACTGAAAATTTCTCACAATGTAAAATATTATTTCTGTAACATTTTAGCGGGACTTTTTGAATTTAATGTTCTTGATTAGTTTGTTAACATCAGCTTTGACAGAGGTTGTAGCAACCCGTTTTTTAACTTTTCCCAACAACACAAGTAAACTTGCCGGTTTGTTCTCCACACTGTCCATTTATTGCTAAGCATCAAGTAGGGAAGTTGTGATTACCTATATTAAAGTCCCTGATTTGACTGGACTTGGAATCAAAACCGAGGCTACAGAGACACACGTTGTATCGGCCGTCTGAGACAAAACACAAATAACAAACGAACTGAAAAACAATGACGGCTAACACCACTTCCTTCCTTTTGCGAATAACACATTGTATGTAACGTAAATTTTCCAGACACAGCTGATAAGTGAACCATTCCAACCACAGAGCGAAAGAATGCTTACTTCACGTACAATCATACAATCAAATTACTGCGCTAAGCTACGAAAAAGATACACGAAATGTAAATCGTCACTCGAATTAAACTGGTGGATTACGATTCTATGCTTTGATGGGAAAAAATGAGAGTGTTGATGAGGGCTACACTAAATGGCTTGACGGGCCGGGTAGTAGCCCGCGGGCCGCCTGTTGCACATCCCTGGTTTAAACAGATTGGTTTCAGCAGGAAACAGTTTATAGAGAAACGGTAATTTTTGCATTGTATGTACCGTTACTACATTATTTTCATTAAACATTGACAGCTCTTGCAATGTTCTTTATTAGACTTACCGGTAGGAGTATGATATGTAGTATTGGAATGAGATCTTGATGACGGAGCTGAGTATCTTGATGACGTCATTTCTTCGCTGTCAAATTCTTCTTCAATACGGTCCTGGTCAACTGGATAATTCAAACTTCCGCTTCTCTATGTAAAAAGCACACTGGTTGATCACTAGGCTATTTGCGTCAGAAAAACGTAAGCTACGCAAATAAATACTAAACGTAATGATTCAATTCCGGTTATGTTACGCAAAGCACTTACGTTGAGGACATTCATAAATGTCGCTTAATTTTACTGACGTACGATTTGCAACAACCCTGCGTAAGTGCGTCATTTTGAGTTATTTTTGCTGTACGTAAGCGTGAAAATAAAGTTGTTTCACCGGTGCTTGGTGGTAAGAACATAGAGTGAAATTGCAGTGAACCGAATTCATTGTAAAGTGCCACAGTTTAGATGCATGAAATTGCGTGCAACCGCCATTCTAAAAAGTCATTTGAATGGTTTATAGATTATAGCTTTCACGCAGTGGTTCACACAAAAGAAAATCATCACCGAAGAGACAGGTTGCTGGTCACGAATGACATTTGCCATTACAAACCACCATCGCTAGCACATTTCCGATTATAAAAACGATGTAATGGTTAAAATTTGCAACAATTAAGTAAACAGATCCGGTGAATAAAAATTCACGTTGTTTTAAGCGTTTTTTGCAGATCAAAAGAAGTAAGCTGAGTGGGTTAAGCATCATTACCGGTCCGTTCGGTCGAACGACAAGACTTTTCTTTTTTTTCTCAATTATATCCCTCTTCCACGAGAAAGCAAAGTAACCACTATTCATATAAAAAAACTAATCGCAGAAAAGTTTTTTTTCACATTTTTATGTAATTTCTTGACCACACGGAAAATTTTGCTGCTTCGTAGACTTTATTTAGCCCATCTCATCATAACATAATCTGTGAAATACTAAAACAAAACTTGGAGAGAGGTTGAGCCACAATCTAGCGAACATGGCCTTTTTTCAAAAATACAAATACCGGTGTCACACCTCTATAACCCATACCAGGGTAGACCAACCCTGTTCGCATTTTATCTAGGCCTATACTGTACTTTTCGTGTTTTTTTTCCATTATAATTAAGTTCTGATGCCCCAATCATTGTTTCGAGAATTCAAAAACTTGATTATGATGTAAGAAGCCGTTTGGGGTTTTAGCCAGTTAAAAATGGACATAAAGGCAGGGTAATATCAAAAAATCTACCAAAAGCTGCAAGAATGTTATACATCATGCAGAAATTTTTTAGTACAAGAGATCAAAAATCTCTATTCTGACTAACCTGCTTCGCAAATCGCATTCTTCTTTGGTTTTGACCGTGATAAATAGCTACAGAGTCACTATTTTGCTTTATCATGGATTGACGACGTAATTGCGATGCTCTGCTGCCTTTCGGCGACAGTGGAGAAACAACATGAGGAGGAGATGAGCAGCTTTCTTCAGAAGGAGATAGTGTTATTGTTGGGTTATCATTGAATAAAAACTCTTTGAAAATTCGATCTGTTTCGCTATCGACACTGCAAAAAAAAAAGTGAATTTTTGTAAGTATCATGGTGTTCTCTTATTTGCTGCATGTTTTCTGTTATGCTTCTCATTTATGAAGCTCCAAGTATTTTGTTTCATATTGTCACGAACTCACTGAATATTCAATAAGCCAAGGATTATGACACTTAACAGAAATCTTGACTAAGAAGCTCCAAGTCATAAGAGTAAGGATTCCAATGCATCATCTTTTGAGAGAATGAAATTCAAAAGAGGATAAACCAAAAAAACTGAAGCAAAGCACGACCCTAGACCAAATCAGGGGTTAGAAACGGGTTAAAGACTTGTCAACTCATTTCGTTATAGTTTAAGAAGCAAATATAGTCAGGTATAGACTTCCTGTGGGTTGGTGTCTTTTTGATTCGCGTCCAATTGGCCAAACTCTCAAAACACAAACATGATTTTATTCATTATTGCTTTGAGCTAGCTATTGATTTAATGGTTTGGTGCAAATGTCTAGCTTTGAAGCAGCTTTATATGCCTATTAAATCATTTTCGAGATCGTTTTTTAGTCCCTGATTTAAATATTTGTTGAAATAAATGGCATGAAATATTACAATGTGATTGTGAAACGCAGCCTATTCATGATGAAAAATAAATAAGCAAAAAAAAAAAAAACAGTCTGTTGTAGGTAAGAACAACCCCTGAGACATATTTTACAATTTTACGCAATTAAAGTTTGTTAATTTTTGTTGCCAATATTGCAGGCATTATGTAGGCAAAACCGATCATGGTAAGCATTCTGTTTGTATTGGTTCTTTGTGCAATCTTATAGAGATCAATAAGGTAGCTATAGCATGGGGCTTGGGTCCTGTATGTCAAAGGTTATTAGTTTCAATGTTAAGCTAAATATTTAAACTGAAAGTGCGTTTCTTTGACCAGACACGGAATTGAGCTCCGCGTTTGCCACTCAGAAGCAGACGCTACATCCGCTCGGCAATCTACCGGTTTATCTTGTCTCGTAACTCCTTTCTATTTGTAAAAGCTAGTTTCTTCTAAAAGGCGACGCAGACATCAATCGCATGGACGTCTGCGGATTGGTTCACGTTGATTTTGCTTGAACAATTCTAGCCTTCTGTTTGTCGCAACATTATTTGTGTAATTGACATAACTTCCTTTGGAGTTACGTCACACATAAACCAAAAAGTCAATCAAGCTATTAAAAAATCATCTATAATATTGGATACGATATTGCGGTAATTTAAACGCAAGAAATATTAATAAATGTCAGACTGGCAGTGATATGTAACGGAGACTAAGAGCTTATGCAATTTGTTAAGCATGTTTACATCACAATCGGAAACTGCTGATAAAAATACCGCGCCCTTTAAGATAACAAGCACAGATGAATCGATTACGTCTTGAAATACAATCATTACGTATCTAAGTTACGTCTTTCTTCAGGACATGTAGTATGATCCCTAAGTACACATCTAGAACTCTTACAATGCTTGTAACGGTAAATTGTTACTTGTTATAGTTTTACGAGCCGTTCGCAAAAATATTAACCTTACATAGCTCTAGTCCATTTCACTTAGGCTACTCAATGAAAAACCTAGCGCTACCAACTTTGATACACGTATTAGTAGGGAAAACAATTTGTTGTGAGTTTCGTATCTTTAAAAATGTTCTATAAATTTAATATGTTCAGCTATTTTTTGTTGTAACCAAACGTAGTAATACTTGTTGAACCATTCGCAAATATTATAAGTAGGCCTACTGTATTTGCCCTGTCCACATGTCCAATTTAAAAGATACAAGGCTTTCTGCGTCATAATCAAATTTTTGATGTCGCAATTGAAAAAAGTGATTATGACATCACAAATTTAATTTTGATGTCAAAAGCCGGTGGCCTTTCGGCCCACTTAAATTGGACATGTGGACAGGGTAATTGTCGACCAAGTATTTACACCGTTAAAGTCATCCAGAGCACTTTTTTCTGAATCGACTGAAGCGCAGCGCAAGAAAGCGCAAAAATTTGATCAATCGCATGATCGCGCATAATTTGAAGAAAACACAATAAACGACTATTTAATCAGATAGAAAATATAACTTATAAAACTGCTAAAAAAAAGTAAAGAAAGAATAGGCGATTCACAAGTTGTTTTAAAATTGAAATAATCTCCCAATGTGTATTGTACAAAGTTACCAGACCATAGTTTATATGTTTTCTTTCATTTAGGATAATTAAAAGGCTCGGCTGTGCAGACTGACTTACCAGTAATCTCGTTCTATTGAATAACCACAGAACGTCGAAGTAGAGCTGTTTTTTTTCATTGTGAGCGGTTTTCGGCCAGTTCGACGAAAAAAACGAGACAAAGTTTTTCGGCTTGATGAGGAACGGCTGCTAGCAAACGAACTGGAACTGTCGTCAGATTCATCAATGCTTGGATTCTGTTTTTTTGAACATGAAGCAGAAGAACAAGGCATCATTTCATCAACTGAAGTGGGACGTTGTGATGATGTTTGAAACATGGTATTTCGTCGATGCTGCGATGATGCCGGCAAAGTTGAACGAGGTGAAATGAATTCGGTAGTTGACATTGAACGAGTAGCTGCAATACAAAAATATTCAATGAACTCTTGTCTTAAAGGATTCAGTTACAAAACTTCGGAAAATTTGTGATTACTTCTTTTTTTTTTAAAACAATATCTGTCCGAGAAAGTTAAGCAGGTTCCAAAGTAAAGCCTCAATCAATTAATCATGACTGTATCAATGAAACTTGATAGTTTAATTTGGAACATTTTTTCAATTGCTATTAGATCTTGTACACTCATTACCTCGTTTCATTTTTCCAGATTTGTGATGTTTGGATTTGCTAAACGGAGACTTTCTTCTAGAATTCACATCTTCCGCACTTAATGAGAGTTTGGCGAATTTTGTTTTTAGCTTTCCCACTGGATCAGTAACGAAAACATCATCTGACGCAACGCTGTTGTTTTTATAAACTAGTGATTTTCTCTTAAGATCATTTGCTTGCTTTGCTTGGATCTTGGATCGAAGAGGAGTTTGAGTTTTTAACTGCGGAGTTGCATTGCCAGAGCTGCGTTTAGTAAGATCCGCATTTGAAAATCTTCTTAAAAAGAGATGTTTAGACTTTTTATTAATAGTTTCTGGTGGTTTTTGACGTTCCAGAGACGGCAGAGAAACTCTGCGGATATCTGAAGCTTTTTTATTGAGCAATGAAAAAAGTGAGCTTCTCTTTTCTAATTTCTTTTGCGGGTGTTTTCTGTTATCAGTCAAAGAAGAAGTTTTTGCAGCTACTTCTTTCATCAAGCTCGGTGATTTATTTGGTGAAGGACTCTTTGATAAATCAACATCCTCCATCATTTCACTTTGATTTTCAACAGTTTTTAAATCATTTTTATCCTCAGGAAAAAGTTTGCGGCAATTAGCATCTTCTTGAGAGGGTGCATTGCTAACCTATACACATAATGAAAATTGATAGTTATATAACTGCCAAAAAATGTCTGAAAAAATTCAATTTTTATTAACTTATCCAATTGGCTGCAACCTTTACAAATCGCAAGAAGAATTAATAATGGTTAAGAGCTACCAATGGTTGCCTATAATTTTTTTGAAATGGCTTTATTCTAAACAAAACTTGTCAATTAGCAAATTAATAACTGTTGATTTATGATAAGGTAAGAAGGCTTCTGTCTGTGATGTGTCACGTTAAGCCCTCAAACCACTCCATATCCAGCTATCACGTGCTTTTCGATTTGGGATTAATCCAATTGCTAGTCATAAACCTCTCTTTACCTCAATGCAGTATAATGAATTGCCAATTTAATGTCAGCATAATATTTCCGAACTCACAAAATTCGCTAAGTTACCAGTCATCCAGTGACCTTAGATTTAAGCTATGCCTATAGTACCTACTGTAGCTTAGCAAAAAGGCAATAGCGGCGTCCTCAAATTTGATTTCACGAATCAACCTCAAAGGCTTCGGATTTTTTGGAAAATAATAATTAACGCTAGAATCAAAGACGTAGAAAAAGCGACGTATAGTAAATTATTTATGTTCTAAAGTCTAAACCTAATGCTAATCAGATTATTACAAAATTGACGCACGTTAGGTTTTGATAAACGTGAAAATTTTGCTTATCGCAATCTTCGTCTATTCGTACATTAAACATACGTATTCTTAGTAGCCTACTGTTGGCAAATTAGTAACATGAACAAGGAATATCTAGTACATATCGCATAAATTTAGCAAAGTTTAATCATTTAATGAGTTTGACTTCCCAATAAATTTTCAACATTCAGAAAAATTGCTTTGACTTTTAAAGGAAAATAAAATTTCGCAGTCTTGACATAATGTTAGATTGAAACGTGAACTTTAGTTTTAGATAAACTTTGTTGAACAAATGCAATGAAGTGCAGAAGAGCGTGATAAAATTTAACAGCTTATCAAAGAACCAAAGGTACAAAATTACGACATTTAATTACCATTTTTGGCTGTGTATTGGGGTCATGGCGGTGCAAACTTTTATTGGCATCTTCGCTGGGAATTTTTTGACCTTCACAAGAACAAGCATCATCTTGATCGTCAGAGATTCTAAGAGGACGCTCGGGAGAATTGGAAACAGTTGTGGAGCTCCGGCAATGACATGCTGGTGGTAGAGGCGAAAGTCTTCCCGAATCAGTAACGAAGTATCCTTTACCTACAAAATTGTTTGGGTTTTAATCACTTAAAGAATGTAAGGCATGCATAGCAGGTGATTAATCTTTTTAGAAATATCTCACATGCAAAGTTGTTTCTAGAAGCTTAATGGGTCATTCAAATGTTGGATATTATGCGCAAGAACATTAAGGACACAAAAATACTGTGCACATTAGGCTTAATGCAGCCGACATGATTGCAGGCTACATACAGCACCCATCGAACATGATTTGTTCATTAAAACTAAATACGGTTTCTACTTGAAAAGATTTGACAACAAATGCAAGTGATGTTCAATCAGTAATTTGATGAACAAGCCCACACTCCAAGTAGGAAAACATGACACTTACTTTCATATTCGTAGTCGAAGTCTGACAAAGATTTTTCTCGAGATAACGCTCTTTCAGAACTGCTTGGAGTGCTAAGAGGAGATGCTTCTGTCATACCATCGGTGGTTATGCTAAGGCACCGGCTTTGATATTCACCAACATTGGCGTTATCATAGTTTACATAGTGACAGCGAATCTCAATGGTTGTTTCTTCCAGTCGATTTCGAACTTGCCATAACTTAATATTACATTCATCTTCTTCTAGATTGCAGGTAGAGTTTGAATTTTTATGATTGTCTTTTGTGATTAACGAGTTGACCTCAACATCAGCACAAATAGTGCAATTGGATACTTCTTCTGAAATTGCATTGTTTTCGTATTGCGTAGAAGGTGAACACCCTGATATTTTAGAATTTGCGTATTCCTTTGCTGAATACTCGTCGTTTTGAACGGTTTGAGTGATTTCTATAAAGTCTTTTGCACCATTAAGATAAGCTTCCCTGTTTTTTGTTTTAGTTTCCTTTGTTTTAGGTTTGTTGACATTGTTGATCATGCACAGCGACGTAAAAGAAATTTCAGGCTGCTGTTCGCGTCCAAGCTCTTCATCACAAAAAGCGCCTAGTAAAAAGAGAATTATGTTGCGTCAAGGGAAAATATTAAAAATTACCAAACGGTAATCACAGCCACCACCTACATCTCACGCCATGTTCATGTCAATGTTAATTACCCTACCCAATATTTACAGTCAAATTTTTAAATAAAACTTTTCCTGAAGATTGAGAAGTTATGCAGTGTATGTTTTAAGTGAAAAGCTGTTCATTACACACTCTGTAAGACGTGATAGATTGTTAGTTTCGCTATTATATGCCAGTAAAGCACGGCCACCATTTTAATGGTCGTCTGTTTGATTGAGATCTTGTTTCAATAATGAAGTACAATTGGGGGGCCACGTAGTGGTCAGCTACCATTCTCCCCTCATTTTCCAGATGCAATCCCGTAAATCTTGTAAAGCATTCAAAAACCAACTAACCACAAAGCACAAGGTGTACAGTTTTACAGTAACATCTGCGATATACAAAACTAAACTAAGACGCTGACTACTTACATGTACTCTGATCATCTTTCTCCGATACTGCAGTAGAAACACCGGTGGAATTAGGCGACATTAGTTGAGAGTCGTTTTCATTATACGCTATTTTAATGTCAGCCTGAACATGTTCAGTTTTTGTGTTCATTTTAGACTCATTACTTTTGCTTTCATTTGTGCTTTCGCATTTAGTTTGGATTTCGTGAGGTATTGTTGTTGAATGCTCATTATTGAAAGCACGTTTTTCGATGGAGCCGAAACTTTCAAATGTAGTATTCTTTTGCCATCCATCTGAAATACAACCATCTTTTAAGGAAAGGACAGATCCATTAGTAGCATTATAATCGTTATCTCGTGTTGCAGTTTGAGTGTTGCTAAATGATCGTGGGCGTCTGAGAGAATTAAATTTTTCTCGGATTACATCGACAGCGATCATTGCTGTATTCTTCAATCCTGTTAATGATGGAACAACATGATTGTCTTTAGCACTTTCATCGGAATCGTTAAGATTGTTGTAGATTTTGTTGGTCTTTTCAGTATCAAGACATTCAGTTATGTTGAGCGTAGGGCAATTCGTTGTGTTGTTGTTGATGTTCCTTAATTTATCCTGTCTCTCAATAAAAAATGAATCAACATCAGTTGATGAGTCTTCATAGTCAAAGGAAACATTGGAATGGGAATTGTTGAGTTCAGACTGAAGTCGTAACGACACACCGGATGATTCTTTTGTAGGTAGGTTGTTGTTAGCGTTAGTTTGTTCACGACAAACCTCAACTTCTGATTGATGATCCATCTTGCAGTTAATGCAATTATTATTGCAAAACGCTACATCAGTTAGCAACCCTAAGTTGTTTACCAAATTTACCACCTGCAAAAATTGTTATTGATGAGCAAGGACTTTGCCTTGTTGTGTAAGTAAAATTTTGTTAAATATTCACAGACGACTTTCATATGGCCGACAATCATCAAATACGTACAAGCGACTTGGATTCAGATGAAGTGATGGCCACAAAGTGATTTAAGCCTTCAGTCTGTCTGATGATAACCAACCAACATGCGTTGGAACAGATTACTTATGTCAAATTCAATGTTTATTTTTAAACCAAACATATTACTTCATATTGCAAGAATAAATACGATACCAAATAAATCAACTTGAAGATTTTGAGCTTGTGTATTGTCTTACTATATGCAAGCTTCAATCTCAACAATAGGAATCAACCCAAACACCAGTGGACTAAAGCAGTGGTTTTCAACGTTTCTGGTGTAGGAAAACGCCAATGAAACATTCCAGAGACTTGAGCGAGCCCTGCGCATTTACTTGAACCCAGCTGTAAATTGTAAAATGAAGAACCCATGGACTGCACTGGCGAAACCCCGGTTGAAAATCCCTGCTGGACCAACGTATTACCAAAGCTAATAACTTTGCTGGCACTTTCTTCATGAAAGATCATTTTTCTTTAAATATTCATAACTTTATTGGCCTAGAAACGGCACTGGCATTAATAGGCAATATGAAACTGTGCATTTGCATACATGTCAATTTTACATGATTTTGCCTTGGTTTCGAACTGTCTCTAAAACTCAGTGCTTGCTGAATTTCCTCTGGCACAATAGCATTGTGAATTTAATAAAACATTTTAATAACAAAAACCTTTTTGTGTAGGCCCTTTATCTTAGCAAAAACAAACATACTTTTACAATCTTACAGCCTTTCGTCTTATGTAAACAAATTTAAAATACCGTGACGCACTAGCAAAATGCCATGAGCTTTCAGTCAATGGTCTCTCAAGATAAAAGACTGACACGCGAAACAAAAATGATACACTTTCTTTGAAAAACACTGATACCTTGAGAGAACTCGATTAGCTTTTATATTGCAACTGTGTTCGATCATTTCTCTGCCATAACTATTTAGTTCAGACTAGGCCTGTAGTTTGTAGGCCTATTTCAACATTCATTGTAACTCGTTTTGCTTACTGGAATCGCAACCGAAATTCGACTGATCACAAGTTTCAGCTGATAAAATTATTTCACTCCAACAAAAAAACACCAAATCACGCTTCTTCAATTTTTATTACCTCTAATTACTAAAGCAATTCGAAAATTCGCGCAATATCTGTTTCTTGTGATTGTCTGATACTCTCAACTTCGCAATTTCGATCTGCTTGCCACCACACTTCAATTGATTGTAATAATGCTTGAATTCAGATTACCGGAAATGACCTAAGTTTCCAGTGGAAATTCATGATTGGCCAAATTTCAACATCATCACTGCAGACCTTTCGTTGTGGCAATCATCATGCAATAATTTTTTTTATTCACTCGCCAATGTGGATTTGAGAACATTGATGAATAATTTGCTTTCAGAATAAAAAAAAAAATCGTTTTATACAATCAGAAACTGCAAAACAAAGAAATGAATAGTAATAAGTTGACTCATCTAGGCTAAATATCAAAAAAATTAAAATGGATTCTTACAAAAACGAGTACGAACTTTATCGTAAGCAAGAAACATGCAGTATCTGCCAAAACCATCAAAAGAATCTTGATATATTTCAGTCACCAACATTATATTTTTTATTAAATAAAGAAAGTCAAAAAAGGGGTGGGGTTAGGCACAATGCACTCCTTAAACACACTCCTGCAAACAATGCTTTAAAGAACGTTTACACTGACACAGATTTTCGGCTACACCGTACGCGGGAAGAAAACATATCGCCACTTAAATCTTCCGGGTCGACGAAAAGACGTTTGCATTCTACGCAGGCGTGATCGATTTTTGACAAATTTTTACATCTTTTTTTGTAAACTTTTTTAAGGTGAAATTACGCAATTTGTAGCCACAATTTTTGGAAGTGTGAGTTGAAATAAGAATGAATGAAGAGTCAAGTCTATAAATGAACATTCAAGCAAGTAAAAAAGCAATTTATACCTCTTGACGCTAATTAAAAAAATTCAAGTCAGCTTAAACATGATCAAATTTTCTTTTAAACCTCACGTTTTCGCAAAGTCATTTGTTTCCAATGTCTGGTTTTATGAATATAAAAAATCGAAATTGATTTTGAGAATCCAAATTCGATATTACGTAATGAAGTACTTTGCATTGATTCATATCATAAAAAACCTATAAATGGATTTTAACATAAAAAATTGAAAACAAATGAAAAAATCTTAATGCTTTAGAACTTACCGCTCTGTTATGCATCCAACTTTTTAACCCCGTAAAACGTGTGTCAAATTCCTGTGTTACCTTAGTATTCAACGCAATACGTAGTACAAAACGTACAGTGGCGGGGAGCCGAATACGCATAGAAAAAGGTTTCTATGCGCGGGTCCACTCGGGCCTCCTCGGAATGACGCTAGAAACTTTATCACTTAAATTTTTCTGTATATATTTTTATTTAGTAGGGTATTCATCCCCCTATCACGAGAAAGCATTCAAAACGTTACGAGCTCGCTTAGGACCCACCAAGTTGCCAGCCAACTGCATACCACTCCAAGATGGGAGAATTTCGCTAAGTGCCTTTCCAAACGGCACAACTAGTAAACTGGCCGGTTTGTTCTTCACCCTGTCTCTTTAATACTCATCGTCAAGCTGCGAATACCAATTTTTAGGCCGTTGGTTTAAACCGACTAGGAATCGAACCCAAGACTACAGCTCCAGAGGAAGACACAAGAGACTTTTGTTATATCCAAATTCAGTTTGGCACTTTAAATTACCGCTGGAAACAACCACGCTTTTTAAAATTTGGATATCGGAAAAACGAAATTTAAAAGGACATGCAATTTGAGACAGAAATTAATTAAAGATTAATTTTTACACAATAGATTAAAAGCCTTGGCTGCAGAGAGCATGCCCCCGGACCCCCCTAGAATGATTTTTGTTCCCCAATTTGCGTCAAATTTAACTTTGCCAGAAAAAACGCTTAAAAATGTCAAAAATTGATGCTGAAAAGTTCTAAACATACTTCCCTCAGACGGACACATCTTTAAAAAAGGGCTTATTTACGCTCTTTTCCGGGTCTAACATCTTTGTATTCAGTTAACATTCAACCTAATTCAAAGCTGCATCCCCCCGCAGATCCGCTCCTGATTTCGCATGCTTGGGGTAGCTTAAACCCTCACTAAATTCTTTAAAGAAAATTAGGCTGTTTCACGATTTATTTAATTTTAAAAGAAAAAGTCAGCAATTTGCCATGAGTAGCTTGCTTTAGTGTAGTGGTTCTCAAACTTTTTTAAAAAAATTACGCAACGGTCCCCTAGCAATTTTTTTAATGGCTCACGGTCCCCTTGAAAAATTAACACAAATAAACACAAAACAACACGTTGATTTTTTATTGTATCAATGTGACGAGGGCACTTGCTTCTTTGCAAACTTATTCAAGGAAAATGAACAATTTACTAGAGTTAGACTGAAATCACACATTGCAGTATCCTTCTCTGAAACCAATACTGCTGCCGCCACCCACCAGGTTTTTACTTTTAAGCCATCCGCGAAAAAACTTGATCCTTTTTGCTACTGCACGTTCTCCATCATTCGCAGACTTCACGCTAAAGGAGCCATTGCACTAATGTGACATCAAATTGCTTCTTGTGATATCATAAATGCCTATGTAGCCTGTAAGGTTTCATGACAAATTGTGTTTGTTAAGTTGATTGGAAGAAAAGTTGCCTGAAAACTTAATTTTACACAAAATTTTTTCTTCAGGATCGTCGTTTTAATTTTTTTTGGAAGGTGCTTCGCGGTCCCAGAAAATCTGTCTCGCGGACCCCAAAAGGACCGCGGACCCCAGTTTGAGAACCACTGCTTTAGTGGGTTTCTTTTCGTTTACTTTTGTTTTTACAGTATATATCTACAGCACATAGGAATAGCTCTTCGATTTGCAAACTAACGAAAAACTGTTAAACATTAGGCTATGTTGCATGGGCTACTGCATGCAAGCTACTAAGATCAAATAAAGTAACCCAACTATTTTCCAGTACGACTGAAGTCTACAAGTTATACTACCTAACAATAAATTGAACGCTGCGCATATTTGAATCATTACTTCATTAACTACCACAGTTGCGTTAAATAGCAGCCGTTCTCAAAATTCGCTAACATCTTTTAATGATGTGATCATTGCAACGTTAAAATTTGTGCATCATGCACGCGTTGCGAATCTTGTTTAGGCTACTAATACCGGTTGCTAGAATGGTTTTGGCAATTTAAAGTTTCGCGGCAAGACACTTCGCACGTTCACATCGTAAAACACCGATATGATTTATGAAATATATGATGTGATTTGCGACGCAATTTTGCGTAAATCACACAATTATCAAAGCACTCAATTTACTGATTGTTAACAACTAAAAAGCAATGTCCTTCCTGGCCTACCGGACGGGAAATCATGACGACTTCCTCTTGTTGGGTCAGAGGCTATAACAGCACTCCATCACCAAGAGTGCAAAGCATTCCAGTAAATCGTACCGTAGCTGTCTCGCTCTACGGTTATTGATTGTTCTTTGAAAAATGCCTAGTCATAAAAAATTGAAATAAAATTACCGGTACCATTAGATATTACGCATGGAAAATTTCAATTTTCTTCTATGAGTTTTTGCGAAAAGATTTCTTAAAGTTTTGCGAAAAAAATACAGATTTGCTGAAATGCATACAGGTATAACGTATGGCGTGATAAACGCACCAAGCAATAAAGAGGATTTTTTTGATAAGTTGAGAAAATGTAAAAGTTTGCCGCCCATGAACGCGTCCTTTCAAAAAAAGCAATTGTAGTGACCACAATTATAATTGCATGTTTCATAGCTATCAACAGAAAACACTAAGCATCTTTATACTTTACACCCCCCTTATAGGCCTACGCCATGGTTACACCACACGCTATACACAATACGCTAAGACGTTCTTGGCAGTTAGAATAGAAAAACACTATCGCAGATTACATAGTTCACTTGCACGGATCTAGGCCTACAATTTTGCAGGAGGGGCTAGAAATTGAAAAAAGTGGTGATCTTGCACTTGCAGTTTTGCTCGTGTATCTGTAGCCTACTATTTGTTTCAGAGATGAGCGAGCTGTGATATTTCAGGATGGTTTTTATTTCGGATCTTGCACACTGGACCAGTTTTAGTTTAAGCCCAAGTCCAGCGGCATAGGCGCATTCAGGAAGAGCCACGGTGCCATGTCCCCCGCTGGCCCTGTTGTTGTTGTAGATCATAGAACACATCTACACGTAATTCAATCAAATGCGCCAAAGCTAATAAAGTTGCATTCTCCTTTCATTTATCTTAGCCAAGCTTCTACTTTTAGACATATCAAGGCTTTTATAGGTAGGCCTACTAAAATATTTTTGTATTGTCTATTAGAGACTCCACTAACTGCAGGTACGGTACCGGTACGTCTTTTTTCGATAAAAAGTGTGCTTAAATGAGTGTTTTTTTATGTGAAAACCGTAAAAATCTGTTGGCGGCTCCGCCCCCAGACCCCCTGTTTAGCGCCACTTTGCCAAATCCTTGGTGCGCCACTAGACATCGGTAAAAGTGACAAAGAAAAAAATTAACAAAGATTGTAATGCCTTTGTCATAAAGCATTAATATAGCGTACACAACTTCGTAAAAATATACTTAAAAAATTTTGCTATACTGGTGTACTGAATATTCATATCAACTCCCCCCCTCCCCCGAAATATTTTTCTAGATACGGCCCTGAATCATAAAGTTTATTTTAGGTGGCAAAATTATGATAGGCTATTTTAAAAATTTTAGAAAAGGGTCAGCAAAATAGTTAATTGATTCTAGCAAAAAGAAATAGTGAGTTGTTTTAAGTATTTTATATAGTTAGAACTGTACATAATTAGATCAGCTATCAACGTGAACAGTCTGAGCTGTTAAGTTGCCAAATTTAATTCTAGCGTTTGGGGGAAGACGCCCACCAGGTGCCGAGGGCAGAAAGCCCACATGTGCGTTTTACCCCAGGAAGCGCCGATTGCCCAATTGGTAAAATAAGACTATTATTCAACTTTTATCGAACAAAATAACGATTCACAAGGAAATGTTACGATTTTGTAAAGCCAATTATATTAAGTTTATTAAATACCACGCCTACTACCTAGTAAATTTTGCCTATTTTCTCTACAAGGACAACTTCTTTAAAAAAAGCAACAGCAAAAAAGAGCAAAAACTTAGCTCTAAAAAGGGCTTGAAACCCCTTGCTCCCCTGGATCCTCCAATGGGTACATTGCTACTTGTGCACATGAAGTTTATACCAAGAAGAAGCCTCTTTGGTCTATTTGTCCCAACTGCGAATTCGATGTTATTTCTGAAATTTGATGAAGAGTGATGTAATTATTGCCTTTACAGTGCGTTATCGTTTGCTAATCGTAATTGACCATTTCCTGGCAGGTCTGTCCTGATTACCTCGCAATAAGCAATGTCCCTGCAGTGTTGTTCTTTTACGTTATCGTCTTGCTTGCAAAATTGTAAAACGTGGCCAGGAAGATGCTTTAGCTCATTCTAACAATTCAGCAGTAGGCAGTGACAAACTGAACTGCGAAATGCTGAAGCACATGCCAAATCATTGTTTGCAAATTTTATTGCTTTTATTTAACAGAATATGGTTTACAGGTGAAATTCCCCCAGAATGGCTGCACTCTATGATCGTTCCTTTGCACAAACCTAATAAACCGGTTAATTTACCACAATCCTACAGACCGATATCTCTTACTAGTCACATATGCAAATTAATGGAAAGAATGGTTGCGGCACAACTCCGGTGGTATCTGGAGAAAAATAATATTTTAAACAAGTATCAGTCTGGGTTTCGCGAACGCAGGCGACCAATTGACCACCTTTTAAATTTACACGATACCGTTTACAAAGCATTGGCAAATCAGAGATCTGTGCTGGCAGAGTTTATTGATATTGAAAAAGCTTTTGACATGGTCCACAAAGATACTCTATTACTTAAATTATTAAAAATTGGTATTCAAGGTTTTATGTTTAACTTCTTGAGGTCATTCCTGTCAAATCGTACCTTTCAAGTTAAAGTTTCATCAACTCCATCACAAATCAAAACCTTGCAAAATGGCGTCCCACAAGGTAGTGTATTAAGTCCTTTATATATTTGCTATCATGATTAATGATCTGCCATCTTGTTTCAATTCGTCAGCTGCTTTGTTCGCTGACGACTTATGTTTTTGGGAAGTGGGAACTGATATCCGACATTTAAATGATCTCACTCAAGCATCATTAAACAACGTTGAAGCTTGGTGTGAAACCAATGGGTTTAAAATATCAGTTAATAAATCTGCCGCACTATTATTTACGAAAAAACGTAAAAACAAAAATGTATCACTAGTGCTGTACAATCAAACTTTGGAACTGAAAAGCAACTTAAATATTTAGGCATTATCTTTCAGGACAATGGAATCTATTCTGCTCATGCAAGATACGTTCAAGAAAAGTGTTTAAAAAGAATTAACGTTCTACGCATGTTGAAAGGGCCAAATTGGGGGATGTCGCAAGACGCCCTCCTATCCCTTCACAGGGCATTGATTCGACCAATGATAGAATATGGTATGGAAATATATTTTAACTGCTCAGATTCAACCCTTAAAATAATTGAAACTCTTCAACACGAATGTTTACGAATATGTACTGGTGCTCTTCGCAGCACACCTATCGATTGTTTACAACATTATTGCAATGAAATGCCACTTAAAATTAAATCTCAGCAACTATGCCTATATTACAGAGCTCATCTTTCCACTTTTACGGACCACCCCACTGCAGCTATTACAATCGACAGTTGGCAGGAAAGGTGGCCGGATGATCACACAAACTTTTGTTCTTTTAACATGCAAACTCGGACCTTCTTTGAAAACACTAACATCACAGCCCATAAGCACTTTGTTTCAGATGTACCTCCATGGTTCATCAATAAACCAATCGTTAATTATGATTTTTTACTCCATTGCGGGAAAAACGATAATCCTTCCATCATTAATGCTTCTTTTTTAGAAATTATTTACACAAATTATTGTAACTTTACGTTATTGTATACTGATGGGTCAAAAAGGTTAGCTCGGGACAAGCTCGGCTCTCTTCGTCCCAACATCCAACACCAAAAAATCTGTTGCTATCAATAGTTCATCTTCTATTTTTACTGCTGAGCTTTACGGTATTCTTACAGCACTCCAATGGATAGCAATAAACAGACAACAAAAAAGTTTAATTATAACTGACTCTTGTTCTGTTTTACAGGCAATTCAATCCAAAACTTTTGGTAAGCATTATATATTATCAAGAGTTTTGCTTTTATATCACCGTTTGACTCTTTCTGGTTTGATTATTCACTTTCTTTGGGTTCCTAGTCACTGTGGAATCATCGGGAATGAAACTGTTGATTACTTAACAAAATCTGTTTTTAGATCAAACGATGAATCATTCAAATCTGATGTCCAAACAATAGAACTTGAAACCAAATTATCTTACTCGGAAGTTAAATCAATCATTCGTCATCACTGCTAAGAGAAATGGAACCAAAAATACATTCAACCAACTACTGGCAGTCAGTACAAATCGTTATTTCCTGATGTTCAATCAAAAAATCCAAAACACCACAATAATCAAATTTTTCGGCTTCAAACCGGTCACTGTCGACTGAACTACCACTTGCATCGTATAGCGAAACATCAAACTGGTTTATGTCAAGTTTGTAATGTTCCGGAATCGGTTTCACATTTTTTGTTTCATTGTCCACATTACATTCATTTCCGATCTGTCATGAAAAATTATGTAGATAATATGGGTTTAAAATTTGATCTCCATGATATTCTAACTAACAAGTGTACATTTGACTGTGTTTGCGATTTTGTTAAATTTTGCAAAAAGTTCATTTAATTGTCTCAGTGATACTCTTACCGGTTATGTCTGCACATCATTTCGTTCCTTTTAAATTTTTCTTCCAGTAGGCTACAACGAAAAAATTTTCTTCCAGTGTTGCATTGTATCGTAATAATAGTGAAATTCGTTCGTTATGATAAGCTTTCGACCTTTATGCAAGTGTGATACTGATTGTGTTTGTTATTTGTTAACTTTCTCCACTTCGATAACCAACATTTGCGAAACATATCTTCTGTTCTTTCATTTCATACTTCTCATTGTATGGAGATACTTCATACTTCTCATTGTAACGTTGCTCCGGATGGCAGATGCTTTCCCGTAGCCCGGAGCGTTACTCTGTCTACGCTATTTAATCTGGCTGACAGAAACCGAATCTGCCTTAACGGCGAGACACCTAACGATGTTCAAGCTGGGCAGCGGCAAACGTCCTTTTCAGGACGGGGCGATGCGCATCTTCGGCGCACCGTCAACAAGTTCCAAAGGCCCAGAATTCTCCAACTGAACATCGAAGGCCTCACTGCAAGCAAGATGAGCGTGTTGCATCATCTTGCGTTACAGTGTGAGGCACTCGTCATCCTCTTACAGGAAACCCATTGCACCTCGGTAGAAAGGTTAGATCTTCCGAGCTACCATCTAGCTGGGTTTTCCTTGAGCAGGAAGCATGGTCTTGCTACGTTTGTCCATGAGCGTCTGAAGTGGATCCTAATCGACCAGTCCCCACCAACATCGGAGATCGAGTGGGTGTGCGTGGATGTTGATAACTATAAAATAGTCAACGTCTACAAACCCCCTCCAACACGGATGCAAGCATCTGATCTTCCAGCATTCCCCCATCCCTGCCTCTATGCTGGCGACTTCAACTGCCACCATGTTGACTGGGGCTATAATAATAACAATCCAGATGGTGAATGCCTGGCTGGCTGGGCCAGTGCCAACAACTTCACCCTGCTATATAGCCCCAAGGAGGCCGCCAGTTTCCACTCTGGCCGCTGGAAAACAGACACCAACCCAGATCTTGCATTTGCCAGTGTCGATTTGGACAGTCGCTTACCTGACAGACGTATCTTAGGAAAGTTCCCAAGGTCACAGCACCAACCCTCGCTTATAAGTCCACCCAAACTTGCTCATCCAAAACCGAGCAAGCCTGTAAAGCGATGGAACTTCCGCAAGGTCAATTGGGACCACTATTCTAACCTAACCAACAAACTGGCCAAGAGTATACCGCCACCTGAATCTCAAAACATCGATCAGGTTTACCAGTGCTTTTGCAAGGTAATAAGCACTGCGGCGAAGAAATGCATCCCTCGTTGTCGACGATCAAACCACATACCTTGCTGGGATGCGGAGTGTGAAGACCTCTATCAGCATTTCCTGCAGTCACCTGGGGGCCCTGATTCGGATAGGGCTGCCACAGCCCTACTCACAAGGCTTGACGGGAAGCGGAGAAATCGCTGGTCAGAGACGGTCCGCAACATTGACTTTTCGCACTCCAGCCGGCTGGCATGGAATACTATAAACAACTTGACTGGTAGGTCACGACAATCCCCTCGTCAATGTCCCGTTTCAGCTGATGCTAATGCTTCTCAGCTGGTTAAAAACGGGAAATACGAAGGTGTGAATCGACGCTCATCTCGGCTCGTTTTACAGGAAGTGTCTGACCTTTGGAGGGCTGATCCATTACATTCTGCGAATGTCTCTGGGAGTTTTTCCCATCGGGAGTTCGCTGCTGCCCTCCAACATTTAAAACCAGGCAAAGCTCCTGGACCTGATTCCATTTGTCCGGAGCTGATAATCCATGCTGGAGCCAGCTTAAAATCTTGGCTACGTGGCTTCCTATCTTCCTGCCTGCACCACCTCAAAATTCCTAAGATCTGGAGAAGAGCGCTAGTAGTAGCGGTCCCAAAGCCTTCGAAACCTGTAGAGGACCCAAAGAGCTATCGTCCGATCTCCTTGCTCTGTGTTCCCTACAAGATTCTCGAGCGACTTATCTACGCCCGCGTCGAACCTCTTATTGACCCTCTGCTCCCACGGGAACAGGCGGGTTTTCGACGCGGAAGATCCACCGTGGATCAAGTCACTTTGCTCACACAAAGCATTGAGAATGCATTTGAAGCGAAAAAGAAGGCCGGTGCCGTCTTTATCGACCTGACAGCTGCCTATGACACTGTCTGGCACCGTGGCCTCACCTGCAAGCTGTTGCGGCTTCTGCCGGACAAGCACATGGTTCGTATGATTATGGAGCTGATCCGCAACAGAAGCTTCACCCTTACAACTGGCGACAGCAAGCCTAGCAGGTTACGACGCCTGAGAAATGGCGTCCCCCAGGGATCGGTCCTGGCCCCCCTCCTTTTCAACATCTATACATATGATGTCCCCTCCATAACCTCCAAGAAGTTCGCCTATGCCGACGACCTGGCGATACTTCATACATCTGGAGAATGGAAGGAGTTGGAAAGGACTCTAAGCCAGGACATGACTACACTCTCGGAATATCTCCAGACCTGGCGATTGAAGCTTAGCCACACTAAAACGGTGACGGCGGCCTTTCACCTCCACAATCGAGAGGCTAAGCGTGAGCTTAAGGTCTGTAACATCGGTAAGACCTTACCTTTCTGTCCAGTTCCCACTTATCTTGGGGTCAAACTGGACAGATCGCTCACATATCGTCCTCACCTGGAAGCATTGCGCAAGAAGTTAAGTGCTCGCGTCTCACTGTTGAGGCGACTTGCCGGAACAGGTTGGGGTGCTAGCGCTAAGACATTACGCACAGCTGCCCTGTCTCTGGTCTACTCGACTGCCGAGTACTGCGCACCAGTCTGGTGCCGCAGCGTGCACATACGGCTTATCGACAGTGTAATAAATGACGCCTTGCGCGTTGTCACTGGGTGCCTGCGTCCCACTCCATCGGTCTACCTTCCGGTTCTTTCAGGCATCCAGCCAGCTGAGCTTCGCCGCCGAGGAGCGACACTCTCCCTAGCCAACCGCAGCTCCCTGGACCCTGACCACATTTTACATGGCCAGTTTCATGAGTCACAGGACGTATGTAGGGAGAGATTGAAATCTAGACGCTCATTTGTACCTGCTGCTCGGAAATTACTAGACAGTCTTTCTGAGATGGACGTCCGTGCAGCCGAGTGGACGAACATGAAATGGGACATGGAGTACTCTGCCAACGCATTGTCACTCCACGCTTTCATTCCCAAGGCTAGCTCCAGACCCTTGGGTATGGGTCTGCCCAGGGCAGCCTGGGTCAAGCTCAACCGTCTGCGTTCTGGTGTTGGACGTTTCTGTTCGTCCATGTACAAATGGGGTCTCGCTCCTCTAGCGAATTGTGAGTGTGGTGCCAGTGAACAAACCGCAGATCGCATCATCTCACAGTGTCCCATACATCGAGCACCCCGAGGTATGTTTGGTCTAATGGTTTTGGATGACGAAACAAGATGCTGGCTGAAGTCCCTTACAGTCAGCATCTGACCCAAGCAGTTTGGTGGCCAGGGTGGTAAAAGGATAAACCCTCGGCCTTGGTCCTTTCATCTGTCTTGGAAGAGATGCCCCGCCAAACGACGACGACGACGATTGTAACGTTATGATTGTTTTCGACTTTTCGTTACTTACGACTCTTACGAGACTTACGCCCAAATTTCAGAATTTATCTTTTTGAGTCCTCTGCGATGATACCAGGCGCCTGCTATCGCTGCAGATGGCTGCTTTCTTATTTCAAATTTTGTTTTAATGTCTCGTAAGTGTCAGTATTGCGTTAGTAATTTTCTTTTCCATATTTGTGTCCAGGCGCAACAAAACCATCGTCGTTAATGCGCCTTTATTTTTCTACTTCACATAACAACAAACAAACAAACAAACAAACAGATCGTATTGACCGACACAGCATAGCAAGCTAGAGTTTCAGTTGCTGAGTACTAATGTTTTGTATAGATTAAATGTTTATTTACAGACGCTCCTATGTAACGTTATAAGTTTGTTTAAGCTTAATAAAAGCAAATTATGAAAACAAAGACAAAGTGTTTTCCTTTCAATTAAACAAACTTATTTTCAAACCCATAGAAACAATGGCATCTTCAGTGATAAACGAGTTACTAAAGCCTTCTAGACTGGACGTCGCTCCAAATTCTACAGAAGCAACAAAGCAGTTTAAGCATTGGCTAAAGATATTTAGCCTACTGGCTTTGTCGAAAAATGTTCAGCCTTTTCCCAGCAGAAAGAAGGGGAAGGAAGTAGTTCTATGCAGCTAGATAAATTTCAAGTTTTATGTGCGTATGTTAGCGCAGATGTCTATACGTACTCATAGAAGATTGCGGTAGCTACGACGCTGCGATTCGGAAACTCAAAAGCATATACATCAAATCACCCAATATTATTTTTGCTCGCCATCTTCTTGCTACTAGAAAACAAAAGTCCGGCGAATCGATACCGGAGTTCTTACGAGCCCTACACGCGCTGAGCAAAGATTGCAACTTTGCAAGCGTTACTGCCGAAGTGTATTGCAGTGAACTCGTTCGGGATGCATTTATAAACGGCTTGGCTTCACAACAAATACGACAACGTCTACTAGAAAACAATCAACTAACTGTAGATCGAGCTTTTGAAATTGCTAAATCATTGCAAATGGCTCAAGAATACTCGGCTACTTACGCTGCAGAAAGTTGCTGCAATTCCTCCTTCGCAACAAGCTACAAATGAATCGGACTTTTCTCTTCCCGTTCAAGAGATATCAGGTGCCACCACTACTGCGCCAAAGGTGTCTGTTTCTGAAGCGGTGGACTCAAGGTCTGACTCCAAAACGAGTCAAACTTATTGCCTAGCCTAAAAATTAGTATTCACAGTTTTCCTGCTTTACGTTCGACTTCGACTTTTTTGGGACAACCAGTGAAAATATGTTTTCCGTAAAAAGCTTGAACCCCAGTGGCAGTGTTAAGACCAGGGTCGGCGCAACCGTCCCCCGTGCCCTCCGACCGGGGGAGGGGGGGCACGCGTTTCTGGGGTCCCACTCCGGTGCTTGGGGGCCCACTTCTTAGCCCATTCGGCCATTAGGCTTCATGATACACATATTGCAATTTTCGCTCTTTATATCAGTCGCCTAACAACCGCAGGCTGAATAATGGTCAGGCAAGGAAGATCGACTGCTTTATAACTTAATGATTTTGTAATTTCAAAAGCGATGATAAAACAAGGCACAAGTCCACACTCAACCAAGGTGTCCCGCTCCAAACTCCACAACTATCAACGAATGACGCATTAAAGCTAAGCTTACTAAGCACTTGTAGGAGTTTGGAGCGAGTCAGCTGTAATAATACCATTATTACGCCTGCCAATGCTGCCACCATAGATTACTTAGCCACAGTGCACATTGCTGTCTTGTTTTTTTCAGTGTTTGCTGATTAGGCTTCAACAAAAAATATAAAAAATACCGGTACATAACTAACTAGCCTCAAAAAATTCGAAATGTCACTTTTATTTAGATTAGCCACTACCAAAGACACGATACGTAAGATTTTGATCTATTTAGTTCTTCATTCCTCTTCATCAGTGGCGCCGCCAGGGAGGGGAAACTTGCCCCCCCACTTTTGTTTTGGGCTGTTTTATCCCCCCACCCGACCTCTCCAAAACTTTTGTCGGTTCGTTGTTCCACTGATGAAACAAACCGTGAAAATGTACTGTTTGACCTGTGAACTCTTTTGCTTCAAACATAGACTAACCAGGCTTGCCGTTCGGGTTGCGTTTTTATGTAATGTACCCAGCACCAGCAAAACCTTGCTTTTTTCTGACAAAGCGAGGGTTCATAAACGCTGTTTTGTACACGATTGCAACGACCGTTCGATGGCGCAGTGGGTTGGGGCGCAGCGTCGCATAGGAAGCGCTGCCTCAAATTTGGATTCGATTCTCGTCGCGGCTTCGCTTGTGACATGTTTGCAACAATCGGGTTCGTCAATATAATAGAATAAAATAAGAATGTTAGTTCTGCTGGTGTTGGGTACATTACATAAGTATGCGTCCGGGTTATACTGAATTCGTCACTGGCCTTTGTTACTTCACAGAGGCAAGGTAACCTAGCAGAACTCAAATGTATTCCATAAGTTTCCTCACATAGCCGCACACCATTGAGTCAGCGTACCGAGGAAGAAAACTAAAACGCTAGAGTTCAGTTACCTTGCAAAATATTACTTTGACTTTATTTTTTTCCCGCTTTTATAGGGGTAATATTCTTACGTCATCATAAAATCATGAAAATCTTTTATGCGCTAAACCTCAAAGTTTTTCCGAAATATTTGTTGCTGATAAAGTAGAGGAGTACAGTAATGTTTTTCAGTACTTAAATTTATTACAAAGTTTATTACTTAATTACAAAGCGATAAGTAGTTGCCCCCCGTCGCATGAACTTACGTTAATAGGATTTTTGTCTGTGATAAACCGACATGGATTGATAATTTCATTTTTGTCTCCACTTACGCTACCGATATGATAAAAACGACTCAATGGTCATACATTAGACCTCTCCGGTGATTCTAAGTTTCCGGTTAATATTTGCTTCAAATAATAATTGCTGCTCGTTAGGAATCAACCAAGCAGCGATTTTTCATAGTGTAGCATTTTTTCCAAGGGTGGGGACAATGAAGCTTGGGTGGTTTGGAGTTGCACCACGAGTTTGAGATTTACCCATCACGCCTGGCTTCTGACAACTTGTAAGCTACTACTTGCGCGTTACTGGGTAATTTTGTTGGTAATACGGCTGCTAATCTAGCCTAGCAGCATCATAGGCGTACGCAGGAAAGGCCACGGTTCCATATGCCCCCCCTTGGCCCGGTAATAAGATGCTAAAACGTAACTTTCAGTCTATAATTTTTCAAACTAATAATGGTTGCAGCCTTCTGACACTTATTTTAGCCAAGCTTCTGCTTTCAGACATAAGCTGCGAAAATATTTTTGCATTGTTTATAGTGACTGCACTCACTGTATGCCATTTTTCGATAAAAAAGTTTGCTAAACCGCAAAAATTTGTTGGCGGCCGGGGGCTTAGCCCCCAGCTGAATCCTGGATGCGCCACTGAGCAGCATATTGTTGAAACATCACGTTGCTGGTGTTAGTCATGAGCTCACATTTTGTTGTTCTTTACTAATCTCAGGGGCGTACCCAGAAGGGGTCAGCGCCTCCCCAGCTGAAATATAAGCTGATATATATCTCCAGTCAGCGGAACTGTGAAAACAAGACATCTGAGGACGCGATGACCTTTTTACGGTCCTCACTTGATTTTAGGGGGTAAATTGGACGTCGGAAAACGTGAAGACCTTTTGTTTTTGGTCTTCACCGATATTTTCAGTGGAAACGAAAACAGGAAATTGTGACCTTCTTTTTTCAAATTTCTGGACACGCCCCTGAATTCGGCTCTTTTTATGACAATTAAGCTCTTATGACATCAAAACTATTTGTTTCTTAATTGAATGACCATAAGTTTAGCAGCATTATCCGAAACGAGCCATCATCAACGTCCTCTTCCTTGATGCTAACTTAGCTTCGGCTAACTTAAGCCGAATGCTCACAGCGCGCGGTTACGGACCGGCTTGGAGATTTTCCGTACGTGACGTCATCAAGTTGTAACGCTATTTTGCCCCCCCACTTTTTTGACCCTGGCGGCGCCACAGCTCTTCACCCATTAGACCTACTAACAGCTTCTTCGATCTGCACTGGCTGCTGGATAACTTAACCGCTTGTGGTAGCAATTTTACGATTTAGACGGAACTGGGTGATGCAATAAAACTTTATAAAAGCACTAGTTTATTGAAAAGCGAAGACGAAGATCGAAGCAAACTATGCTAGTTTTACATAGCGTAGTAAGCTAAGAAACCAAGACAACGAATGTCTAACTCCGAGGTTGGGCAATCGATTAGTATATTTTCATACCCTGTCATAGCCTACATGAGCTTATTAAAACTGGGGGGCCAACCTGGAGGCCAGGCAAAAATCTGCTGGGCCATGGTTCCCTCTGGCCCCCCTTAGAATTGCCACTGGGCAAAACGCCCGATTTGAGATTTTTTTCAAATCTTAATGAATCAGCCAGAGCGCAATTTTTTTCAAAAATGACAGTTGGAATAGAAAGCCCTGAATCCTAAGCTTAACCAAAACAAAAATTAGATTGAAAAACTTTGTATTCTGGGAGAGAGCGCAAAAGTCGCTTAAGGGGGCTCGCTACCCCACCTTACCCTATAGTAGTAGTAGGTTAGTAGTTTGTTTCATTTAACGACCAAAAAAACGACATGCATGAAATTTCCGTAACAAAGAAACAAATTAATGCAAAGTCATCAGTAAGCCACTATAAGCATACCTAAATGATTCTTTTTCGCATAACAGTATCCTGCTCCAATCCGGCTCCGGTCCATGCTGCTTAATTGCTTATCTAAGTTATCTCTGATTTTACCGGCCGTAAGCTCAGTTGTTAAGCGCACTTGCTAGAGGTGCGGGAGACCTGGGGTTCGATTCCCGGGTAGGTCAAATCGGCGCAATGTCGCAAACGGCTCACCACCATTGCGACGTTTCTTCAGAGTTGTGTAGCCCAGGTGCTAAGATGCGGAGATGGAACCCGTCACTCGTTACACGCTTCGGCGTAATAACGCGAGTAATTGCAGTTATAAGTTAATTGTCATACAATTTCACCATAACGCAAAAAACAAAAATTCACGCAGGTAGGCGGCAGTGAAAGACCATGAGTGGTCACCTACTCCACTGCACCTTAAACAGCATACTAACATGGCGTTGTAAATGGTAGTACACTTGAACAGAGTTAAGCCAGATAATAAAATAAACACTTGAACCAGAAAATAAAAGAAAACATATAGGCTATACGGTATACACACATTACACAGATATACAGGGCTGTGATTATTATGGAGCAGTTACACTGCATTGTAACATGCGTACAAGCAGAAAATTCAGATAATTTCAACGTCTAGAGAATGAATTACATAAATCATGGCGAATCTTATCGAGAATCGTACTGGTTTAAAATGTGAATTTTATAGCCTTACTTTTTGAAACCGTAAAAAGAGCAATGGCGTTTTTCCAGCGGAATAAATTTCTAGGAATTTAAACACATATGACGAAGTGATTTCTTACCAATTCCCGAACCAATAAAGGATTGATAAAATTCGTTGCGACTTTTTTGTCTTATATTGTACAGTAATCTCCCGGTTAAGTTCGCAACTTGAATCTGTACAGTTCGTGCGAACTTATGCGGTAGGTGCGAACATAACAATTAGGCTGTGGTTAGTTAGTACAAAGTGCATTATTACGTAAAGGCATGTGTCAGCGCTGACGGAGACTCCGACCATTGGGCTTAGGGCGTAGAGCATGAACCTACTGTTTCGAGAAAAAAATAAAGTCCTTGAAGTAGAGGATCAGTTGTTGTGCCCCGACGTGCAAGATGAAGCAGGAATTGATCATAACAAACTGAAAAATTCATTTGAATTTTTTCAGCGAAAATTGAGGCAGGTGGTCTTGGAAGCGAAGAACAAGTGAGAAAGCAACATGCATCAGCTGATGGTTCATGACTTGTTTAACCTGCTAACTTTTTCACGACCTGTTTGTTTTGCTGTAAACATCAATACATTTCTGTCAAAAGTTGAATCTTGATTTTTCGACAATTTTTTGCGAACTTGATAGGAATGCGAACTTAAACGGATGCGAACTTAACCGAGAGGTTACTGTAATTGTGCACTTCGTCAAGCTTGACAAAATAACTGTCAAAGAAAGATGGCAACATTTGGTTATTAAATTTAAACACAAATTTAGCGATTTTTGCACATGGAGTTGGCTGAGTGGTTGGTGATTAGGGCTCCAGAGCTGGCTTCGTGGGTTCGATGCTCAACTACAGTAGGTCGTCTTACGTGATGCGCATACTTTACTTACATAAAAACCTGAGCTGCAATTATGCGGCTTGGAAAAAAAATATTAATAATAGCAAAATAAATTTAGCGATTTTTATTTGAAACATGTCTTTAATTTTCAAAACTTTGGGTTTCGAATACAAGAAGGTCGTTGGATAATTTCGAGGACGGAAAAAACAATTTTGAAGAGAATGTTATTTTAAAGAACTTCTAGTTGGCGTAGGTGTTTTTTAGCCTCTCTACCTCAATTGAGTAAGGAGTATTGAATTTGAGAGTGAAACATGCTAAAATATATTAGTTTAAGGTTGGACAGGGGAACGTGGTGTCTTAATTTATATATCTACCCACAAACTTTCGAAAATTTTTTGCTCATAGTGTTAATGTGTTTTTCCCACGTTAGCTTATTGTCAAAATTTATACCCGTATATTTTACGTTGTCTGACTTCTCAATGGCGTTGTGGTTAATGGTAAGTTAAAAAAGAGTTGACTTATTGATTGTGCTACTGATTATCATGTAGCAGCTTTTTTATAATTGATGGTTACATTGTTCGTATTCATCCAGTTGCTAATTGTTTTGTTCATGTTTATCCTCCGGTCACGAGAAAGCGACGGAGGCGCTATGCAAAGGACGAATCCAGGGTTCGGAAAAATCGATATCTGATGGCGATATTCTCTACTTTTTGTTCATCGTATGCACTGGAGCCTTTGCTTTTTTGAATGAGTACCGAATATGGCCTTGTCGTTACTTTCGCAATTCGATATTCCATATTCGATTCTTTTTGTCCAGGTTACTTTGTCTCACTTTAGTACAGTGACGTACGCACGGGATGGGGGTTTCGGGGGTCAAAACCCCTTTCATTGACGATTGGAAAAAATTAAAAACCGCTCTTTTTGGACCGATTAGCGTTTTTTCATGCAGAGATTGTGTTTTTCTGTGCTGTATCAAATTGCCTATATAATCTCGAGAAACTTTCATTGTGATGCAATAATACCGGTATTCAAACTTTTCTGGTGTGTATAGGGATTGAACCAATGGCTGGCTCAAAATGCAAGCCTAGACAAGGTCAATGGGCACTAAAGCTGGAGTCGTGTTGTGATGTCATAAAGACATTGTTCTCAACGGCTCTGGCTGGACAAGACAACGTTTCAGCGCAGAAGGCATTCTTGGAAGAGAACGGTTGCAACGCATGCAAATATTCCGCTTGCGATGTCATAATTTTGAGCCAAACTGGCCAGTTGGCGTAGTGGTTAAACACATCGCTATCGGTGCGGGAGGTTTTGGGTTCGATTTTTGGGCCGGTACTGGCCGTTAGCTCAGTTATTAAGCGCACAGGTTATCGGTGCGGAAGGTCTGGGGTTCGATTCCCGAGATGGTCAAATCGGCACAGTGTCGCCAACGGCTCGCCATCGCTGCGACGTTTCTGTGTTACCCAAGCGCTAAGAGATGGGCCCCAGTGACGTTCGCAGGGGTCGGGAGTTAGCTTTCCCCTTGACAATTGCAGAAAAGATGCAACCTTTCTTTTTTAAAACGAACCGACTTTTCTTCATGCGGAGCTTGCCGAAATTGCTATCATGTTTTCATCCCAAACAACACCATCCCCCACAAAACATTTTAGCGTAAACCATTTCCTTACAAGTACAATGATCATCCCTCCTTACGTCTGCGTGAAAAGTTGTACCATCCCCCCATAAGTGTTTTTACAACTTGAGCACTGATTACGATGCAATGCTACAATACCGGTACCCGGTAGTCCAACTTTTCTGTTGTGTTTTGCTTGAAGTGCATTTTTGTCATTGATGTTGCTGTGAAACAATTAAGAAGTAGGAGTTTCCTTCAATGCGGTGTATCTGCAGTAACTACGGCTGCACACAAATTTTTTTTTTTTTAAATCTAATCAAATCTTGATTATACTCGTTTCATTAAAAAAATCGTTGTTGTATCGAAACGTGGTAGCGAGAGGCGGGGCCCGACCCCGCGGCTTAGCGCCTAGGCAACGCAGCTCCAAAGAAACGTCGCAGGGTTGCGAGCCGCTGGCTACACTGTGTCTGATTTGACCGGCCTGGGAATTGAGTCCCAAACTTTCCACATCGATAGCGAAATCTTTTAACACTACGCTATAATCGCCCGTTTTTTTGAGAAATTTTATTAAAATATAAAAAACTAAATTGACACTGCGCTAAGTGCCAAAAGTAAGATAAAAATACTGCCAAAGACGACTATAGACCAACGAAAGATTTGAAGAGGCCTTGGGGCGGAACGAGGGGAGAGACAACATTGCTTTTTCGTATCGTAAGCTGACTATCTCAGGAGCTAGAGTTCTTCGTTTCCCATAGACGCCCCGATTATGTGTTTGAAAGCATCTGATAGCGACGCTGTGATTTGGCAGAAAAATGCTTAGATAATATCGACGCTGTTTTTGACTTTAATCGGATGATTAGGGATTCCTCTCGCGCATAATTTATTTTAGTTTAAAAACGTTTTGGTAGGGAGGGCAGTTTTTCTCATGCTCCAGTATCTTCACTTTTCAAATTTCAAGCGAGAAACTGCCCCCTTCATGATGAGGGTACCGTATATCGACTGTTCATAACAAGGTTTAGCCTATATGCGTTGTTAATATTAATGTTGATTCTTCAAAAAAGTTTTTTTGGAGAGAAGGAATTGCTCGTTTTACCCCCTGGGTAAAATTGTTTGTGACATTGCGACAGCTAGCCAGCTTACTTTAGTCAATTAACCTTCCTATGGCCCAAAAATGATTTCTCTTAAAATTTTTTCAAAAAATTTTTAACCACGGCCTGACAGCTTGAGTTTCTGTGAAAACCTTCTCTCCTCAAATGAAACGCAAAGCATTAAGCAAAAGTGTGAATGAAATATCTTTGTTGTTTCCTTAGTTATGGCATTATACAGCTTACTCATGGTTAACTGAAGTTTAAGCTGGAAACACTGCAATAGGCCTACGATGCACTTTAATACCTCTAAACTACTGTAACTGTAATGTAGTATCTTTAGGCAACGTCATCACGATGTGACGTCACTGAAACCCTTCCCATTGAAAAATCCTGCGTACGGTACGCCACTGCTTTAGTAAATTTATCATATTCCTCGGTAGCCTATGTCATCACCCGTTACCGGTATGTCATAATCGTCGGTATGTCATTACCTTGTTTTTGCTCATAAATTTTTTGTGTGCAAAAAAAAAAAGATTGTTAATTGCAAAGTTGCTTCGCAAATACTATGTTTGCCGTTTGTCAGTAAGTTACCGAATAAATGTGAAGGCATCACAAAAAATGCTCGGCGTACACCGCTAAATGCTTAGTGTAATATTACAATATTCTTTACTTTCTTGCATTGCCATTGAAATCGATTATTTCTTTATTTTTTGGTAAACTATCGAATATTTATTATTTCTTTACTTTTTTGGGTATTGATTCCCAACCCTGGACGAATCCAGACTCGCTTGGGAGTTGCCCTCGTTTTCGAGTTTTCCGCTTGAATTTTGATTCTGACTTCTTCAATTTGCTGCTTGTTAGATTCCACCAAGCAGTCTGAAGCAGAGATAATTATCGTGAAGCATCTTATCCAAGGACGGAACAACAAGGCGCGGGTGGGAGTTGAACCATCAACCTTGCGATCATGGTTGTCGTAAAAACAACGCTTTGAACCACTCGGCCAAGCTGCCGATAAGCTAGTGGATGTTAAATTTTATTTGCAAGGGATGTTAGAGCAACTGGATGTTAAATTTTATTTACACCTGGAGGTTAGATTTTATTTGCAACTGGATATTATTTATTAGCAACTGGATGTTAAATTTTAATTGCTAATTTTATGTATTAGCGAGTAGTCTATAATAAAGATTTGATTTGATTTTTTTTTTGTTGCATTTTTGCGGATTTCATCTTGCAACAAGCAACGGAGAGTGGTAATAATAATAATAACTGAGGCTATTTTCAAATTATATTGAACTGAAAATTCAACAGTAATTGAGGGAGACTGCGAAGTGAGCTTGCGCTCTTCGAGTCAGCAGCCACCCGTTACATATGTCAAATGCGATCGGCTTCAGCCGCGAATCGAACCCGTCACGTAGGATCTGTCACCTGCGCGCGGTACCGCTAGGCCATGTCGCTGACAGGGTAAGTAATTAAAAAACTGAAATCCGCATGTAGATTCTGCGGACTAACCTAGACTCCACTGGTTTGATAGAATCAGGAGCGGGCTATCTAGCTAGGGATGTGCCTCAAGGAAAATTACTCGGACTCGCCGAGTAACGTGTATGCAAGAGTCAAGACATTACTCCGCTGAGTCCGAGTATCTACGACGTCAAGCTATGAACTCAAAAAAAAAAAAAAAATGGTCATCACGTCCGTAGAAGTATCAATTTCGATTTTCGACTAAAATTCGGATACAGAGCAAAAAAAAGATCAAAATGAGAATGCCTTAACTGGCCTGTATTATTATCACTGTAATTCTGGCAGAATAAACGAGAGAACTTAAATTCTAGCGGTTCAATTCGAGAGAGAAAAAGAAGAAAAAAAAGCGCTGCAGCTTTTATACGTGAAATAATGTGCTGTTAAATAATGCGTTGAGGCCGTTCAGACACAACGAAAAAAATACCAGACAAAAACAACACTATTTGGTTTGTTTGTTGCTTTATAAACACTTGTTAATACATTTTTGAATCAAAAAAAAAATGCAAAACACGTTTATACAAATTATAAGTGTGACTGTGATTGTAAAATGTTGACTATAAAAGCAAACCCAAAAACAAATCAGTCTAAATCCAAAAAACTACGAGACTTCAAAAAAAATCATAAATCTTTTTTGGCGAATTGATGTCCAATAAATGAGGTGCAAAGGCTGGGCGTGCCAAACATCAATAAAAGATTAAAGCAAAAATAGAGGAAAAAATCATTCTTGCACTCGACCACAAACTTCCATTAAAATGTCGTGGGAAAAACAAATCAAACAATAATGCGTGAAAACTATATCCTAAAAATATCGAAATCTTTTCTAAAACGTGTAAAACGAAACCAAATATTATCCAAAACGTTTCCACCTAATCGAAAAATAAAATACTTATTTGCAGAATACAATTTTTAGAGTTTGAAAAACTATATTTGCGTTTCGATATCAAACTCATTCAAAAAAACCAAAACAATGCTAAACAACATCCAATTACACTGAGCACTTTTGTGACGTTTTGGCACAGCGTTTGATCAAACACGAGCAAAAACTGGAGATTTGGGGGGCCCGCAACAACGTCTGATCTCGTCAAAACGCACTGCAAACTTTTGGCGATTGAGCTGCTTTCCGACGCAAGATTATCATGTTGCACACATGTTTTGTACACTACATGAAATTTCCTATTCGGTGAGTATTGTCAAGTTGGTGACATTTTATGCCTTCTACCAGCAGATTTGCGACGAAGTTGGAGTAAAACTGCAGTTTTTCAGTTTTGGCGAAAAGTTGATTTTTGACAAAACCGGTGTGCAAACATTGCGTTATTTGAACGTTTTGCGTTTCGATATCACAACATTAAAAACATGGGACATGAAACTAAGTAAATTCCAAAACGTCTGCGCATGGTGAGATTGAGCACTTTTTTGTTGATATCATTTGACGCGGGTTCGAAAATGAGTGAAATTACAAAAATGGTTTGATCACGTCAAAACGTCATTTTGGTAAAAACGCTGTGCAAACTCTAGGCAAATGCACTGCTTTGCGTTTCGATATCGGACTGGTTCAAATATAATTATGAAACGGAATGAAACGCTGAATAGCATACACCCGGTCGGTTAGATTGAGCACTTTAGTGACGTTTTGGCACAGCGTTTGATCAAACACGAGCAAAAACTGGAGATTTGGGGGGCCCGCAACAACGTCTGATCTCGTCAAAACGCACTGCAAACTTTTGGCGATTGAGCTGCTTTCCGACGCAAGATTATCATGTTGCACACATGTTTTATACACTACATGAAATTTCCTATTCGGCGAGTAATGTCAAGTTGGTGACATTTTATGCCTTCTACCAGCAGAATTGCGACGAAGTTGAACAAGATTATCATGTTGCACACATGTTTTATACACTACATGAAATTTCCTATTCGGCGAGTAATGTCAAGTTGGTGACATTTTATGCCTTCTACCAGCAGAATTGCGACGAAGTTGAAGTAAAACTGCAGTTTTTCAGTTTTGGCGAAAAGTTGATTTTTGACAAAACCGGTGTGCAAACATTGCGTTATTTGAACGTTTTGCGTTTCGATATCACAACATTAAAAACATGGGACATGAAACTAAGTAAATTCCAAAACGTCTGCGCATGGTGAGATTGAGCACTTTTTTGTTGATATCATTTGACGCGGGTTCGAAAATGGGTGAAATTTGAAAAATCGTTAACCTATTATTCGTTAACCTCGACGTTAACCTATTTTTGCTTGTGTTTCGCTGTAGTTGTTGTTTAATTTCAGAGTATTTATTGCTGCCGGTCGTACAGCTATGCCAAGCTGATTTGGACCTGGCATGGCTGGACGTTAACCGTGTTTTTGTTAGTGTTTCGCTGTAGCTGTTGTTTAACTTCAATATATTTAATGCTATCGGTAGTACAACCATGCCACGTTGCTTTGGACCTACCAAAGCTCGATGTTAATCGGCTTTTCGCTAGTTGGTTTCGCTGCGTAGTCGTTGTTGAATATTTCAGTGTATTTATATTTGGTGTTACCGGTCGTGCAGATAGCCATGCCAAGTTGATTTGGGCCATTTTGCATGGTAGTTTTTGATGACCATTTCAGTATTCACGTTTTTGTGCAACTTTCTGTCGCTAATTTTTTAATACATATATTTGTTGGGTAATCAGTTCTGCTTTTGCTGTAGTTTGTAGTTTATCACGTCGAACGCGCATCGGGAGTAAATACATTCGGTCTAATGGTGTTATTTTTTAAACCAATTGTTACTGAAAAGCGATGCAAAAAAGATGTTTTGCAACAGGTCGTTTTTCATAATAAAAGATTTGTTAGAAAACGTAAAAATGTCCATATGCTATGTTTAACATAATACCACAAATGAAATGGTAAACAAAAGCGGATCTACAAAAAATTTGGTGAAAGTGGATATAAGTTTTAATTAGTTTGATATTTAACTCATTACAAAAATGTACACTCTTTAAACCCAGAAAAATGAAGCGAAACAAAAACTTTCAAGAAGTTTCACCTGATAAGCGGATCTCAAAATTTTCCATAACGCATCTTCAAAAAAACAGTTTTCGCCAAAACTGTCAACTTGTATGAGTGTATTTAGTTGCAAAATTATCATCCGGAAAACAAGCAAGCGACAAAACAAAATTTCTTAGGAGTCGCCGGCAAATTGTTTACCACTACAAACGAAAAAATCACGCTAAATACCTTTCCCAACAGCTTAACAAAAAAACTTGCGTGCATCTTCTTCACCCTGTCCACTCAATGCTAAGCGTCAAGCAAAAAAACTGTGAATGCAAATTTCATATTTTTTGGTTTACCTCTACTCCAAATTAAAACCGATACTTCAAATTTAGTTAGTCAGTGAGTTAGTTGCATATTTATCCTCCTATCACGAGACAGCGATTAATGCGCCATACAAGCTCGCTTAGGAGTTTCCACCCATCTGTCTACCACACCAAGATGTCGTAATCCCGCTAAGTGCCTTTCCCAACGGCACAACAAGTAAACTTGCCGCCTTGTTCTCCATACTGTCCCTTCATGGCTGAGCGTCAATCAAAAAAGCTGTGAATACCAACTTTGAAGTCATTGGTTTGACCCGACTCGGAATCAAACCCAAGTCAACAGCTCAAGAGACAAACGCTCCATACCACTCGGCCATCTGAGCTGTCAGTGAAGGACCCCAAAACACTTGGCCGTTCAAGCTCACAAAACGCACTTTTACTCCAACTTCGTCGCAATTCTGCTGGTAGAAGGCATAAAATGTCACCAACTTGACATTACTCGCCGAATAGGAAATTTCATGTAGTGTACAAAACATGTGTGCAACATGATAATCTTGCGTCGGAAAGCAGCTCAATCGCCAAAAGTTTGCAGTGCGTTTTGACGAGATCAGACGTTGTTGCGGGCCCCCCAAATCTCCAGTTTTTGCTCGTGTTTGATCAACGCTGTGCCAAAACGTCACTAAAGTGCTCAATCTAACCGACCGGGTGTATGCTATTCAGCGTTTCATTCCGTTTCATAATCATATTTGAACCAGTCCGATATCGAAACGCAAAGCAGTGCATTTGCCTAGAGTTTGCACAGCGTTTTTACCAAAATGACGTTTTGACGTGATCAAACCATTTTTGTAATTTCACCCATTTTCGAACCCGCGTCAAATGATATCAACAAAAAGTGCTCAATCTCACCATGCGCAGACGTTTTGGCATTTACTTAGTTTCATGTCCCATGTTTTCAACATCGTGATATCGAAACGCAAAACGTTCAAACAGGGCAATGTTTGCACACCGGTTTTGTCAAAAATCAACTTTTCGCCAAAACTGAAAAACTGCAGTTTTACTCCAACTTCGTCGTAATTCTGCTGGTAGAAGGCATAAAATGTCACCAACTTGACAATACTCACCGAATAGGAAATTTCATGTAGTGTACAAAACATGTGTGCAACATGATAATCTTGCGTCGGAAAGCAGCTCAATCGCCAAAAGTTTGCAGTGCGTTTTGACGAGATCAGACGTTGTTACGGGCCCCCCAAATCTCCAGTTTTTGCTCGTGTTTGATCAAACGCTGTGCCAAAACGTCACAAAAGTGCTCAATCTAACCGACCGGGTGTATGCTATTCAGCGTTTCATTCCGTTTCATAATTATATTTGAACCAGTCCGATATCGAAACGCAAAGCAGTGCATTTGCCTAGAGTTTGCACAGCGTTTTTACCAAAATGACGTATTGACGTGATCAAACCATTTTTGTAATTTCACCCATTTTCGAACCCGCGTCAAATGATATCAACAAAAAGTGCTCAATCTCACCATGCGCAGACGTTTTGGAATTTACTTAGTTTCATGTCCCATGTTTTTAATGTTGTGGTATCGAAACGCAAAACGTCCAAACAGCGCAATGTTTGCACACCAGTTTTGTCAAAAATCAACTTTTCGCCAAAACTGAAAAACTGCAGTTTTACTCCAACTTCGTCGCAAATCTGCTGGTAGAAGGCATAAAATGCTACCAACTTGACAATACTCACCGAATAGGAAATTTCATGTAGTGTATAAAACATGTGTGCAACATGATAATCTTGCGTCGGAAAGCAGCTCAATCGCCAAAAGTTTGCAGTGCGTTTTGACGAGATCAGACGTTGTTGCGGGCCCCCCAAATCTCCAGTTTTTGCTCGTGTTTGATCAAACGCTGTGCCAAAACGTCACTAAAGTGCTCAATCTAACCGACCGGGTGTATGCTATTCAGCGTTTCATTCCGTTTCATAATCATATTTGAACCAGTCCGATATCGAAACGCAAAGCAGTGCATTTGCCTAGAGTTTGCACAGCGTTTTTACCAAAATGACGTTTTGACGTGATCAAATGATTTTTGTAATTTCACCCATTTTCGAACCCGCGTCAAATGATATCAACAAAAAAGTGCTCAATCTCACCATGTGCAGACGTTTTGGAATTTACTTAGTTTCATGTCCCATGTTTTTAATGTTGTGATATCGAAACGCAAAACGTTCAAATAACGCAATGTTTGCACACCGGTTTTGTCAAAAATCAACTTTTCGCCAAAACTGGAAAACTGCAGTTTTACTCCAACTTCGTCGCAAATCTGCTGGTAGAAGGCATAAAATGTCACCAACTTGACAATACTCACCGAATAGGAAATTTCATGTAGTGTACAAAACATGTGTGCAACATGATAATCTTGCGTCGGAAAGCAGCTCAATCGCCAAAAGTTTGCAGTGCGTTTTGACGAGATCAGACGTTGTTGCGGGCCCCTCAAATCTCCAGTTTTTGCTCGTGTTTGATCAAACGCTGTGCCAAAACGTCACAAAAGTGCTCAGTGTAATTGGGTGTTATTTAGCATTGTTTTGGTTTTTTTGAATGAGTTTGATATTGAAACGCAAATATAGTTTTTTAAACTCCAAATTTTATGATCTGCAAAAAAGAATTTTAATATTTGATTAAGTGGAAACGTTTTGGCTAATATTTGGTTTCGTTTTACACGTTTTAGAAAATATTTCGATGTTTTTAGCATATAGTTTTCACGCATTGTTGTTTGATTTGTTTTTCCCACGACATTTTAATGGAAGTTTGTGGTCGAGTGGAAGAAACTTAGGATTTTTTAAAACTTTTATAAATGAAATATTGTTCGATTTTTGCTTTAAATTTTTATTGATGTTTCGCACGCCCAGTTGTTGCTCCTCATTTATTGGGCATCAATTCGCCAAAAAGATTTATGATTTTAAGAAGTTTCCTAGTATTTTGGATTTAGACTGATTTGTTTTTGGGTTTGCTTTTGTAGTCAACATTTTCAATCACAGTCACACTTATAATTTGCATAAACGTGTATTTGCATTTCTTTTTTGGTCCAAAAATGTATTAACAAGTGTTTATATAGCAACTATGGGGCACCGTTTGTAAACACTGATTTGTGCGACGATTTTTTGTTTATTTAAATAAATAATCACTTTAAACAAATGATCAAAGATAAATAAACAAAAATAAATACACAAAAACAAATAATCAAACTTTTTTGTTTATTTAATAAATAGTCACTTTATAATAAATATAGTCAAAAAAGTTTGTTTATTTATTTTTGACTGTATATTTGTCTTTTTATTTTTGTGCAATCATTTTCTATCTATGTTATAAATTTTCAAAAATAAACAGTCAAAAATAAATAAACAACAAATGTTGACTATTTATTTTACGTCCATAAAATGAAGCATGGTGGATGCTGATTGGATAAGAAATTGTTTAGTCATTTTCTTTGCCCAGGAATGCTGGTAGTGTGGAATGGAGTCTGTATTTGGTAAAAAGGTAGGCAAGCCGGGCTGTTCTTCAGCTGTTAGTGGGTTTAATTGCGCGTCTCATCATTAACAATAGGAAACAGGGGAGTCAGTATCGTCATTGACAATTGTAAGACAGTTCAAGAAAAAAAGAGGAGCAACCGAGGCAAAAACGTTTCAGAGTTTTCTCATGAATCAAAGTAGTATAACTGCACTGATGCATAAGACTGGAGTTGTTTAACCAGTTAACAGCTTGTGCTTTCAATGCAAAGTGTTTAGGCATGTTCTCCAGTTTTATAAGCTTACAATTTTAAGTGTGTAGCTTGTTTTCCAGTTTTATCAGCAAGCAATTTGACCCTGAGCTAGGGTCGAAGGCTAAAATTTAGTATAAACATTTAGTTTATGTACTGTTTTCCCTATAGACTGCCTTTACACTTGTCACATTCTGTCTAAAAACGAATTCTAACCCATAACCCTCGCCTCCAACCCTCTCCGAAACCTATCTTCGATTCTCTTATTTTTTTTTGGATAAGGGGCATCTGTTTAAGTAGCTGATTCAGCAGTCAGAAGTGTGACTAATTAACCATGTACATATATAAACAATTTCATTTGCCTCGGTTGCTCCTCTTTTTTTCTTGAACTGTCTTACAATTGTCAATGACGATACTGACTCCCCTGTTTCCTATTGTTAATGATGAGACGCGCAACTAAACCCACTAACAGCTGAAGAACAGCCCGGCTTGCCTACCTTTTTACCAAATACAGACTCCATTCCACACTACCAGCATTCCCGGGCAAAGAAAATGACTAAACAATTTCTTATCCAATCAGCATCCACCATGCTTCATTTTATGGACGTAAAATAAATAGTCAACATTTGTTGTTTATTTATTTTTGACTGTTTTGTGCGTAATTTTTTTTGACTGTTTATTTTTGAAAATTTATAACATAGATAGAAAATGATTGCACAAAAATAAAAAGACAAATATACAGTCAAAAATAAATAAACAAACTTTTTTGACTATATTTATTATAAAGTGACTATTTATTAAATAAACAAAAAAGTTTGATTATTTGTTTTTGTATATTTATTTTTGTTTATTTATCTTTGATCATTTGTCTAAAGTGATTATTTATTTAAATAAACAAAAAATCGTCGCACAAATCAGTGTTTACAAACGGCGCCCCATAAGCAACAAACAAACCAAATAGTGTTGTTTTTGTCCGGTATTTTTTTCGTTGTGTCTGAACGGCCTGAACGCATTATTTAACAGGTCATTATTTCACGCAAAAGCGGCAGCGCTTTTTTTTCTTCTTTTTCTCTCTCGAATTGAACCGCTAGAATTTAAGTTCTCTCGTTTATTCTGCCAGAGTTACAGTGGTGTATTATTGATAAAAACGTTTTGGATGATAGTTTACCTTGGCCCTTGTGAGGTAGACAAGGGTATGCCTTATATCCAAGATTTTTCGATTGCTGTATGGTACCTTGCAATGTTCAGTGACATACTGGTATGCACAGAGATGGGCAAGATCATGACTGATGGTAATCTTGAAGATCAAGAAAACTCGAGATCTTAAAGATCAAAATCAGATCATCAAAACGATGTGATCTCGAAAATCAAGATCATGATCTAAGATCACTTATTATAGTTGAATAGAAATTGGTACCTGTTTACCAGTTAATAATACCTAATGCAATTAGGCCTAGGCTACATGGCTTGATCTGACGTACAAGGCAGTAAAAAATCACTCCCCACTTGTACATGAACATAATTTAGCTATAAGAATTAAAAGTTTTACCTTTTACAGTATTTTTTAAACGATGGATTAAATTTGTTACTGGTACTGATTATTATATTCTTTTTGTAGATAGCCTACACAGTTCAACTTGTCCCTGACTAACAACTCTGTTAGCACATAACGACATTTCAAGGTTATCATGAAAAAGTGATTGAATTTAGGTTTTATTTTTATGAAAAACATTTTCCACTCATGGCCACAATTTTGTTATGCTGCAATGCATAACCAACCCAGTATATCCCATACTCTATGATACCAGTGTTCGTAAGATTAACTGATGGAGTTAAAATGACATTACATGCTTCGACCTAGAGATCTTTTGCACTCAAAGACAAACTCCTTATTCCATTGTGCTAAATTATAGATGCGTGGACTTGCGCTACCGTGTTTCCCCAATAATAAGACAGAGGCTTATATTAATTTTACTCCAAAATATGGCACTAGGGCGTATTTTCGGGGGATGTATTATTTTGATATATCAAAAAATGAAGTTACAAAGTAAAAATTACAAGATTTTAAATAAACTGAAATTACGAAAAAAGATCTACATTTACTTGCCATTAACATGTTTTTTATTCAGAAACTCATTAACAACAATTTATTCAAGAATTTTTTGAAAAGGATGGCATACACCGCATTAAAGCAGCTTGAATAAATATAAAAAAAGAATGTTTGACTCTTTCGTCTTTCTGCCGCTCTCAACTAGGGCTTATTTTAAGGGTAGGGCTTACATTAAAGGAAGTGGCTAAAGTTACGTGACCGTAACATTTGCCTCTTTAGTTTATTTTATTACTTCGTCACGCTCTCGTACAATCGGGGAAGCGTGAAGGGATAATAAAATAAACCAAAGAGACAAATGTTACGGTCACGTAACCTTAGCCTCTGCCTACATTAAAATCATCCTCAAAAATCACGCTAGGTCTTATTTTGCGGGTAGGTCTTATTATCGGGGAAACACGGTATTATTTTTTAAACAAAAATATTTCTTAAAAAATTGTGAAAAAAACAGAAACTACTGGTAGTTTTTGGTAAAACATTTGAGAATATCTTAATGGCAGAGGCTAAGGTTACGTGACCGTAACATTTGTCTCTTTGGTTTATTTTATTATCCCTTCACGCTTCCCCGATTGTACGAGGGCGTGACGAAGTAATAAAATAAACTAAAGAGGCAAATGTTACGGTCACGTAACTTTAGCCACTTCCTATCTTAATTGCTTTTGAATTCAATAATATTGAACTTTCTGTTTAAGATCAATAACATTGAACCTGAAAATGGTTGAATGTGGTAATTTTAGACTAATCACCTTGTCACAATATCACTTAAACCACAATCAGCTATTTTCAAATTCGATATTATGCTATAGATCTAAATAACAAAGTCAATATTATTGAATTCAAAAACTTGTATTAGCCAGACAGAATCCAGCGTCATTAAAATGCTTTTCTCTATGCTATCTACAGATTATGTTATGGGCATGTGGTTTTGCAATTAATTTTGGAGTTCAGATGCCAGTTGGCTAATATGTGCGAAGTAGACTTCTTAATATCCATTCCACTCAATGCATGATAATATAAAACCGCCTAAAGATATGAAAGCTCAGTGCCTACTGCCCATAGTAGAAATGTTTACAGCAGATGGTGATCTTGATCTTGAAGATCAAGATTACTTGAAAAACCTGATCTTGAAGATCAAGATCAGATCACCAAAGCAATGTGATTTTGAAGATCAAGGTCATGCCCATCTCTGCATATGCAATAGTGACTGACTAACTGATTGTGGTTTAACTAATTTTGTTTTTTAATTCTACATTTGATAAGAGCATGTACCCTTTGCAGCAGAAGATGGAGATGCTTTAGGGCCTCAACTGAAGCAGCTGCATCTGCAACCTCCCCAAGGATATGCGGGCCCAGAAAAGTTTGATGGTTGGTTGGTTTTTAATTTGATTTAGTAATTTTCAGTATCCGTAACTCTAATGTGGCTATGGTTTGAGAGTTTTGAAATGTTTATCACCTTTCTATCTTAAAATTTTGACAAAACTTTCATTTATTTTGTTGTAAAAAAAATTCTCAGAATTTGGTGTGGACTATTTATGCTAATGATTGTCAGCGAAACAGAAGATTTTCAAATAGAAGTTATTCTGTTTTCTGATGTGGTAATTTAATTTTTTTTAGGTATACATATAGGGTATGTATCATTAACCAAATTAAGCATGGTCTTCAGTTTTGTAGTATTAGTAGATTTACTGGTGTAAATAGCATCTCATTCCCATCTGGAGTTTGTTATGACTCTTTATTCTGGGTCGTTATTGATTGAGTGAAGGAAATGTACTTTCCGCTTGGTTGGCCAAAATACTTGTCTGTTGGCCAAGGTCGAAAATCAAAGTTAAAGTATGTGGCTTGCAATCGTTATCGAATGTTATTTGCTGTGCTAACAGAAACAACAGTTAGCATCTGGCACAGCAAGGTAAGCAATAATGCAATTAACCCAGTTGTTCACTGCAAATTATCTAATGGAAGTGTGACGTAATGGGCTAAGAATATAGATGTTTCACATGCAATGTTGGTTAAGTTTTAAAAGCTTATCACATCTATTTTTGTAACAGACACAGTCTTATCTCAGATTTTTGCATTTATTTACTGTTTGTACTCTTACGTCATTGCACAATTAATTTAGTTTTTCATCTGTTTTTGTTGCTCTCACATCAGTTTTTATGTTTTGGTATTGTTGGCCTGTTGTAGTTGCTAACTTTTTATAGTATCACTGGTTTACTATTCAAATGGATGAAAGAACTTCAAACGAAATTAAATTGCAGTACTGCACCTTCATATCACACTGCATATTATTCATTCATAGATTTGTAATGAGATTTTTATTTTGGGATTACCTGATATTAGTCCTGTGTATTAGGCTATATGTGTTATTGAATAGCATTCTAATCTTGATAAATTTATATTTTTGCAGCCCTGTGTTGAAATAGTATGTTATCAACGCTGCCATTCTTCTGTTGCGGCGGTTGGAAACAATGATATTGCAGAATGGAGACAAGATAGTAGTATGCTTGCAGTAACTGTAAGTGACAGAGGCAAAAAGAAGTTTGATTAATTTATGTTTTAAGAAGTTGTCTTACGAAGTTCTGCATCTGTCAAGTCAGTTTTAACTGATTGCCTAGTTAGGGATCCATTTTGTAAAAATTCATGTTAGTAAATGCAAACATGTAGTCACCCACCAGGGTGTTGTTTTGTACCAGTTGTGTTACTGTTATGTACAGGTAACATGCATTTTTTTAGACTACTGAAGGCTATTTACTACTTTATCAATTGGAGCAAGATGTCAAAGGCGATAAAGGTCTCAATCTGTATGAATATCACCAAACTAAAACAAATCAAAGTGACGCTAATGATGCTGTTCCTGCCTTACGTCTCACTTTAACAGCTAACGTTAACTACAAAGTTCAGATTACAAGGTGCGTTATTTACTGGACAGAAACGCACTTATACAGATATCTTAAACTTAATTGATATGTTATTTGGGCTTGTGAGCGAGTGTATGAAGCAAGTTGTTTGTAGAGTGTTCTGATATTATTCAAGGCTGGCTCGTTGATTGTTTTTTTGTTTCTAAGCTTCAAAAATGGTGTCTAATTCTTTGCGTGTTTTGTCCTTATATTTGTAAGCCTTTAATTATTTAGTTTGTCATGTGGTCGTGATGAGCTCTTGGTAACCCTAAAAGATGGAAGACTGGAAATGGTATTTTGGGAAAATCCTGGCGAAAGACAAAAATCTATCAACCTTAATGAAGTCATGTTTTCAGTTGATATGCAAGTAGCAGGTGATTTTTGGTGTTCATAAACATGTAGAAATTAAAATTTAGATTCAGATGGAAAACTTAGTTGGTCTTCTGGTTGCTTTAACGCATTCAAGGCTAGCTTGTTGTGCATCTTGACCCGTTAAGGTTGCAGCATCCATCTTGTTACAAATGATTTTGTAGCTGTTTAGCTTCTAAAGTGTATCGACTTGATATTTAGCTTTCACTATAGTAAAACTTGATTTTTTATGTGTGGAGCAGTATGGGTTTACTTTTCAGAACGTGTTTTTAACATTGTATTTCAACTCTACTCGATAACTTTGTCTGTAATACTACTTCATCTAATTTTGATATTTTGATAGGTTCCCAACTCCGATCCCGCAATATTTATCCAGTGCAAGCAGTATACAGTTCATTTCTTGAAGGCTTTGGTATTGTGTTGAGTGATGGAAGAGCAGGTTTGGTTGCTTTAAGCAAATCAGAATCAGATGTTCCATCAAATGACGATGAGGACGAAGACGATGTGTCCGATTCCTATGAAGAAAATCTTACATTGATTGCCAAAGGAATTTGGGCTCCAGGGTTAAACCAAGCGACATGTGTGGCTGTTAATAACAAGTATCGACTTCTCAGCTTTGGAACCAGAAGGTTAGTTGAAAGAAGAGTTGTATAGATGGAAAATTTTGGTTTTCCGTTGTTTGTATCTTTTGAACATAAAATCGTTGACATGATCAAGTCATTTTGTGGAAATTGGCTTGAAATGAGCGTAGCGCCTAGCCATATTATTCTATTGAGGGAATCAATTTTACTATCGCTGACTTAACTGACTTTAAGCGTTGACAAAAGCAACACTAGCTGATTTAAGCTAAAGATTTTTTTGAAATCTAATTGCCCTTACCTTATATCGCAATCAACTGTATATATAGCGTATAGCAATATTGAACGAGTTTGACACAATGCTGGTATATAATTGCTTCTTCATTTGATAAAGTCGTTACAAAATTTGTTAGGCGTATTTGCCACATAGTTGAGCGTCAAGTAGTTAGTGTCGAGTTATGTTCCGTCAAATAGCACTGGTTTGAATTCTCAAAACTAAAGTGCATCAGTTCAAGCGATGTTAAAGTTGGTTAGGCAGAGCTTTGGCTCGTATTTTTTGGCTTTACTACCTTTGAACTTTCAAGCTTATATTTTAACTGTATAATATTTCTAGTTTGATAGTGATGTTTCTGTAGGTGCGATGATTTAATTGTCTGGTGGAGTTGTATAATTTTAGTTTGATTTCGCTTGTTGTTGCAGAGGAGATTGCTGTGTGTACGCGATTGATGATGTAACCAGAAGTCTTGTTTTATCCCATACCATTGCATTATCGCCTACACATTATCCAAACATATGTAATTCCGTTGGTAAGTGTGAATATCCTCGATAATACCAGTGGCGTTGTAATTTAATGCTGATATGCTGTTAGGTCGCGTTTAGTGAAAAATCTTGTTTATATCCAGATAACAGTATGGTATAAGCTAGCGTTGGTAATGACCGTAGAACAATTTTGCCATATTTGACATAGTTTGTATCTGACTATGATTACAAGCTAGCAGGCTAGCTCTTCTTACGTATATGACAAGCACCGTGACATTGACCACTTTAAACCTTACGAGGGCCACTTGATGTATATTTAAAGGACTTTAGACCAAGCTGCTCTGTAAAGTATAAGTGTTTAAAGGACATTGCCGCAACTCATGAAGTTGAAATTTTAAAAGCATTTTAATTCTAGCTTACTTGCAATTTTGTGGTAGAAGATTATTTATTTTGTATGATTTTCAATTGCAAATTGCACTACGCCAAATATTGTCGTTTTCCGTAACTACGCCTCAGGCTAATCTCTTCGTTTGTAATTTACGATATATTACAATAGAATTGGTGTACAGTCATTACGGTATTTTTCTCTGGTAGTACTTTGGAAATTATATATACTGTAGAAACATCATATTAGTTGAAAGGTTTTGTTTTTTAGTCTTTGTTTTAGACGCTTTGTTTCATGGTACGTAAATTTATTTTGATATTCGAACCCCAAAAGTGCGAGGTTATTTTTTGGGAGTTTTTCATTTGCGCCCCCTTTTATTTTGTGAATGACCCGTATTCCGATACGCTTTAAGAGCATGTAACATTACATTATTTGTTTCCTTCACTTTATGAAATTCTAATCAGCATTACTGTATGGATTTAACGCCAGCATTTCGTAAATTGTACCGAACACCGGTCCGGTACCTTATGTTGTCGTAAGGTAAATTAATTACCGTATTCATCTTTGTACCTTAGGCTTGCCAAATTTATTAGTAGCGCATTATGCTCTTTTTTTAAAACATCTTAATTGCAGGATCAGTGTTAATAATCGATTGGTCACCGGATGGCTGTGTTTTGGCGCTATCATGGGCTGGAGGCGGCTTGTCTGTGTGGAGTGTATTTGGAGCGTGCTTGGTTTGCACTCTGGCAACAGATCGAGCTTATTCATATGATGGTACTCCCATTGTGCAAGGAATATATAAATCTATGGTAGGTTTAAATATCGTTAAACCATGGTTATCAGTTGCTGGTTATTTGGATTGTTGAATCTTTTTATTTTCAAATAATTTCTATAAAAAATATGGACATGAGGTGTTGATTTACTGTATAACCTTGGCAATAATTATTAATTGGTTTCTATGACTTGAGGGTATTTGTAGGAATTTTAGTTGGTTGCAATGTTTTGGGTTACAAGATTTTTGAGAATTCCTTTTTGGGTTAAATCGAGTGAAACAAAAGTAGATTTTATTCCTACTTGTCTTTAATTACATTCATTATGTTGCTACTTTCTACAGTAGAGTTTCTTCGTGCTCTGTTTAACATTTATTCTTCATGCTCTGTTGAAGATTATCTGTTTTACAGTGCTGGGGTGTGGAAGGATATCATTTGTGGTTGATTAGTGACTTGCCTCCTTTGTTCACATCATCCAGCGATATTACGGAAAATGATCTCAATGATGAGGATGGAGCATTAGAAGATGTATCCGGAGTTGATTCGAAAGGTTCAAGAAATAAAGGAAGGCGTCGCTCTAAAAAAATCCGAAAAAAGACCTCTGAGGGTAGCAAATCCAGTACATCGTCTGAAAGTACGATTTGGGATCAAGGACAACTACTGCAGTTGCAATTTGCAAAGAGTGCCCTTGCAATGAACCCTTGCATGGTAAATCGGCTTAATGTAGTAATATCTATGAACCAAGCAAATTGATCTGCGTAAAAATGTATTTAGCAAGAAACAGAAGTTGAGAATATTAAGTAGTTGGTTGCACATTTAGTTTGAATTCATCAATAGTATGTGCTCAAACGTTTTGAAATGGCCTTTTATTATACTGAGGTAGTAGATAGGCTATTTTTAAGCTTAAATTTTCAATCTAATTTTGTGATATTGCGACCTATTTACATTTTTTGTTCATTGGTTTGCTGCTGTAACTTAACTTAACTTTGGCAGCTAGTTTGAATAATAGGTTACTTTTCCAACAAAAAAAATTATCCCTTTTTTAAACATTACATTGTTTTTTGAAGTTTGTGAATTGTAATAAGGGTTAAAGGTGAAATTTTATCGAGCCAAAATTACTTTTAAAGTAGTCACAAGCATCTAGGCTGGTAAAAACTGATCAAGTTTTTGCGATGTAAATACTGTTGTGCTACTTCAAACAGCTGTTTGGCATTCAATCACAATTGCGATCATAAGAGTAGCCTGTAGTACGTGTCTCCCTGCTATTGTTTTTGAAGTTTGAATTGCTAAATTCTGGAAATTGCTTTATTGCCTAGATCACCCTCATTGAGTTACTAGATAAGCCCGCGGTTCTAGTAGAATACAAGACTTTGAGAGGCAATGGCAATGCAGTTTAAATATGTATAATAAATGCTTCTTAATGTTGAAGTCCACAGGTTTGTCATGAATTTTTTTTGTTGAAAATTAATATAACTAAAGTTTGCTAGTTTCTTTGTCAAACTTTGCTTTACTGGTGCCAAGAGCGTGTACCTGTAGTAAATCTGAAAAGAATTTATATGCTTAGCTTCTTAATGCTTATTAACTGGTTACTGGTGATGTAATAAACGACTGATAGTTGGGCACCGAAGACTGTTTTTTGTCTAATTTTGTTTTGTAATACATAATTTTGACAGCTTTTGGTTTTTGTGCGTACTTAATTTGGCTATTTCTTGTACTCGGAAAGTAGTTTTATAGTTGCCAATGCGGTAAATATTTAAATGTGTATCACGCACTGATGATGATATTTTGATTCCAGAGCAATCATTTTCATGTGCTCTTGCACAGCGAGGACAAAATTTACCTAAGTTGCGGTGAAAAGCAATTGAAGAGCGCTTTGCTCGCTAATTCTGAAACACTGAACAGCATCAAAAGAGCAGTCAGCCCATCTACTTCGGAGAGTGCTCGCCACAATCGCCCTACACACTCGCTTGGTTCGGTCACTCCGCCTCGAAGAAGGTTGGTTTTAGATCTAGTATGTATGCGCTAAGCATAGTAGTACTGAATCAAAGATCCAGTGTGCTGGGTTCAATTCGCAGCTGAAGCCAATTGACGCCAAAGCTCGAGCTTCTCTGTCTTTTTCACGCTACTCTTCAGTTTTAGTCAATGACTTCGCTTTTGACTGAAAATATCTCTGGTTTTAGTGCGAATTTTTAATTGTCTCTGTTTTTCACTCTGATGCGTTTCACGAATTGGCAATTCTTTCTCTCAACTGTTTCACGCCTGATATAACTTATCTAGAGCCTTTGACTCGAGCTTTTTGACTGCAAGCTTTTTTTTGGCGGCATTTCAATTGAAAATAGACTTTAGTTGAAGTGTAGTCGTGCAAAACTAAGTGTATAAATAAGATACTAGAAACCGTTCTTTTTACATGCTTGAAAATTTATGAATCTCGTTACTTTGCAAGTTTATTTGCCAGTTGTTGTCCAGAATGATGATGTCCAGAATTATCCGGTGTTCTCCCCGTCAACGGAGGTGGCCGGATTCACCCCATTTGACTGCATTTCCATACCGCCCGTCTCCATTTCTCTCGATCCAAGGCATCTTCCTTTTCTAACCCCAACTTCTTCACTTCTTCTTCAACTTTTCTCTTCCATGTGCTTTTTGGCCGACCTCTTCTTCTTTTACCCATAACTTCCAAGTCTAGAGCCTTTCTCAAGATGTTACCATCTTCCCTTCTCAGCACATGGCCATACCACCTCACAGCATTCGCCTTCGCTATCATTTCCAACGACTCAACCAAACCCAACATCTCCATCAATTCTTTCGTGATTTTCTTGTCCATTAACTTAACACCACACATGGCTCTCAACATAGCTCTCTCTGTTCTTCTCAAAATCGCAACTTCTCCTTCCGTTAGACACCACGTTTCACTCCCATACAGAATCGCTGAACGCACACAGCTCTGATACACTCTTCCTTTTATCTTAAGCGAAAACCTTCTACCATAGAGCACCTCACCACATTCTCTGAACTTCAACCATCCAATTCTCGTTCTTGCTGTCACCGCCGCCTCAGATCCACCACTCGCATTAAGTCTATCGCCCAATATCACCACTCGCATTAAGCATTAAGTCTATGTATATGTATCAAAACGCTTATTAATTTCAATTACATCGGTTGTGGTTGAGCTGATGTTTACGATATTGCAGTTGATTAAGGAGACAGCTGCTTAAGCTTGCAATGATTTGTTGTGTTTGTAGTATTCTTTGCTGTAATTTATATCTTAAAGTTTAAACGATGGTTAATCGTTACCTTTTTCACGTAGTTATTTCGGATTTACCAGCAATATCGTTGGTATAAATGATTAATAATTACGTTTTTGAAGGTCCGTTCCTCTGTCTCCCACTGCCCCACTCGGATTAAATAAATCAAGTTTTGAGAAACTAACATCCATAAGTGAGCATGAGGTTCCTCAAGAAGCAGAAGATCTTCCGAATGATGCATACGGAGGAACGGCGGTGGGAAATAAACAGTGGACCGTCATACCATTCCCACTCAATTACTTACCAAGCAACTGGCCGATTAGGGTACGCTCTCCATGTTATTGATTTTGCTATATGTGCACTGGGAAGTTTTAGTAATCGAAATGGAAAGTTACTGGAAAATTTTTAGTTTTTATGCAAGGCTTAGATTTGTAAAAGCTTTGCAATGTTTTGCAATGAATTGTTGATACTCTGGTGGTTTGGGTCAAAAATAAATGAATGCGCTATGCACTGGTTAAGGGTTTTAATCTTGTGAAACTTGAATATCCAGAATTAAATGAACGTTATGTCCCACCTCATTGTCGTGCACCTAAACGGTGAGAATATTTAGTTTGCGGCTGTGGATGAAACTTGTTCATTTCTCGCTATTGCCGGCAACTTCGGTCTTGCTCATTACACTGTGTTGACGCGGAAGTGGAAAGTGTTTGGAAATGTGATGCAAGAGAAAGATATGGTTGTGACAGGTAATTAGATCGCGTGGAAATGATGGATTTTCTGAGAAAAATTTTCGTAAGAGATGTTCGACTATTTAGCGAGACCGATTCGACGTTAGGGCTACTTCCCCGAACTCTTGACCTCTAACTCTCAAGTTAACCGTAGCCTTAAACCAGGGTTTTCAACGTTTTTTGCTCATGGCCCTCTGAAATAGTAAAATATGACGGTGGCTTATTTACTTTTATTGAAAGCACAAAATGAGCGTAACTGCGTGAACAAGGAAAATTGATGTTGCTTTCTAGTCAAGCTCTGTTGCCGATTGAAAACAGTGCCGTGATCCACAACTGAAGTAAACTTGTATATGCTTTTCAGGTGGCCTAACATGGTGGGAGGACTTCGTTGTTGTCGCTTGTTATGACTTATCGGAAAGGCAGGACGAAATTCGTGTCTATCCTCGTCTCACTAATTTGGACAATTCGTTCGCATGTCGAAAGAAAATTCGCTCGCAGGTGACGTATTACAGTGTTGGTGGTTGCCTATTTTTTTTCAGCTCAGGAGGCGCCGACGTTTCAATAAAAGTATTGTGTCAGTATTTTTCTTCAGTTTATTTTTGGTACAATGGTTTTCGCAGTCCCATGATGCTTATCGCGATTAAAATATCTTTTGTTATCACACTGACTTTTTATCCAGATACATTGTTGGTATTAGCATAAGCTCATTTGATTTTAAATGACCCGCTACCGGTAGCGCTTTTTTACTGCGGTTTTTATCATAACATATTGGCAGGGACCACTACTTCACTATTTCGGCATGCAAGCTGTTACACTTTGATGCCATCCTTTATCAAGCCATATCAGATTTAAACTATCAACGAAGTTGCGAACTAAGCAGTTGTGAAAGGCTTGCATGTGTTTTGAATTTTTGATTTCTTATCTTGAATTTTAGTTGTTTTAATGAATAGTATATAGTGTGAAAGCGCCAAGTATTAATATTCTTATTTTAGATTTTACTGGTCAACGTTTTTCGAAATCTCCTTATTCTTTTTACTTACGATTGCCGAATCAATATATTTGTTATTTCCCGTGATCCAAAAATGTAAGTGTGGTAGATGATCTACTGTATTTCGGCGAAGTGTTTCTCCTAAAGAGCTACTGCAGTATCTTGCATTGTTTTTAAGTTAATTCGAGACGATGTCACGCAGTTACTCAGCGATGTAGTCTAGCGATGCTTTAAATGGATTAAATAAGTGGCTTCACGAGACAGTTTTGACTATTGATGAAGTCGCCCACACTGGTTGTTGTTCTTGTTTGTGATAAATATTTTGCAATTAGGCAAAGGCCAATGGCTGTACTGCGGTCCTTGCAAGAGATATCAATGGCTCGATTTGTTTCCTATCCAACTCTGGTAGTGTCAGTTACTATGTCGGCCCTACATATGGAAAACACCAGTAGACGTTCCACATCTTCTGCTTATTCTTCAAGACCGGCACGAGAGACAGAAGTGATCATATTTAATGTTGCAGGTGGGTGAATTTTTTGTGCTCATGTTTTGTAGTAGCATAGTTCATAAGACGAAGCATCTGGTTCAGTCTCGTATTTTTTATTGAGTTTTCTGACTTACAAACCTGAGTCTCTTTCGGATTTTGCTTTGTTGTTTATCTTATGAGGTTTTGGTGAACTTACTGTTGGAAAGTCGTTTTTTTTTCATCAAGTTCACATTGGATCCACCTATCGCCATGCGCGCCCCTTAAAATTGCTGAAGAATGTTTTTTTGCGCGATTCATCTGTCTAATCTCGTCCATCAGTCATAATCTTGCGTGATCTTAATTATCCTGGTTGACGACAGTCTAAGCTACGCAGCTTGTTGCACGTGAATCTAGAAGAAGTCTTTCAAGAAATATTTGATTCACTTGTTGTTCTTGGTTAGGTCGTTTGCTGCTTCTGCAGCGATCCTTGGATGACGACGAGAATCCATCGTCAGATGATGTTGATCTCTCGTTTATAGACGCAGATGAAGAGCCTAAAATGATGAAGTTTACATCACCTGTTGTGCTGGCTTCCTGTGTTGAAAATATATGGACCACTGGACATAAAAACAGGTAAATACTCCAGCTTGCAACTATTAAGTTTGTACTGTTTACAGAGATGACTTTAATCAAGGCGTTAGTAAGATTAATTTTTTATCGGAGATTTTGAATGTTGCGTTAACTTTTGAATACCTGGTCGTTTGCACAAACGGTTAGAGATCCTTCCTGATAGGCTCCATTTGGGGCTGGAGCCGACCGCATTGGACGAATTTTGAGTTGCTGCTCTTTGAAAAAGCGCAAACTCGTCCGCGATTTTCTCTAATCCACTTTTTGTGCAATGCTTTAGAAATACAATTGGTTATTATTATTATGCACTCTAAACTAAAACTTGCAATATTTTAATTGTAATCTTATGGTAACTTTTCCGTATCGCTGATACATTTATCCAACGTTTTAGGTTCAAAGTTCATTTGACCGACGCATTGTGGCTAGGATGTGGTGGGGCTGGTGTTCGAGTGTGGCTGCCTTTGTTTCCACCCAGACAGACTCGTCAAAGTAGTAGTGAGGGAAACAATCCACGAGGTTTGGAGCTGCAACTGCTCACAGCTCGACGCATCACCCTCGCTTTCTCACTCGACACTTGTTATCCGCTTGCTGTGCTTTTCAACGAAGCTGTCATCTTGGGTGTTACATCTGAAATTGTAAGTTTTGCAAAGTATAGTCATTTACCAGTTTTTGTTGCTTTACGTATCGTGCAAGTCCAATTACTATCTCTGAAAATCAGTTTTTTGTTTGGATTCTGATGCGTGACACATTAGCTCCGCCTTTAATTTGAAATAAAGCCAGTGTGATTATATACAAAAAAAATTTACCCTAACCAAAATTTTACTTGTATAGTATACTTGTTGTGCCGTAGGAAAAGCACTTAGCGAGATTCTCCCATCTTGGTGTGGTAGACAGATGGCCGGCAACTCCTAAGCGAGCTCGTATAGCGCATTGATCGCTTTCTCGTGATAGGAGGATAAAATATGCAACTAAAAAAAATAATAAAATACTAGAGGGGAATAAGAGCAATTTTAATGTTGTGAATGCGATCATCTTTGTTAAATGGAGACAATGATGAAACCAACCAAATGCCATATCACAAACTGCTTTTTCATATTCTACTATTGAACAATTCATCATACAACAGTTGCAGTGGCCTCTCGTTTCACAGAATCTAGTCGGCCTTCTCTTTTGCATAGATATTGTTTTTGTTTCAGCTTTTTTATCAAGCCATGGACAAACAACGACGAAACCAACCAAATGCAAAATCACAAACTGCTTTTTCATATTCAACTATTGAACGAACTTGCGAAATATATTTACATCAGGTAAGATAAATTTTATTGACCTTGTCTTTCGTGGATATTGCTTGTACCCAAACTATGTATTTTTTAGATTCTTCGTCAATTATTACGTCGTAACCTCGGTTACCACGCCTTGCAAGTTGCCGGTACTTGCAAAAACCTTTCTTGTTTTCCGCATGTTCTTGAGCTTATGCTGCACGAGGTAAGCCGCTTTGCTGAAATGTGGCTGTGTATTAAATTAAGTTGTTCTATTTGAATTTGATGCCCTTGATTATGTAACTTTGGTCTGCGCTCAAGAAAGAAGTTTTCGAGTCTGGATCAGATAAAAAGAATTTGAGCCAGACTTACATCGTGAGGTTCACATACTTATTCGTTTTGGTTAACTTGGGCAATAATTTTCGGGATTCAAATTAGGGGTTCGAGGGTTCAAATCGCGGTTTCGGGATTTAAATTGGTCTCGCTTTTATTGCTGGAAATTTGAAGGTTTGTGTCGAGTTTACAGCGCGTGGTTTGCTTCCAACCCTGGAGTAGGTAGTTAAACTCCAGTAGTTTTGTTTTTGCGATTCAATCTTGTGTTGTACAAAATTTCCATTTATTATTTCAGCTTACAATGCCCAAAATGTGTATTCGACTTTCAATTATTTCAGGTTTTACGAAAAATAAAATCACTGAGTTAATTGCCACTTGCTTGGTAATCTTGGTATGTGTGGGTTGTTGCTCAAGAACTTGTTGATAAAGTTGATATTTTGTAAAATTTTAGGTTCTTGAGGAGGAAGCAACTGCATCGGAACCGATCCCTGATCCTCTGCTTCCAACTGTCATTAAGTTCTTGGAGGAATTCCCGGAGTACTTACAAACAGTGGTGCATTGTGCGAGAAAAACTGAAATTGCATTATGGGAATATCTGTTCAACTCAGTTGGAAGTCCTCGTGATTTGTTTGAGGTGCGTGATTGGTCTGTAGCGTGCTTTTTGTTTGTTAAGTGTTTTTATTATTTTTAAGTGTTGGCAATCAGTGTTTTCTTTGCTAAAAATGTCATGATTGTCTTATGGTAGGTCGAGCAGGCGAGGCTTGTTTGATTTTTTTGTTTTGTGATAAAACACGATGCATGAAACCAGATATTTGCACGCTGGGAGCTCCTAGTTTTTTCGGCTTAGTTACACGTTCTGAAGTTTCGGAATTTCTTCCAAGATCTCGACGCCAAAGCTCGACTGAATTTGGAACCACCGTTTGAGTTATTATTTTTGTCTCTAGAAGTTACGTTGCGATTATTTCGCGCGTGAAAAATGTGCTTTGACTCGATATTTCTCGTCGCTGGCAAAAATATTACAAATAGCTGTCTCAGTTATAAAAATGCATTGTCTTATAGAAGTACTTTGTATTGCATTGTGCCATGATCGTGACGTACAATCAGTGTTGTTACGCCAGACCGATTTGACGCGAGTATGTGGCGGCTATACTTTCACGTTACTACTTTATCTTGCTATTCAGGAGTGCTTTGAAACTAATCAACTACAAACAGCTGCCTCCTATCTCATCATATTGCAAAACCTCGAGCAACTTTCAGTGGCTCGACAGGATGCGACTAAGCTTTTTGATCAAGCCCTGCAGAGCCACATGTGGGAACTAGCCAACGATATAGCAAGATTTTTACGCGCAATCGGTAAGCCGCAATCTAGCAGTGTAAGAAAAAAGAGCTTAAAACCCAAATTTTCTTATATTGAAACAAGGCGTTTGAAAATGCTCTTAACGAGCGACACCGGTACTGTGGTCTTAACTTAGTGTATTGTAAGCCCTTGTGCAAAGTTTAGATACAAGACTCCATGGTTAGCATGTTTGCTTTTGCGTGATAAGTTTGGAACTGCCATTTATTTTGAAAAAGTCACCTTAATTTGCTTTCGAAACGCACCAGTATGGTTAACGGACAATCTGGATTAAAGTGCTTTAATTTAGCAAGCACTACTCATCTGCTAGCGTTGCCACTTATTTCACTAACATTTCGTATTTTTTTAGTCCAGGATGAAATATACGAGGCGTGGTTCGGCTGTGGTAGGTGCTGGTAGTGGCATTTAGCTTCTAGCCGGATCGTAGAAAACTTTTTACGCTGAAACACGATAGTTGAAAATGCTCCCAAATATTAATGAGCATATTTCAACAAAATGGCGATAAGTGGTGTTGGAAGGTTGTAGTGGCGTGCAAATTTATCATGTACCAGTACTGTAGCGTTAGTTATTTATTTTGCGGAAAAAGTATGATAAATAGTGATAACTTTGTGGCTCAGGGTATGGGTCACGGAATTACAAATTTTCGCCACTTATTAGTTACGTAGCAGTTCAAGTATATCCGCTAATCGTTTGATCATTTGCGATTTAGTATCCACCGCTTCAAAATCGTTCAACTAGCGTCGCCGATTTTAATCGCGCTGAACCGTGGTTTGAAACAAGTGAGCTTATTTTCCATCTGCGATGTTTATATGCAATCGAACTAATTGATCTCAGTTCAGTTCCGCCTTCAACTACAAATGTGCTTTGTATTGCATAGTGCAAACATACCATGAGGCACTTTTTCTGTGTTATTCTAGACATTAGAGGTGACAGCCTGCCCTGCTGGATTATTACGCAGTACTTACTGTAGGAAAATCTGCTAATATTGAATTTGGCTTAACTTTTACAATTACAGCTAGAGATTTATTGCTCTTGAATTTATTCTTAGTTTAAATATTTTAGGTGATGGCGATGCAAGCGCAGCCCCTCGCCAACCCACTCTCTTGAATACAAATATCTATCCAGCTGTATCCCCAGCACCCCTGCATTCAAATACATCTGAAACTGAATCCGGTTTCAAGTTCAGGTAGAGTTTGGTTTGAGATTATGTGGGTTGTTTTCGGAGTTACGTGGTGATTTTAGTTCCGTTGTGAAAATTTGATGCTTTTTCCGTAACTTCAAATGTGTGGTTTGCTGTCTTTTATGACGTATAATCTGATGATGTCACCCCAACTGGCATATTTTTCTTATTTCTCCCGAGCAGCGACAAAGAACGAAAGAAATCAGCGTTGATGCGACAATACAGCATGGCTCCAAGCTACCACGAGATGGCACTAGCTTCCAGTTCCAATGCCACAGGGGTGAAAGATGGCCCAGGGGTCCACTTCACAACGGCCCGGAAGCTTACTGCAAGTCGTAGCTGTCCTTCTTCCCCGCCGGCAATCATCTCATTTTCCGGCTACAAGGCTAGGTTTGTGCGAGTTGTCGTCGTGCTGGCAGAGAATGCAGCGGCGTATTAACAAACTGCTGCAACATGCTATTGCTTCTTGAATGTGGTGCAACTAATCTTGCTTTGAATCAAACTTATTGCGTCTTCTTTCGATTCAACCTTGTTGTACTTTATGTGATGGTGACGTTTTATCTTTCCTGACTTTTTCTCATCTTTTCTACTGCATCTTTTGTACTAACCACAGTTCAACGAAGAGCCAAGGAAGCTGTTCTTCTCCAACATCCGATTATCCTCCATCTCTGCCCGGTGCCTCCTCCAGAAAAGTTTCAACAAGAAGCTACACTGAGTCTTTCATCCTTCCCGCAAAAGGCTCATCCGCATCATCTGCCTCCAATGCTCCTCCTACCTCCACGATGACATCATCCATATCAAATACGTTTGTTTCTCGCTATTCAGTTCGTCAGTACCACCAGGCAAGTGTTTGTTAGTAGCCGCAAGATAAATACCTTATTTTTTCATCCTTGAATTACGGCGTATAAACTTGCGTCAAATTTGCATAAATTTCTTTTCGAAGATGTCCACCTGCTCAAGGCACTGATATTTTAGCAGCATTTGCAGGTACTTAGTTTGAGAATCTATTATTATCAAAGCAGTTTTTAAATGCGAGATTGCGAGTGGGTATTAGGGTGTTACATTTTTTGGCGAATTTTGATTTCAAACTTGCCTGGGCAATTTTTAGGGTGGAAACCCGTCAACTTTCACTTCTGCAAAATATTTTAAAATTTTTTCAATTTTTTGAAGTTCCACCCCTTGATTGAAATTTTGGGGGTGCCGCGCGCCACCCGAAAACTAAAAAATCGCTATAACTCGAGATCCGCACATGCTAGAGTTAAAATTTTGGTATCAAAATTTGCAGAAACCACATGTTCCTATCTAATGTTTGAAGGAATATATAGGCTATTTGCAACAGAAATTGAGTTAAAGCAAAAAATTCGTTTTGTTACATGTTTTACCCATGCACCGAAGTATAAAATTGTTTAACCTTTATAATGTAATGATGCTTTCGTCCGTCTAAGATTTTGCGAATCTTTGCAGTAAACTTAGTGACTGGGAAAATTTAGGTGCGATCACACCAACTGAGACGCTAAGACCTTCGAGACATTGTGCAGGTTTATTTTATTGTGACAACATATCGGCACAGATGTGATGTCATAATAAAATAAATCTATACAATGTATCAAAGGTCTTAGCGTCTCAGTTAGTGTGATCGCACCTTAACACTTCTTCAGGTGTTGGCATTACCTGCATCTGCATGAGTGAATTTTATTTCAGAGTGTAGTAAGTTAAGTGAATAACAAGTTAGCAACTATGGCTTTCAGCAAGCTTAGATCAGGTAATAACTACTGAAAAGATGAAATCAAATATGCTGCCCACAAATTGGGATGTCATTGCACATTACCACTATGTCCGAGAAAAGATGATGGCAGAAGATGCAAAGTTTGTCAACAGCAAATTTTCAAATTTCAGCGAGGTTAAGCAGGAAGTTATATCAGTGACATTAAATCAGTATGGACCCTGTCAAGCCTGGCGGTTATTAGCGACAAAAGGTTTGAAGAAAGGATAAAGTTACTGTTAGGTAATTTCAATAAAGAGAAAAAGAAAGCTTCCAAATCCGGAACCAGAATCCAGAATGCTGTATTTGCAGAGCTGTTTGACATTTGCACTTGCAAGTGTGATATTTCGTTGATAAATGTTCAAGGTCGTACCGAAAAAATACCTTGCAGATGTCCCAAAGAAAGACGGATTCCTTGTTAAGGTAACTATACATTAAATACAGTGTCACTACTGATCCCAGCTGATAACTGAGTCGCTTCACTGCTGATTCTTTTACGTTTGTCTTAACAGTTGTCAGCAAAAGTCATAGTAAGCAACAAATCTTATCCTGATCTTTAAAGAGAAGAGTATTTTTCGTAGAAGTGACGTAGTAACTTCAGTGCTGTAAGTGGATATGAAATGAATATATTGCTCTCTCTTTAGAAAAGCAATTCATTATTGACCAGAGGACTGAACGAAGAATGTTAGTTGGGTCAGTGGATGTGATTACAACAAATGCAACGCTTTAAAGTATCATGATTCTTTTAATGATTACAACGCTTTAAAGTATCATGATTCTTTTGATCTAAGATTTTATTGCCTGTATAGATTTGCGAGATGACCAAAGATGTCTGTTGACCTTGTGCTGTGCACTATTTATGGAAGTTCCTGAAACCTGGAAAAAATACCTTTGCTGCAAACAAGAAACGATTTGTCAATCTCGGTAATTAAGCCGAAATAAGCTTAGGCCCACTACTGCATTATTATAGGATCCTTATCTTCATTACTTACTTATCAATAGCATGTTTTTGTTGTACAGTTGGATGACTACAGCCAATGGTTATTTGAGACTAGCTTTGTTCAAGTTTCCTCAATGGCACCGACCGTCTATGCTGTTTGATGCTGAGAAAAGAAATCGCCTTGAAAGAATCGTAAACTTTGTTGCAAGTGTTTATGCCCCGATGTTTCTGAGGGTTCATTTAAAGCCACGTACTTCTGATGGCCCAGGAAATAAAATATATTTTTAAGGGACCTTCTGTTATCCTTCAAGCAACAAGACCAAACACTGGTGTGCGAGGCCATCAAAAAGTGCTTTTAATGGCCTCGCACAGCATGGTTGAAACCATGCTACAGCATGGTTGAATCCCACTAACGTTGCACTCAGTGTCTTTTCCGATAATCCCCCTTTTCCACTTTCTGCTGTTCTTTTAACGGAGCAATCCTTGCCCTCGCAGGTCAACACTCACGAAATGCTGTGGAGTAGGAGCCCTGTAGGATCATTCTTTTCCGAGAAAAGCAAATCTGCACCCTGCTTGCAGTATTGTCATGCCCGATTTTGGAGGTCCATTCACAATCACAATCGTACTTGCGAACGTTACATTGGTAAATTGTCAACTGTCCTGGAAGGGAAGAAAGTGCGCAACAACACTGGTACCATTAGTAAAATACAGGCTGACAACCGAATAAGAGGCTATGTAGTCAATGAGTGACTTTTTGATGTTCCCTGAATATATTTCAACTTGCAGTTTGTTTAATAAAAAAATATTCAGAAGCATACTGTCTTGAATGTCTGCAGATGGCATAGTTAAATCACAAATTTTGCTTTAACTCAATTTCTGTTGCAAATAGCCTATATATTCCTTCAAACATTAGATAGGAACATGTGGTTTCTGCAAATTTTGATACCAAAATTTTAACTCTAGCATGTGCGGATCTCGAGTTATAGCGATTTTTTAGTTTTCGGGTGGCGCGCGGCACCCCCAAAATTTCAATCAAGGGGTGGAACTTCAAAAAATTGAAAAAATTTTAAAATATTTTGCAGAAGTGAAAGTTGACGGGTTTCCACCCTAAAAATTGCCCAGGCAAGTTTGAAATCAAAATTCGCCAAAAAATGTAACACCCTAGACTGGGTATGCCCGAACCACTCTCCGTTTTTTCAGTTAACATTTTTACAAAGAACTGCAAGAATACAAGTTTTAATATGACCCTACTAGTCGTTTAATCCCCTGATTGCTAGACAGACATTCAACCGGTACACCGTAGTACCCACTCCCAGTTCATAATGGCTTTAAGTTGCCGAACTCATTAGCCTACCGAGTGCCACAGCAACCTAACATCCAGATCTAGATATTGCGAGACTTAGTCTTAACCTCCGCGTCTCGTTGTAGCATGATTTCAATGCGCGGCAATTGGTTAGTATTATTTGCTACTTCACTAATACTCCAATCAATACCAGTTGTGATAAATAATACGGATAAGTTTTCATTTCAAAACTAGAATGTCTCGCACCGCTGCAACGGATTTTTTTTAGGTTGGAGGCGCCTCTCGGTGTAAAACTTGTCTTTTACAATGATTCCAAACTTTGATATCTTGTATTATTAAGCTTTTTATGCTGCGTTTGTTTTATGCAATTTGAAATAGTTATTGTTTGATATTTGCTATCGTTACGTTTTTGTTTAGAAATATTTGATTTTGCAGGATAATCCAGTACGTCGCAATCTACAACACTCTCTTAGCCATCCGTTAGGTGGCGGTAGTCATTCACGTTTGAAAAGGTATTCTAATGACGTCATAGCACGATGAAGCCTAAACTTAGCTAGATTTTTAACACAGTATTAACGAAAACCTGATCTCAAAATTTTGTCACGCCAAACAAATGGAATTGTTAATTTTTCGATTAATTTGCTTTGCGTTCAATTCATATGTCTATTATTATGATCTTATGAACAAGGAAGCCATGGGGCTGATGATGTTTTTTGGGTTATCGATTCGTTTTTATGTTGTTTGCAGAAAATTTGATTTCGATAAAAAAATCTACTCTTTTGATTTGGAAAAGGAGTGCGTTTGTTTAAAACTTTGCAATTTTGGCCGGAGCACTGCGAAGAAATCTCTTGCAATAAGACATTCCGGTTTTAATTCTGTTATTGCGTAGGCTGGTTGTGGTTTTGCTAATCGCCGGACTTGTGTCGTGTTGCGCATACTGCAGCATTTGGGAAAATTGGCTTGGGTGGTTTCAAATTTTTCAAATTGGGTTTAGAATTTTTCGCAATCCTTATTTGCCAAGTGTGTATTATTTGTGAATTTGAAAGGCCTGTTTTAATATGTGTTTGAATAAGGCTTGTGAAAATCCAAAAACACGTTAATTTTGGATGAAATTAAATAATTTAATGACTAAACTAGGATTGAAATTTCGGTACGCCAATTTGCACGTATTAAGTTTTGATAAAATTTCTGTGCGCTTAATTGCGAAAAAAATTAAATTTTTGATTGCATTTCAGGAAATCGTGTTGACGTAAATGACGCGATTTGCACGTTTTTGCATTACTAACAATTTTTCTACTTATTTGTCATTTTTCCTTTTCATTGCTGACGCGTACTGAAGTGCTTTGCATTGCGCTTTTTACCTTTTATGTTTTTTTCAGCCAATATTTGCTTTGATTGAACTGGAATTTTTGCATTGTACTGCTAGGTCCATTTAATTAATTGCTAGGAGTAGGTGGGAAATAGCATTAATTTATGTACTTATGTACGTAATTACTACGAATCCGCGTAATCAATGAACTCAGAGCAATAAATACTCAAATGATCTTCACACTCAGCATGTTAAACTTCCACGCCATGTCCTAATTTTTTTTTTATTTGGTATTTTTAATTTGAAGGCCAACTGGTTTGGAGTTAGCTGTTGGGGGACTGGTCGATGCTCTGTCGAGCCACTGCACTGCTGTGATAGACTTACCATTCGTGCGGCACTTTGGTAACTCTACTACCGGGGGCCTAGTTGCGGAACTAAGCCTCTTGCACCCGTGACACGCTTCAGACCTTCCAGAACGGAAAAAATATTATGGAATAATTTCCAGCGAATATCACGTCATCTCGTTCTAAATTAACAATTTACTGATGTGGGCTCATTTTTTTTGGTGAAAACACTTGGAACTATAAAAGTCTTATTAGAAGATTCTCCTAAAATCTCTAGGCTTAAAAACTAGAATCCAATTGTTCATCCTATACAGCGTTAAGATATTTTTCAAGCCAAATCACAATGTAAAATTGCAGATTATCCAGTGATAAGACCGCAACTCCTCAGATCAAAGAACACGCTGCTAGCGAGTGCGCCGAGCACTATTTCATCGACGTCATTCTGGCAAGACAGGTATACGTGACAGTGTACCACATATGAATTGTTTTTAAATTATTTTTAACTGCTTATTTGGCTTTGGTGACGTAAAAATGACCAACAACAGACTTTCGGCTGCTTGCGTAGTAAATGACGTCTATGTGCGTGAAATGATTGTGATTCTATTTTGGAATGGTAAAACTTTGGGTATAGATTTGAATGCAGTATACTTGAAATGGTTAATGACTAAGTTCCTTTTAAAATCACTACTTCCTTAACACTGATACTTGTAGTCTAAATAGAAGTATGTTTAGTACTAAAAATAGAAATTAATACGGGTCACCTCCGTTAATGGAAAATATCTAATTACGACACTCCTAACTTGACAACATTTTAATTGTATTGGTTATGATTGATGTTTAACGGGTTGATTACCAAGACCCACTTTTAGATTCTCTCGCTTTTGCTTTGTGTGCTGCAAATAAAAAATGGTTTGCGTTCTTAGTACCTGATTTTCCCCAACTATTATGAAAAATATCGAGATTGGTTTTCCATAGTTTATGTTTCTATTTCAGTTGAATTTTTTTTTTGCTTATGGCGACATTTTTAACTTGTGACAGCATTTCAATTAGTTTTAGAAATTATTATTTCTTGAGGTGAATATAATGCTGTGTAAGTTGCGTTGTTTAAAATTTCTGGCAGGGCAGGCTTTGTTATTCCTTCCATTCAACCTCATGCTTTTCATTTTTTCCACTAGATGGAGATATAGGGCTATATTTCGACACCGTAATGTAGTTTCCCCTATGAGAGTCCCCTAAGCGCCTCATTGGGGTAACATCCACGTTTTTGATTTGCTCCCATTACTGCAATGGGCACTTGGGGCAGAGGTGATAAAGAGTAATATAATGTACGTTATTTAGGGTCACGTTGAAATACACTATTACCATGTCTAGGTGTTCAATTTTGGTGGACTTACCCGCGATTTTTGGTCCTGGTTTCAGCCATAATGAATTTCTTGACTATGTCATCAAAAAAATGATTATGATGCAGAAACTAAGAACCGCGAATTGGACGTGTGGATAGGATAAATATTTTACATCAGTATGCTAGTTCTTTAGTTCTCATGATTCAGCGAAGAATTTGACAGTTTTTAATTTCAAGCAACTAGTGTTTTGACTGTACTGTTTCTGTGTTTCAAAGGAAGAATTTGATGTTTTTTTTTTTTGATATACATTATTCTTGTTACTTTTGTCGAGATGGCTTAGCGGTTTCTGCAACCTGCTATATTATCGTTTTTTTGTCTAATTATTAATTTTTTGTATTCACTTAACCGTTTTTTTACCTTCCGGTTCTCTTAAAACACACTGATTGTAATTTGTAGTAAAATGGTGTTCTGAAAATCACCTAGAATGTCGTTTTGTGAATCACGTAATTAAGCAGAAATGAAAAATTACCATTTCGTTGCTTTCGCACGAAACATTGTCAAAAGCGCTATTATTGCATCATCGCTTAATATTACGTTTCAAAAACTTCTCTTATTTTGGTTTCAACATAAAGTTCATTGCGATGTTCTTAGAAGTGGCTCCATCCATGTGAGTTCCGATTCGGCGCAAAAAAAATTTCCCTTGCTTCTGACGCGCTATGAAAGCGCTCGAAAGTAATTCCAAATCAATTTTGCATTTTCTATTACAGCAATCCCAATTGCGTGCCATACGGCACGTTTTCATATCATTACTTTATTAAGACATTGTTTTCCCGAAATTGATTTTGCAGGCTCGAAAAATGCTGGCGAATAAACAACTGCACAAATTGGGAACTTTTGCCGCTTACGTGGATTTCCAACTGGTACCGTGGTTAAAAAAGGAAAGAAGTAGAGCGGCGCGGTAACTAGTTCCTTGTAATTATAATTTTGCGCTGATCAATGTTTAATTTTAGAAAATTTCGTTTTCGATTTGCTGCTGTTACAGTGAACTTAACGCAAAATCTATATACTGTTATGTAATATTGACAACAATGGGATGTTTTTTTCTGTGGTGATTAAGGCTTTCCTGGAAAAGAAGCACGTAGCGACTGCTGACCCTGCACAAAGTTGAACGTTCAAATGTTAGTGACTTAGTAGAAATGCAGCCAACTTTTTGCCATTACCTAATGTGTTGGATGGTTAATTTTTGGCTGTGGTTTAGCATAGACTGTGACGAAGTTCCTATACTGTATGTTGTGCATTTATTGCCAATTTGTGTTCCAGCATTGACGACCCAGTTTCATGTTTGAAAGCATTACACGCCGATTTTGACTGGCCTTATCCAACTCTTCTTTTCATCAAATCAAATCGTTCTTCTGCCAGCAGCGGTACGTCTTAGCACAGTTACGCTAGCGCTATAATTTTAAGGCTTTTGCGAGAACCCTCTTTGAATTTTAACTATATAAGAAACATGATGTTTTTATGGAAGTCGGTTTCTAGTTTTATTTTAAAAACGCAAGCGGACGTTTTATTTTATTTACTAACTCTGGTGTGTATGACGTTTTAAAGCTGTTCAATACAAGTGGTTTCAACCACGATTTTCTAAAAATTGTTCTAGTTTTTCCTACCGGTTCTTTAAAAGTGTAAGAAGTAATCCAACGTTTTAATTAAAGACTGTTTTTTAGTTCAGTTGCCTGCATTCGAAACAAAAACTGTCGCATAGATAAAGTAACTTGTTGTCGGTTTTATTTCACTGAATTTTTTTTTAGTGTCGTTACTGCATTTGACTTAACTTGAGGCAGAGACGCAAAGATTTCATATTTACGTCACGTTTGACATGACCTGGACTCAAGCCTGTGTCTTTCACACACGTTGCAGACATTGACGTGTTTTGCTTTGATGACCTGCAAACAAGCGTCCGTCGATTTTTATTCAAACTGCTTGCTACCAACACGATAATTACCAAAGCGGCGCGCAGGGAAAGCAAAAACGAAGTAATCTTCGCCTAAACGTCTCCTCTGGTAGCCACCATGGCTTAGTTAGCGGCTTAGTGCCGGGGCAACACAGTTAATAGAACGTCGCAGCGGTGGCGAGCCGTTGGTGACATTGTGCCAATTTAACCGGCCCGGAAATCGAACCCCAGACCTCCCGCACACTTAGCGTGCGCTTAACAACCAAGCTAACCGCGGGCCGGTGTCTTACGTTCATCTTATTTTTTTAACTTTTGGTATTTCTTATGCAGGCGAGAGCTCCATACATTCCCAGTCATTTAACGACTTGCAGTCTCTTCACAAAAGTTTCAATACATTGAACATATCTCGACCTACTAGTTTAACTCTTTCACCTGGAACTAGAAACTCATTGGGTGCGTGATTCGATCAATTAACTACGTGGCTATATACTTGCTATATTGTGTCGTGAGTTTTTGATGTTTCAAACGTATATTCTGCGGTTTGAGCGCTGCTCAGCAAGAAAAAAGTTTTAAGAATCAAGTTATTACGTAAATCTTAATTTTTTACCATTCGCTTGAGCGGAAGTGACGGTATTCTGCAATTTAAGCTACGGCAAGGCAAGAAAGTCAGTAACAGCTACATAGACGGGCGGGTCTTTACTTTCTTGAATTAGGATTGGCTTGGAAGCAGTCGAATCCAATTTTGATGAAAACGGTCTCTTACTGCCCATTTTAAGCTTGATTACTGCTCTACAAAATGTAACCTAAGTTTGGGGTCAAAACCTGTCGCATTATGAACTAACTGTCGTCATCTGCTGCACTCGGCCATGTTGGCTTAATTATTTCAATAATGACAACAAGCATAGCTCATGCGTTGAAGCTATTTTCGTGCACTGTAATAGGTTTAATGGATGCAAACTTATAAAATGATTCTACTATTTAAGAAAGTGACATGTTGACATTATTAAATTAAACAATCAGTTTTTGCCAAATTATTTTGCCGACGAAAGGAATTGGCCAAAAAACTAGCTTAAATTCTTAAAGTTTAATATCTAACAGTGTTTTGTTGCCAAGATGAGGCTGCGGGCCCTTGAGAGTTGCATAATGTTGTCAAAAATCGTTAATGTTTGGACATTGTCTCAAGTTTTACATAGTTAGCAGCATTACACTTAACCGATGTATAAGTATAGCCAAAATTCATTATTTTGTGTAGTTTACCGCCAAAGACATCATTTTGAACCGTCAGAACGTTTCAAGGGCAATGACGCAATGTTATTAACTCATAAACTTGTTTTTATTGGTTTTCAAAACGAAGTACCGGTCCTTAACAATTTTAACAAGGCAGCAAGCAATACATGATGAACCTAATTACCATATCATCAGTTTGTTTTATCCTGCATGGATCATCTTACTCTGCCACAATTCATACAAACTACACTGCATCTTATTTTGTCTCCTAGCAAAGTAATAAGATTAAATCAAAGCGTTGACTTTTTATTTTAGAGATTTTTTCAAGCGAGGTTTTGCCCTGGAATGCTTTGCTCCGCCCAACCATAGTTTCTGGCGATGGTGGGTTTAAAATCAAATCCTATCTTCCTTATGCTCGCGTTGTTACGCCAAAGCGTGTAACGAGTGGCGAAGCCCGCCTCCGCGGCTTAGCGCCTGGACAATACAGCTCCGAAGGAACGTCGAGATATGTTCCCTGCTGCGGTGGCGAGCTACTGGCGACACTGTCCGATTTGACCGACCCGGGAATCCAACCCCAGACATCCCCAACCGATAGCGATGTTTAAACAATGGAGCAACCCGTCCGTATGTCCAAATAGCAAACCTCTGCATTCTTGCTGCAGAGTTAATTTTGTTCAGTCAAAAGTGATAAATATCACGGCAAGCCAAACTAAGTGTCGAGACGCTGGTAAACGTATTTGAATTTGTGTCAATAATCATTATCAATATGCTCATTAATGTCCCATCATCTTTATCAGGTTTGAAGTCGTTATCAAATCATTCACCAAAACGCTCTTTTGCTGATCACGAAAGTGATTTTACTGGCGATGATCCTGGTTCTGGTATTCTGACATTTTTGACTGCCAAAGACCGGGGTTCGACCCTTACTCTCGGCACTGCCGCGTCGGAAATGTCGGAAGTGATGTCAGAAACGAGTTATACATTTGACGACTCGTATGCTGTTGCCTCAACGGAGGATATTCACGGATTTCTAACATCAAATGTGGACCTTGATGAAAAAAGAGGTCCACCTCGATCAGAAATGAAACTACAGTAAGAGTAATGTTTAAATCATTGCCTTTTTGCAAAAATTTTAATTTTTTTGACTTGAGTTTTTACGAAATATTCTCTATTTGTGGTTTGTCTATCGGAAACATTGCCGAAAGTCACTGTTTGATTTTCAAAACTAATTCTTTTTGCGTTTATAGTGATTTTAGAATAAGTCGCTACGTTTTATGAGTATTTCTTTGTTTCTGGTGTTTTAGCTTGTGGAATAAATCGGTGTTGTCTTAAATTAGCTGCAAATGTTTTCATTGATTAACAGCATGTTATGCTGTCATACTTTTGATTTACGGAAATAGAAAGGTATTGCATCTTGCAGTGACTCATGCATGCTTGGTCTTTCCCTGTCGCGTTACGGTGGTTATGTCTATAGGATGTCCTGCAAATGAAGGTGTTTCGGCTGTCGTAAAGTTTGGAAAAACGGAAGCAATAATTTTTAAAAATATATCGTATTTCTGCTTTTAGCGCAATTACCTCATGATGACGTCATAATCCTTGACGTACAACTCGTTAATCGTAGTAGGTAGTATTTCGTTTCGAATGTTGATATCAAAGGTGATTATTGACGTTGTTAATTAGTTTTTCTCCCTCTCCATTTATATGTTGATCTAAATTGAATCTTTTAGAGAAAAAAATATTTTTCTTGGAATTGTGGACATTGCTTTCCGGAAGTAAAAATCGCATGCTATTGCGTGAGAAATTCACGTGATGAATTAAAAACACCAGCCAGCTATGTGATTGACATTATCAATATTACTGAAAATGCAACTGCCAGTTGGGATCATTTGTTGCACATTTGTTCCATTGCGTGTTAATCACATGCTATCCATGTACCTTAGTTTCACTTATGTAGCAAAGGGACCTCATTTTGTGTTTGTTTTGGGGACGAAAGTATTTGTTTTTCATCATAATAATGAAATAAGAAGTGCAACAGTTTCAAAATCGCTGTCGTTGATGTAACGATCGTAATGTTTTTGCTTAAAGAGAAGCCGAATAGAGTCAGTGACGGAGGCATGTTTTTTCATTTAAATGCTAATGAAATGAGTAAGAGCAGTAGTGTATCTCATTGACTAAACCGTTAATTTAACTCCAACGTTTGTGTTTCCATACTTAATCCTCGAATTAGTGAATGCAACGGTTCATCTTAAATAATGCAGTGGTCGGGAATGCAACGGTTAAGATAAATACCGTTTGGGCAGGGGGTCTTTTCTTGGGACAAAATCATATTGAGCATGCGCATCTGTAGTGCAAAGTTTATACGAGGAGAAAAAATGCGAAACGGTATCAGATACCACGGTTTTTTTCTTGTTTAGGTATCTTCTAGAACTCCTTCTTGAGTCTCTATGCATAGAGTGGTCTCTGTTAATTTGCATCATGCTCAAAGACTCTTCTTACATGGCTCGGCTCCTTCGCTCTTGCCGCTCCTCACCCGAGCGCTCAGAGGAGTGGGTTCCTCTTGATACGCTTCAGCGAGCAAGAGATTGCCTTGTTCAGATTGATCAATGGGCCATGACAGAGTGGTGAGTGTTTGTGAATGTACAGTAGTGGTAGTGAATGTGAACAATGTGTCTATTCCATTTCTTATGCTGTTTTTTAATTAGATGTTTAATTTTCGGAATTTCGTGACAAATTTTTTACAGTTATATAATATTACCTGACATTACTTTTTGCTTTAAGCTAAAATGTCGCAAATGTGACTAAACACGTAAAATGTCCCCAAAACTGTTTGTTTTATTAACGAAATATTTTTAAATTTGGAGTTTTCAAAATCTGCCAAGCTCTTGCTAAGTGCAGGATGCCGTAGTAGCTTTGGTGCCTACTTTCAATGGCTGTTGTTTTTCATTAGTTTTTGTTAAAATTTTTTTATTTTTCTTGAAGTAGTTTAATGTAATTTAATATATTGCTGCTCCATTATTACCTACTAGATATTGTTAAAAAAGAAGATGCTAAATGATAGATTTTGTTCTTTTAAAAGCCTTTTTCATGTACTGCACACTGCTCAAATAAGTAGAATTTCAAATAACAGTGTTTCATGTATTTTTAATCTATATAAAAATACGGATTTACTTCCTTGTTAAGTTCCTTTTTATGACTGTATTTATTTGGAGTCGGTAGATTTTTTTGCATCTATTAGGAAAAAAATCTTAAGATAAAAATACTCCGGTTATTTTATTGCCTAGTTGCAAATGAGGGGTAGCATGAAAACTGTTTTACTAAATTTTTAAAATAAATACGTTTATTTTAACGTATAGCTACAATCATAATTTTAGGATGATTTGCAAAATATTTTTTGCCTGTGATCATTCTTAAAAACTTCAACTGAGAGCATTGATAATCTTGCGATAACCGTGTGCGGAATTTCAATGAACATATATTTTAAGTTTATACCCCAGTTATAATTGCTGGTGTCTAGACTTAATTTTGATGCTCGCAATTTTTGAAGGGTGTATTTTTAACGGAGGGTAAAGTGGGTCTGGTTAATTAATGTAATCACATGTTCTTGGAATTATTGGGACTTTTGTTTTTCCTTTTTTGGATTCGTTTTATGCTTTAGTTATAGATTATTGCGATTTAACACTTGACTTAAGCTCGGCCTTATGTGCGTAAAAAGATTTGAATGTTAAAGTTTCTCCATTCTTGCAGTTCCGGATACAAGGCAGTTCTAATAAACAGTCGCAATTATGTCCAAGAACTTTATGACTTAACAAACGCTCGCGAAGTCGCTCATGCAGAGCAACAAGCTCTCAAAGCGAAACAGCAGCAGGTAAGGCCAAGCATGCAGTGTTTGACGTAATCATTTTGTCGCGCGTGATTTGGCGCTGATAAGTGTCCAATAATTGAATATTATTAGCGATTAGCCAAGTACTACTGGTCGAATCGAAATGTTTTGGCATTCATTATTTAAAGATGCGTTAATTTCTTAAAAAATGGGTTTAAACCCTTTGTGGGACATGTAAAAATCAATAATAGAAACAAGGACTAATGGATTACGTACTTAAGTTTTTTTGTTACTACTGTATGTTAATATACTGCGTTCCGTTTTTTGATTGTGACTATGTATTTAAATATTCGATATCAGCTGAATATTGGTCAGCCCATTTATAGTCATATGTTATAAGAGATGTACAACATAGGCAATCACATAAATATGAATGGTTGCACTGATCCTTTGCATGCGCGTGCTGTTTGTTATGCTGGTTTACTTTTTTCTTGGGTTTGATTTGAGTATTGACTAAATAATATGTTCAGCAAAGTGGCTCTTCGCAAACAAACATGAATCTCTTTACCCGCGTCCCCGAAAATCTTGAACAAATTCAAAAAATAACTAAACCCTCTACACGTGCTCATAGTCAACCAGTACTTTCTAAGGTAAGGTTTATTGTAGATACCAATCGACATTTTTAATAAGCTGCGAAATTTGGTGTTGCCAAAAAAAAATACATGTTGTTCTCACTCTTATTTTTGACGCGTTGTATGTTCTTATGAATTTTTTGCGTGTAACAAACTCACGATTCTATAATTAGGCTACTACAGAATTTTTTTTGATTTGTTAGTGCATCGGTATCTAAAACGTTTTGAAAACACGGGGCGACTGTCCGCATGTTATTTTTAAAGGGTACATAACCAATTAGAATTCTTAGAAAATATTTTTGTTCTTTAAAAAGTAGATCGTGGTATTAGTAAAGTGTGTAACTAATTCATGAAGCTTTGCAATTCTTGTCGCCACTCTGGCACTTAAAAGAGCTTTACATTATAGTGGACTCATTGTATAACTTCAGCAGTTGACTTTTTTTTGAAGTGCGTTACCCATATTTCGTCTAATTTGGTGAAGAATGCTGCTGCAAAATCCCCTATACACGTACATATTCCTTGGTGTGATATGCCGACTATTAACGACCATACGTAAAATCTTGAAATCCGGAACAGCTTACTTGAGCAATACTTCAGTTACTGATTTGAGAGCATGTGACGGTGTGAAATTGTGTGATGAAATGGGATTGTTATTTTCACTTTTTGCTCACTTTATCAGTTTGCTATTACAAAGGTTATCTTATTTTTAGAGAACATTTTTAACGCCGAACGTATTGCTTGTTCGGTAAACTGTTTGTAAACAACGCTTATTTATTCCAGAAAAAATTTTCTGGTCCTGGTGCAGCTGTGGCCCAAGCTTTTCACACAGAACAGTTGGTGAATGGCGTAAATTATTCGTCTGCAAGTGATAATGAATACGAACCAATGAGACGTCAAGGATCTTTGGAAAGTCGAAAACGCCCCAAAACGTTACGAACACGTCACAATAGCGTTCCATGCTCCCCCGAATCTATAGATTGCGGGCCTGAAACTACCCACAGTCGGTCTCCCTCATCACCTGCTAATTTTAATTTTAGTAAAAAGTCTTTACCTGCGGAAGAACCTAGTCAAAGCGAGATCATGAGCAATGGAACTGAAACTAACTTTATCCCTGAACACACTATTTCCGCTTCTCAAGACGCTTCTAGTGTCGAGAATCCCCCTTCGGGTTCAGCCGACGATTTTACCTCGGGTTCTGCAAGTACCGATGATGATGATGAATCTGGATGCGTTGTATCGTAGCAATTATTGAACTTCGTTTCTAAATATGCAAATGAGCTTGGCAAAGGTCCAAACCCCTAAAAGGATGATATGATAGATTTCTCGTTAATTGTTGGGTGCTTGGAAAGCGAGGTCATGGAACATTACGGTCAGAAACATTCCACCGCAGTAGGTCAAGAAAAACTAAACGTGAAAAGTTTCAAGAGTCAATTGATATCAAACGTGCTTTAACTAATATCGTCACATCTAAACCTTTTCAATTGACCTTAGTTAATGGATTGTGACTTGAGTAAAAACGCTGATTCAAAGTTCTATGCTTTTTGCGTCTTCCTAAAGGTTAATTTAAATAATAAATCCTGAAATCGAAATCATTTGGACCTGGTTTTCAATTTGCATTATGGATTTTTAAAAAAAGCAGTCTAAAACTTTTTTTTTCTATCTGCGAAGGATCTTTATGAGCAGGTAGAAAAAGTTGATTCTTAGTGTCTAAACGGGTAAATCCTTGTGGTATTTTATGCAATTTGGAATTATCTTAAAAAGCGTTTTCTAAATTCTTTTCGAATTTAAGTGTTGAAGATTATGATTTGATTGGATATCTGTAGTTGTGGTACAAAAGTTACAGCATCCTATATTGCATTTCCTTGTGCACTTGATTATGTAGAGGCGTGTTGAACAACTTTTTGCCAATATACGTTGGTGCTTTTGATTTTTACTGTTTTGATGAATAACATGTGCCTAATGCCATATCAGCGATTACAATTAAGTTGATTTGCAACTAGCTGTTGTGAAAGTTGTAAAAAAGTTGGCATTAATCAATGTTTGTCATGAAAATTATCTTAAAACTTACTAATTCATGAAAAATGTTTTTAAACACGGAATTCGCAAAAACAGTTACAAAGTACCAGACTTAACGATAAGTGAAACTTCTCATTGTGAATGCCGTCGCAGCTGATCAGTGAAGAACCAAGCGCATACCGATTGCCCAGGGGAAAATTTAGAGAGGGCAGATTGCAATTGTGCAACGATAATGGAATTATGTAGAAATTTTGTAGAATAATTTTTGAACATACTTCAGATCAGACTTCTTCAGCATCGGGTAATGCCCCTCTTACTGCTACACCTATGGTAAAGAAGACAAATTATGTTATGTTGGAGTATTGCAGAATGCGCCAAATTAGGCAATTTACCTTCTGTACAGTGATTTGGGACCAAGATGTTGATCCTTCCCACGTTGCTACTAATTGCTTCCTAATCGTTGTTATCTACAAGAATTCCTTTCGAAGTTTGCTGTATCATTCTTGAAGATTTACTATCGGCCAGTGTTTCCATTTCATGAATACAAAATGCTTTAGCTGACGTTGTGCAATCTTTGGGTATGTTTTGTTTCAGCCTCTTGATTTGTTTTGGTGTGAATTTTTGTCATTATTTATTGTATATATACTTTTATGAACATGTTTTGGTCGTACTTTCAAAACTTAAATCGTGTTTTGATTAAAACTATTGTAAGCGTGCCAATTTGTACTTATGATGAAAAGCAATTTTAAGTATCTGTGCGAGTTGCTTGTTGCTGACAGGGATGTAATCGTAGAATTTCTTAATATGCCACGTAAGATTGTAGGATTTCGGAATTTTTGTGAAGAATTGCCGGTAACAGTTTAGCCTTGTTAGACAACGTTAAAAGTGCAGGTATTCGTGAATCTCTGAACATCGAATCGCTGCTTTTCCGACTAGGAAGAATGTAAATGCGCTCTAATGGACAATTGGACATGGGACAGGCGGCACGAATGTCCCTACGGAAAAAGCAACCAAACCATTGCTGTATTCAACACTCTTGTTCGAAGGCCTAGGAAAGTCCCAGAATCCAAATTTGGATGGTTTACATTGAAGATCTTGGCTGATCTCTCTTTGGAATTTCGCCAAAGCATCTAATATTTGCGCAGAACGTCGTAATGATTGGAAGACCAACTTGAGCTGCGACCCCCTGTGGATTTGCCAATTTAGCGAGACATGCAGTAGTAGCCTAGGTCTCGTACTCGTAGGTTGTACATTAGGGTGGTCCTTAAAAAACTTTTGAGTTTTTTATGGGCCAACCCTTCAAAGAGGTCCATTTGGATAAAAATCAACCCATGCAAAGTATTTTTCAAAAATTTTAATGCTTAGGGGTAGCTCAATTAACCTTCTTGCATTTAACGAGGTAGGCCAAACGACGTCAATAGCATTTTCTCTCTGATTTAAATGCTAGAACACCATCTTAGTACCAAACGATATGGAATGTGTGATTTCCTGTCAAAGTTTGATGGGTGCCGTTAGCTTAGTGTTTGAAAGAAGTCAAAAAATTTGTTATTTTTTGCGAAATCAGACAAAAAAATTGTAAAAAAGTACGTCAGAAATGGTGGAATATGTTGGCTCGTTATCAAATTTTGTGCAAATGCAGTTACCAAACACATAAAACAACATGATATGAAATAGTCATATTTTGGTTGCCACACTACCATACAGTTACTCAAAAAATCAATTGCAGAGATCTACACACAGCAACAACAATATAGTAATTTGCAAGGGACAAATTAACGTTTCCATTATAACCAAAGTCTCGTCAGCCTTGCTACGCACAGCCAATCCAGGCTAAACTCATTCCAGACTGTAAAGACTCTGTTTTTGCATTGCTTTACCTGTACATCTCGACTTCATATCTTTTCTAGGTTGTGCCCTATTTTTGGCAGGCGACTGGCCCCAAACAACGATACCCAATGAAAGAACCTATAACCACTAACCCACAACTAAGTTACCTGTAGCCTAACTAGCCCACATCACTAGAAGCCCCTATGGCAACCCACTCATTTGCAGCTGCAGACGCGTTTCGACCTTATTATGGTCTCATCAGTGCAGCATAGCAACCTCCCACCTTCCTGAAAAAAAAAAAAAAATTCTAACCTTCAAAAGAACTACACACTCCAAATCTAAGCCTCTACTCGTTCTGCTCAAGGTAGAAAATTTGAAATAAAACCTTCAAGAAAATAATACAGGCTGGATTATGATGTCACAGATTCCCTGTAAACAATCGATAAGAATAGAAAAGTCCGGTTGGTTTAAGGTCTGTTTACACTAAATGCGATTTTAGTTCGATTTGCTGTCGTACGAAGTTTCATCAGATTTTTGACGTAAACAGTTGACGAAAATATCTTTCACACAATTCAAACCCAAACAGTTTTGCTGCTTACCGGTTGTTTTGCAAAGCCCCTAACGATTGTATTCTAGAATGCCGCGGATAGTGACGTGGCTTTACGTCATAACCTCTAACAGTTTCGTAGCTTACGTCACTGTACGTACGAAAAATTTCATCGTATTCTGTGTAAACACACCTTTAAACATTATTTTCCCGGTAACCTGAGGAGGAATTTTTTGGTTAAGGTTTGTAACTATACCAGTTACCAAAACCTACAAAAAACCTCTTTGCCCAACCCGTTCGCCCGTGAAAAAGCGGGGGACAAGGCAGGCACTGTGTCTGCGCATGCAGCCCAGAAAACACAGTGAACGTCAGCGCTTATCGGTGGTTTAAACATTAATATCCCGGTACGTTTGTCGAACCGTATGTACAGTTACAGAATCCAGCAAGATGATACAAAGAAGGATATGTAAGTCAAATAGAATTCAAAAAATGATACAAAGAATTCAAAAAATGATACAAAAAATGTACAGTTACAGAATCCAGCAAGATGATACAAAGAAGGATATGCAAGTCAAATAGAATTCAAAAAAAAGGATATGCAAGTCAAATAGAATCATAATCCAGCCTGTATTATTTTCTTGAAGGTTTTATTTCAAATTTTCTACCTTGAGCAGAACGAGTAGAGGCTTAGATTTGGAGTGTGTAGTTCTTTTGAAGGTTAGAATTTTTTTTTTTTTTTTTTTTTAGGAAGGTGGGAGGTTGCTATGCTGCACTGATGAGACCATAATAAGGTCGAAACGCGTCTGCAGCTGCAAATGAGTGGGTTGCCATAGGGGCTTCTAGTGATGTGGGCTAGTTAGGCTACAGGTAACTTAGTTGTGGGTTAGTGGTTATAGGTTCTTTCATTGGGTATCGTTGTTTGGGGCCAGTCGCCTGCCAAAAATAGGGCACAACCTAGAAAAGAGATGAAGTCGAGATGTACAGGTAAAGCAATGCAAAAACAGAGTCTTTACAGTCTGGAATGAGTTTAGCCTGGATTGGCTGTGCGTAGCAAGGCTGACGAGACTTTGGTTATAGTCGAAATATAGTAATTGTTTTCGTAACAATATTCAAGGTTACAATTTTGAGCAATTATTGCTTTGAAAGTTTTTTTCTTGCTGTCAGAAAATTTTGTTTGGTGTTCCTGAACAATTATCACTAAAAACTGCGACTGTTGCTTATGCTTTAGCCCACAGTACTCTTGAATAAGAGCCACTCCTCTTTCTGCATGGTCGTTAACCACTTTCAATTCTGGCACTATTGATCAAGCTCGGAGGAAATCGTTATTGTCGTTCCGAGCATCAGGATTTTTTTGTAGAAAACCAGAAGGAAGTTTTAGTTTTTGGAATAGCACTTTGGAAGTTGAGGTCACAAAATTGTTCGGGTTGAAACTAGTTATTATATGCTGGTTGATTGATACTCGCTTCGGGGGCTCATCATCAATTTTTTTCAATGACTGATCATCTGGCGCTTTAAAGAGCATGGGAGATTACCATAAAAAAAGTCAAACCCACGAGTTCCTGCGACAAATACTACAGTACATGTGCTGTCATGTTGGTTGCTGTAGCTGCAGATGTATCTTCATCAATTTTTTGTACTCGACCTGAGTTCTCTGAGAACTGTATGCTGGTTTCCTACAAAAAAATCCTGATGCTCGGAACGACAATAACGATTTCCTCCGAGCTTGATCAATAGTGCCAGAATTGAAAGTGGTTAACGACCATGCTGAAAGAGGAGTGGCTCTTATTCAAGAGTACTGTGGGCTAAAGAATACACAACAGTCGCAGTTTTTACTGATAATTGTTCAGGAACACAAACAAAATTTTCTGACAGCAAGAAAAAAACTTTCAAAGCAATAACTGCTCAAAATTGTAACCTTGAATATTGTTACGAAAACAATTACTGTAATAGTGTTGTTGCTGTGTGTAGATCTCTGCAATTGATTTTTTGAGTAACTGTATGATAGTGTGGCAACCAAAATATGACTATTTCATATCGTGTTGTTTTATGTGTTTGGTAACTGCATTTGCACAAAATTTGATAACGAGCCAACATATTCCACCATATCTGACGTACTTTTTTACAATTTTTTTGTCTGATTTCGCAAAAAATAACAAATTTTTTGACTTCTTTCAAACACTAAGCTAACGGCACCCATCAAACTTTGACAGGAAATCACACATTCCACATCGTTTGGCACTAAGATGGTGTTCTAGCATTTAAATCAGGGAGAAATATCAGACGCCCCTTCGTTCTGTTTGATGTCTCTTCGATCTGTTTTTGTTTCGTTTTTTTGCTAAATTGATGTTTTAAGTGCTGCGATTGGGAGCAGTAGACTTAGGTGACCTTGTGGTCTTTCACTGCTTCCCTCTTGTGCTTTTTGCGCGTGGGTAAATTAATAATAAACTTGAACTTGAAAATGCTATTGACGTCATTTGGCCTACCTCGTAAAATGTAAGAGGGTTAATTGAGCTACCCCTAAGCATTAAAATTTTTGAAAAATACTTTGCATGGGTTGATTTTTATCCAAATGGACCTCTTTGAAGGGTTGGCCCATAAAAAATTTAAAAAGAAATTTTCTAAAGACCACCCTATTCTTCATCTCAGCCATCAATTGACTAATGATGTGAAGTAAGCTGTGATTAAATTGTAAAAAATTTATGTAAGTAACAATTGTAGTCGTCAAGATAGTCGAATTCGATATCTATTAGAACTAGACAGGCCTATCGTCAAGCTCTAAGGTTTACGCGGCTTCGAATATTCAGACTGGGATTCATACCGGCTCTGGATAGCGAACCAAATTACTGCTTTCACAGTGGTCAGTCACTCAGTTGGCTGAGAGAATACAGTATTTTATCGGCGGCTTCTTCCTTACCTATCAGTTTAAGTGTAGGTTATTGTGATCTTGATTACAATTATGCGTAGATTTTAAAACAGTAGCCTATTCGCCAACACTCCGTGCGACATCGATAGGTTGCACTAAAGATGGCTCGGGCTGACTTTTGTGAGGCCCGAACCGCCCACGGCCCGGAACCTCCAGCCCAGTAACCGTAAGCGACCCGGCAACTCATACCAAAAATTAAGCCCAGCCAGCCCAAAGCCCATTCTTTTTACGAATCTTTAATCACATTAATCAAGCTTAAAGAGATTTCGAAAAGTGTTAGCAGCTCGTTAACGGCCCAGTGATAAACAAAAATAAAACCAGGCCGTTAGCGGATCAGTAAAAGGACCGGTTAACGGCTCGTTGGAGGGTCTCTTAGCGGCTCATGCTAGCTCCAGGTTGCTCAGGTTTGATAGGTATTTTTATTTATATCTTGCCTGCATTGTACGTTTGATTTTCAACAGCGTAAATCAATCTAACGAACCGGTGCTAAGCAACTGTAGGCTGGAGATATCCTACCAGGAAGCTTTTTTTGGGACAATGGTGATCATCTATGGTCGGTTGAAATTGGCACATACAGAAATAGAAATTCAAACAGGACATTGGTCTCAAAAATTATGTTATGCGGTTGATTAGGCAAGAAGTTTTTAACATACTAGTCCAATTAGTTTTTCGTTACCAGTAAAAAATGGGCTGCAGTTAATGTTACTTTTCTGTGCGTTAAACTTGGCGAGTGTCCAAAAATTTTCGAGACGCTTCGCTGTTGTTTTCCATTATTAAGAAGCAGTAATGTGAGTTTGTCTTATTTCACTAATTTTTTGGATTCTTTCCAATTCGTTGAATGCATGTTTCGATACTGCAAACATTAACAGGAGCTTATCTTGTCTTTACCACTTTAGCTCCTGCGAAAGCCGTAAGCTTACAAAGCTAAAAAAGTATTAAACACAAATACATGAAAAACACTTAAGTTAAATCAGTGGCGTAGCGAGAAATTTTAAAAGAGGGGGCATAATTTCCACATTTGTTAAGGCGTATTTTTTTCGGCAAAATAAATTTAAAGGTGATTGAGAAACAAGAAAAACTATAGAGGGTCCGGGGGCATGCTCCCCCGCAAAAAATTTGAAAATTTACATACTGTAATGGCTATTTTAGTAAGTTACTGTTTGAATAATTTTCAGTCAAATTTTGTTTAAATTTTTTCACCTTAATTCTCAGTGCTTCGCCAAATATGATGTATTTTGTTCGCATACTTTTGATTATGCGTGCTGAAGGCGTAAGGCTTATTGCGGTCAAAGAAGTTCGAAATTATGAAAAAATTGTGTACATTATTGAAAATGGCTATTTGCTGTTTAATGGCTTGTGGGAGATGCATACTCCTCATCCCACCCATAGGTGGCGGACGTCTGCCCCCCGCCCCCCTCCCCGATTTTTTTAGGGAAGAGCTGGGGAACCCTAATTTGGTGTTTAGTTGAGCAATAATACCTCTGCATACATGCATTTGAAACTTAGTTAGGCCTACCATCGAAATTGAAACCCAGGAAAGAGCTTATATCCAGAGACATTTTGTTTAAAATTTTATTTGTAGGGTGGGGAGAACAAAAAAGTGTAATTTTTTTAACGCAAAAAAATTAATTTGCGGCTTGTAAATGTGAAATTGAGCACCTAAACATATAAAAGGCAAACCAGCGACTGGTACCATCTAAGCCAGGGGGTTTCAACCGTGGCCTTTGGCCCCCCAAAGGGCCCACATAGCACAGAGCGTTCTCTTGGGAGCCACGATGGTGGAAATCATTAATGAATTATAACAGACCGGGATTTTTAAACTTACACACTATAGGGGCCACGGTCCTTTTAGAGATAGGCCTACATTCAAGGGGCCACGACTCAGAAAAGATTGAGAATCACGGACCTAAGCTTTCGGTATGGAAAAAGCATTTTACAGTACGTTTTGAGATTAGGCGAGGTACAGTAGTGGTCGTAAGTGTCGTTTATAGCAAACAATAGCAACTATACTCAAAACTAAGCCCCTCCACCCATGTATTGTATACCCGACTATCTGCACTGACTTTGCAGATAGTCATTCAAAAGAAATGTAGCTACTGTAGTATCTGCAGTGTAATTTTTTATAATGCGAGGGGCGGGACTAATTCTCGGGGAGATGGCAGCTTTGCTTTTTTCAAACTTAATTTTGACGTTAACAACTAACTTTCAAAACCGATGAAATAAGCAGCTATCTTAAATTAAAGAGGCGGACTGTGCAAAATATCTACAGCCTAGTTTTTAATTTTTTTTTTGATGTATTTAAAGTTTTTAATTCACCTTGTTTTGCTGTGCAGTGCTAAGTTGCTAACCCTAGCTATTCCTTTGCCAACAAAATTGCTTTCTCAAGACAGGGAAAGCAATTAAAGCGTTTCGATTACTATTGTTCTTTTTACTAAAAAGCAGAGTCAAAAGAGGGGGCATGGCACAATGGCCCCGCCCCTAAATACGCTCCTGTGGACCGGATTTAGGCAATGAGAGGCCCTAGGCTATTTGATCACACTGATTGGAAAAGCAAAAAAAGGTCTTCACGTCCTCAGATGTCCTGTTTTCACTGAAAATATTGGTATAGTGAAGAGCAAAAAAAAGGTATGCACGTACTCAGATGTTCTGTTTTTCCGAGAAAGTATCGGTGAAGAGAACAAAAAAAGGTCTTGATTGTTCGTGATGAGGCCCCTCCATTTTCTCCGAGGTCCTAGGTTTCAGCCTGCTTAGCCTATACGTAAATCCGGCCCTATGCCTACAAACCATATTTAGCCTGTCCACATGTGACATGTCCAATTTATGTGGGCTTCAGACTTACGGTTCTTGCTTTTAGTTTCTGTTGCCCCACCGCACAAACAAAATTTTAAAGAAGACATCTCTGGATTTGAGCTCTTTCCTGGGTTTTTGAATGGTAGGCCTATTAAGTTTTAAATACATTCATGCAGCGGCAACATTGTAGAAATAAACGCATAAATTAGGCCCCCCCTGAAAAAAATGAGGGAGCCAGGGCCCCCTCGGCCCCCCCGGTTCCGCCACCTATGCGTATACGAGGCATACCGTGAAACCTCTATTTGAGCGCCACACGGGCACAGCGCTCTATTTTTCAACCTTTTCCTGTTGTGGCGTTCTATTAGGGGTGGTGTTCAGCTAGAAAATGGTGCTATATTTTTGACTGGCTTGTCAGAATTTTAAAGAATGAAAAGAAAAAACTTATAACAGAGTTAGCATTTAACCTTTAAAGAAAACAAAAACATCTACCGTTACACTGTTACTGATAACTTGATAAGTAATCAAAAATTCAATGCGGAAAATCAGGTAACACGTCCCTGCATAGCCGTGCTCGTCATTTTCAACATCTTCTGCAGTGGCATTGCAGGTGGTGTTCAATTTTTCAATCCTTCCCTTGGAGTGGCGCTCAAATAGAGGTTTTACGGATGGTTATGGTATTTACAGTAGCTGTTAGGGTTGCTAAAACAATAAACTTTAGCTACACAATTACCCTGTCCACATGTCCAATTCATGTGGGCCTTCGACCCACGGTTCTTGATTCTGGTTTCTGCATCACACTTAAATTTTTGTTGTCGTAATTCGAAAAAGTGATGACATCAAGAATTTAATTAACATGACACCAAAAAAAAATTTAAAAAAGTAGTTATGACATCAAAAATTTAATTGTGATGCAGAAACTAAAAGCAAGAACCGTGGGTCTGACTCTGAGGCCAACCTAAATTGGACTTGTCACCCACGGACAGGTTAAATATGGGTTGCAGGTGAAGGAAATCTGGTTATTGCTTTTAGGCCACTCCCTACTTTAACATTGCTTCCGCCATCGCTGATCCTACCTCCCAGTATCCGCCCCTGGCCATAAGCTTCAGAAACCATTAACAGAGTTTGGCATAGGCTATTTCACTCACTTGGCACCATTGATTTTGTTATTTTTACTAAAAAGCTGAGACAAATTGGGGGGGCATGGCCCAATGGCCCCCCTAAATACGCTCCTGAGTTAAATGATTGTGCGTACAACACTCGTTGGTCGAAGGCCATCAAGAACTCGATGGCAAGGTTACGTTGAAGATCTTAGTTGGTTTCACCTGGGCATTCCACCAGTCGCGGAGGATTGAGGTCCTTGGAAGCTCTTCAGTGTAAGGCTGGGCTCTGCAGAGTATTGTAGTTAACACCAGCTTTAGTTTAACGTCATAGCTTGCGTGCTGCAGCTCATGAGGGGAAAAGCTTCGCTTTGTATTTAGATAGTGACTAACGTAAGTCGTTTCATTATAAATCTGTGTTAAATCATTTTAACTGCTTCAATGCAGCTCTGATCGTGCGTTCTTTGTGTCTTATATTCTTAATGCGCTTTAGACGGGTGAGTCCGCTCGTGCAGTTAGTTTTTCTGCCTGCATGTTGTATGACTGATTCATTTTTGCGTTATTGCGTAGACCGTCACTGTCATGCATGTCTGTCGTTAAATTTGATTGGTACTTTAACATAAGTATTAATTAGTGAATATCAAACATTGCAAAGTTTCAACGCAATTGCTCCTTGAAACCGGGCATTCTCTTTGTGTGTTTTCATTTCATCGTATTTACAAACATTCTGGGCAATGTTCCCTCTAATTTTTAGTAGTCTGTGTGCGTAGAAACTTTAGCGAGTGCGCACTTTTTTAGAAAGGACTGACGTTTGTGCAACAACCCATGAATGAATTGAATGTGGCAGCTGTCGAAAACAAGTAGCGCAACTTCTCTTGGTTATGTTACTGCTTTGGAGGCTTTTAAAAAATTTGGCTTGGTTATGTTACTGCTTGGACTGCTTTTAAAAAATTTGTAGGGTCCCGAGTAATAACTTTAGCAGATACTAATCACAACCTTTGTAAAAGCCGTATTTAGCATTAGTAACATTACGAAAAAAGGAAGTTAGGAAATGATACCAAAATATGTCGCGATACCCCAATGTTTAGATAAGAAATTGAAATTTATTTTGATACCTCAAACCGCTCCTTAATTATGGACATTATGCGCAATCAGTGTGGTCCCACGATATAACAAAAGAGGAGGACACCGCTGGGGGCGAAGTCTCTGCGGCCGGTGGCAAGGGGGGTCTGGGAGCGAAGACCCCAGCCGCGAACGGGTTTTTATGGTTTTCACATAAAAAAACTTTCTTATCGAAAAAGGACATTTCGGTACTTGCTGTGAGTACAGTTACTATTAGGCATATAGTGTCAGGCAATGCAAAAATATTTTAGTAGTTCATGTCTAAAAGCAGAAGCTGAGCTAAAATAAATGAAAGGAGGCTGCAATCATTATTAGTTTTGACGCATATGATGGAATGACGTGTATAGGTGTGTTCTAGGCTATGACCTATAACAACGCATGCAAAATGTTTTTTAAATTCTAACTACAGATCAAGAAACTGACTTTACTCCTGAGTCGAAGCGATTGATTGCAGCAAAAATTAAAAAACAAAACAAAGGAATTTATAGTATAAGAAAGCGGGGTATGGGGTTAGTTTAAAGGATGAAAGCGAAATGGCACTGGCTGAATTTTTTATATTTTTAATTTTCAATGTTTTAAATTGTAAAAAGTAAATAAAAGTAACACACTATAAAAAATTTGGGGGGCGCCGGGGCCCCCCCGAACCCCAATAACACGAAGCCACTGCACGGTACATTTTGCGAAGAAATGCGTCCTTTTAGCAGGTTCAAGAGCAATTTTCCTCAACTTGCCAACCGAGAACATTGCTTCATCATGATACTGTATGTCTGTGCGCAGTATATTCACGCGTGTGCGCAGTCTCTGAAAGCCGTGTGCGCGCGCACACGCGCACAGCTTAGAGGGAACACTGATTCTGGGTCATATTTCTCACCATTAACCCGACTTAGACTTCAAAATATAGTTTACTACTTAGTTTTGTGCTGTTCATAAGTTAAAATAGGTAAAGGCCCGAAGAAAAACACCCAAAATTTTTGATTATTGTCAAGATACAGCGTATTTGATAAGCTGATGTCAAAATGTCTGAATTTTTTGAAGTGATCTGTTAACCATCTAAAATTGCCTGTGAATTTGTCCTGGTGTTATGACAAATGCTTCCAACCTGCGACAAAGGACCTCAAATTGATGCACTTAAACACCACAAAGTACGACAAAGGATCCTAAAACCCTAACCTTAATCTAAACCTAGCCCTAACCTAACCCTAGCCTATCCCTAACCTAACCCTAATTTAAAATTCTTTGTCGTTCTTTGTTATGGTATGATTCCAATAGTCCTTTGTTGTTCTTTGCGGTGTTTAGTAGACCAATTTTGACCCACGGTTTTTGTATGTCGTTCTTTGCGGTGTTTAGTACATCAATTTGAGGTCCTTTGTCGTCCTTTGCGGTGTTTAGTAGGACCGTGATTTGATTATGCAGATAATTGACTGGCGTGATAATAGAACTACTTTCTTTTCAATATTAATAGGATTTTTTAGTAAGCATATTAGAACAAGCTTTATCAATTCTTTGCCGTAGCTTGCATTTTAATAGCAAGATTTTTATTCATAATAAAATCATTTTATGGTAAATGTTCAACCAAATTAAGAAAATCAATTTAATTATTAGTATTATTATCTGGTCTATGTGAGTGGAATTCTCGGTTTTAAAGCATTTCCGGATGCTCGTGTTACGTTGTAATTATATTAGATGAAGTCAACCTCAAGGAAATTTTGAAATTTCCAGGAAAATGATGCTACGATATGGTCCACATCCTTTATTTTGACATTTTTAAGTTAATACTTTTTCGTGGTTTGTTTTTCGACATTGCGTAATGCGTCAGATTCATATCCGTTTACGATATTCGTAATGATGAAGTGTTTTTAGTCATATAAAGAAATTACGTTGCTTAATGCTTTGATGCGTAATGAGCAAAATAGGTTACAAAATCCGAAATCCCCAAGTCATGGTAGTTTCTAAATGGGATTTTGTTCTCCGATCTGCGATTATGCATTAATGGCACATTTGGTGCCTTCGTCCGAATACAGTTGGCTTGATGCCTGAAAGTTAATACACAACGATTTTCCAAAAACTACTTCACATTGGCGCAGTTGGTGTAACCAGTGATGGGCACGATAAACCTTTCTGTACTAAAGCGATAACGATAATCGATAACTTCAAAAAAGCCCTGGGCGATACCGATAATCGATAAATCTCAATTTCTTAAAGCGATATCGATAAATTATCGCCGATAAATTTTTCCGATAAATGTTGCGGTAAATTTTCGATGTGTTTGAAGAAGTTTTTTTTTGTTAGTCAAATTGCAGAAATGTTTTTTCTAGATTTTTCAAGAAGAGAGAGCAGTTCACAAACTCTGCCGTGAAATTAAGCCAAACAAAGAAATAATTTTTAAAAATTACAACAAGTCTTAATGGACACCGGGTGTTTTTCATAGCACCAACTCACTAACTTTGAAGTTTGAACACTGCGTGCATAAAAAATTGTTCATCGCGATAATTTATCGGTGATAACAAAGTATATAACAAAAGCGATAACGGTAATCCGTAAGTCCAAACTATTTTGAGCGATAACGATAATCGATAAAAAGTTATCGCCGTTAAATTATCGCGATAAATGCCCACATCTCTGGGTGTAACAGACAGACTCAGAGCAATAGGGTATATATGCCTGAGAAGAATTTTTTGCTTGTGGTTGTAACTCATCAGTTTCCAAAGCCTGCAAAACCGTCTCTGCCGAACCCGTTCTTCCGTGAAAAAGCCGGGGATATGGCAGTTACTATATTTCTGCGCATACAACCTAGAAAACATAGAGCTTCACGATTGTATGTTTTTGGCTGCAACACAAATCACTGCAGCGATTACAGTTTTAATTTTGAGCTTGAAATTTCTTTCTGCGCTATAGGCTTGGCATTTCAATGGTGACGTGTATGATACTAAAATGTTCTGACATTCACTTAATTTAATGTTTTTGACACTCTTCCGGTCATTTGCTCAAAATTGTGTTCCTAAATGGTAGTCAAATCGTAGATCTAACTGCCCAAACCAAAAGCCTGCTAGCAATTGCAACTCTGTCATTGTTTCAGTGCTACACCCGTTTACACATTTCAAAGTATAAAAACAAACCTTCTACCGGTATTTTACAAAGTATCGATCATGTCAACTATCAAGGCATTTTTTAATTGTTTTAACACTCAAAGTTTATTGTAAGTGAACACAAAAAACAAACTATATTGTTCGAAACAGACTGTCTCATGCAAAATCCACACAGCATTTATCTCAATATAATAGAGGCAGTTACAAAAGATGCGCACAGTTTTACTTAAACGGTCTATTCTTGTTATGATGCTTGTCTAAACTTTATTCAGAGATTGGTCACTGTTACACATTCTGCTTTGTCCGGTTAGTCTTGAAAATTTATTCCAGAACAGTTGTTTTAAGCAGTAAAAAGTTTGCAAAAATACTAACAATAAATAGATATAAAAATCAGTAAGGCTAATAGACGCTTGAAATCTAATAATTTTGGATACAAAAGTTCAACAAACGACACAAAACAGTTCATTACTTTGTGGCAAATAGTTTCATGCTTCGCAAATGCTTAACTTATCGAGAACTTAACAATTGCACTGCAATTTCACTCGAGCCAGCATTCGTTTGACAATTTGATAATAAATTAAAATTTTTAGCAGCAAAATTCAGTTTATTAACTAGCTCGTTCTAGCGATACTGGGATCAAAAAAAGGCACCTTCATCACGTAATGTCTCACAAATTTTGACAATACCAATTCAAACGAGCAGCACTAAACATGTTGCCGTCGCAGTTTCTAACGCGGCGATATACAGCTTTGGGTTGGGATGAGCTACAGCATCGTACATAGAAGAGGCCAGTGTGAATACACCCTGATGCAAATTCTTGCACTTGGCCATTTACAGTGGAGCGATGAGATGGGTTTTGGCAAGCATCTAAAAACGGAAGGATGTTAAAACATTGACTCAAGTAAAAATATATGCTTGCATTCAAATACTGGCAATTTCACTTCGTTTGAGTGGTGTTAGCAGTAATGCTTTTAATAATTGAAAATTTTAAGGATTCGTTACTTTATCATTTCTCTTGATGTCAACGCATCGAAAGAAGAGTATGTGCCGAGCTCTCGTACATAATTATATCTATTTTGCGTTAAGGATGTTGTAGTCCCGAAATATGTAGCCTAATAACTCAAAATTTTAGTAGGCACAAACCACTATTATTTAACATTTTGCTTACCACAACGTCCAGGCATTACGGCAAAGTCATCAAAAGCTGCATCACTCTTGGACGACGACCCAACAACTCCTTCTAAGCGGAAGGCTACGTTCTGAAATAATAAGGAGGAAGGATTATAATTTTGATAGATTGGAATTCAATAAATATGAGACGAAAATAGCTTAAGGAGGAAAAGTAGAGTGCAGAAAAGGAGGAACAGTAAAGTCCGCTCCCCTTTTGCTTATTTAATTGTTCATTCATCTCCGTTCGTCTTTTATTAGCTTTCATTTTAGGACGTTATAATCATACTACTTATTTTGACCTGTTGCCTGGGTTGTGCTATAGCTTGTAGTTAGAATTGTAAATTCTAGTTCTTACAGTTTGTACTGCCGTGCATACACTGCTGATGACAGCTGAATCGATGTTGTCGAAACGTCCAGTTTAGAGATATGGTGTGGCTTCACTTTTTCTCCTTAAGCTAATCTCGATAGAATTATTCAATGCAGCATTTTTCAAAGAGTCAGTTTTCGGGGTTTGGTCGTGCTTATCTGATTCAAACCAGTAAAGTTGCCGACTTTTGATTTTATGAGAGGATTTTTTGATGCCATTAATGGGCTTCCAAACACCACAACCAATGCACAGTTGCAATCTTGGACTATCACCCAAGAAGATTCGAAAGGGTTGTAATTTTTCCAAAGGTTCTTAAAGCTGTTTGTCATTTGCTTATGTTTGATAACGGTCTTCAATCCTTTATTATATGAAAAGGTAGGAGTAATAAACCACAATTTTTCAACCCATTTTGCAAGGGGTTAAAAAATTAACTTACCGCTCCGTTGTCCTCCGGCGTGAAGTCTACTTTAACATTTCTCCATAAATTTCCTTGGTCGCCTTCGAGTTTTCGAAGAACCGGGCGTTTACGGGAGCCATCATTGAGTGTTTGTACGGTTTTAATGACAATGGAACCCATAGTACTCTAAAGATTAAATGAATATGTAAGTTTTCTGAATCACTAATCAAAATGATCAAAAATTTAGAAGTGGAGTAGGTTGCTTACTTACCCCATACATGTGGTAGTAGAAATCCAGGCAATAGTCACTTGCAGGCATGAAATAGCTTTGAAGGAAAGCTCTGTCACCTTTCTGTCTCCGGGAGGCTTCGATGTACATATAATGACCTAGATGCAAATGTTAATATTAATTATTAGACTTTGAAACACGTTTCAGAGCGGTTGTTGTGAAAAAAACAAACTAGCAATCATACTTATACAAAAAGAGTCGAGAGAGAAACTGCTAAGGGTGGTTAAGAGTTACGTGACTGTTAGCTTACCTGATGCAGAAGTTCTGTCTCTCGAGGGTCCAGTATTTGCAGAAAGTGTGCCTTGATTTGTACGAGTCCAATCAAATTGATCGTAGCTTCCAAATTGTATGAATCCACAAAGAGCGCTGGTTGATTGAGCTGTTGTGTAGGTGTATGGTCCTAAATCATTGGTTGAAGATCCAGGAATATTAGAGCTTGGAATACGTGATGACGATCTTTGTGGCGTGTCGAATGTACACACTATAATATGCAATAAGTTAGATTTCTTGATTGTGAACGACCAATAACAACAACTGTGGTTGCCCAAGACTTACGTGGCATTCCTGCCCAAGCTTCTTGTGCACCTGCTGAAGGGGCAGGACGCACAGTCGTGGTTGGACCTTGTGGTGTTGTTGTTGTCGTCTGAGGTGTGGTGGTTCTTAGAGTGGTAGTGGGGGGTGCAAATGTGCTATTCATCAGATAACCATCGTTGTGGCATCGAGTGAATCCTATGCAAGTTTAACTTTCAATTAAAGCACTAGAATACAATGCGACCAATCCTTTTGTTTGTTTCAACTCACCACATTGTCCCGGAGCAATACAAATATCGTCCAATGCTATATCGCTAGAAGAAGACGAACCAATGGTTGCCTCGAATTCGAGTTTAAGCGAACCCCCTAAGAAGCTTTGGTCCACAAAAATTTCATACAAATTCTTATGCCATCGATTGCCTTTGTTTCCACTTCTGCGTACCAGAGTTCTTGTAGTTCTGGCAATGCGTCCAGCAGTTCTATAAAAAGTAAAAAAAAAATTGTAAACACATTATCTATATTCAATGCAGAAAAGACATGGAAATATTTCAAATATCTATACTTACGATCTTCCTGTGAAGTGAGCAATTACTCTCAATTGACCAACTCCAGTTCCAAACATATGGTAGTGAAACACTAAACACATTTCTTGAGCGTTCAAAGAAATAAGAGGAGTATAAAATGTTGCTGATTGTCCCGGTCGGTTTGGCAAAGTGCCTTCAATGTAGGCGTAGTTTCCTGAAAATGAAGTTTGCATCAAAGTCATGTATTGTACAAACCAAGGTCGTCGAACCTTTAAACTGCAGTTTTACTTTTCTCTTGTTTCTTGTCAAGTAAGCAGCAGTTTGCCTACATGATTACGATGTTGCAATTTTTAGAAGCAGTTCAAAAATGTGATTGATGGGAAAATAATTGTTTTTTGAAAACACTTATTCGTCATTGCATTCTGATGAAACAGATGTTTGGAAATTTATTTTGCTAACGTTGATTTGTGCAGGTTATAATTACTCGTTTTTTTCGCAAAAACTTTGTAGTGTATAAAGTAAGCCACAATTTAGATCGCAAGAAAATCCGTTAAAAAAGACCAACTTTATAGTGAAGAAGCATTTATTTTACCTTGCCCATTAAGATCCACAGTATGATCACCACTTGGACCAGTGTTTTTGCTTTTTGTAGCTCCACTGTTCCTGGTCCAATCAAAATCATCATCGAGGTTTTCTTGGTTCATGCCACACATCGCAGGGGATTCAAAGTTACACGAAAATGCTGCAAAAAAATTTATTTGAGCTAGGCTAAAATTTCGAACCTTGGGCTAAGAAAAAACTTGACATTTGGTATCATTCTTACCAGATAAAAATGAACTAACAGCTGTTGTAGTGGTGGTGGTAGTGGTAACGGTTGTGGGTGTAGTACTTATTTTTGGAACTGTTGTACCTGGTGCATTTGTAGATGATACCAATACCCCATTTCTAGAACATTGACTTAATTGACCTAAACATATTGGCAAATAAGTTAAAAGTCTCATTTGTAACAAAAATATAAACGTAAAATTTAGCAGCTAACTTACCACATGGACCAGGAGCAATGCATATGTCGTCCAACGCTATGTCACTAGAAGAAGTGGTACCGAGGCTTGCTTGAAATGTAATTCTGAGGGAACCCCCGTCAAATCTTGGTTCCATATCAATTGTCATTTGATTCAAAAACCATCTGTTTCCTTGGTTGCCACTCTTACTGGATAGTGTTCGAATAGTCCTTTGGTTTGAACTGTTTAAATAAAAAAGAGCTTTAAAATAAGATACGTTCACAATCACACCCGTTACAACTTGAATAAGCCGATTTTGCGTCTATTGACTTTATAGCATTTATTCTTCTTACCTGGTATATTGTTCCGCGATTATATCCAGTTGGCCTACAGTGCTCCCATACATGTGATAGTAGTATAAGACACAAATTTGACGCGAGTTTGCGGATATCAGCGGAGTAGATACTGCTGCTACTTCTCTTGCTCGATTAGGATAACTAGCCTCAACGTAGATGTAGTTTCCTACAAGAAAAAACAATTAACATAAACTCACACTGTCACACAGTATTTTGTAGAGTGGCACATTTTCTGTGTTTTATACTGTAGTTGTTGTTTGTAACGTTAAAAACGTAAGCATAGATATAAGTAATACCAAAAACGACTTTGTAATGTCAGTTTTTGCACAATAGTTCAAACTACAGATTTTAACCGTATTTTATAATCTTAACTCTCAAAATTCATTCAGCGCCAACGTGCTATTACCTTGCATTTTTAAATCATTTCATTAGAGTTACTTTACCTTGTGCGTTCAGATTTACAGTGTTATCACCGCTGGGTCCAGTGCCGCTACTTAATGTTTTTCCTTGTTTTCTTGTCCAATCAAAATCATCATTTTGACGTTGAACCATGCCACAAAGTTCCGAAGATTCAAAGTTGCAAGCAAATGCTTTAAAATTAAATAAAAGAATTATGCAAATGATGACAAAAATGAAATAACTGCTCAGTATTTTAAAAAGTTTCTTACTTGATGGGAGAGGGCCCCTAGTGGTTGTTGATGCGGTGGTGATAGTTTTTGTGGTGGTGGGTAGAGGTTTCGGTGTGGTGACTCCCGAACAAGTTCCACGCGTGATTCGAATGTCATCCAAAGCCACATCGCTGGAGAATCCCGTACCAATTTGTCCTTGGAACAAAAACTCCACCGAACCTGCATTGCCTGAAGATGTGAAGTCGAAGGAAGCCATGTGCCACCGATCTGTTTGATCACCATCTTGCCTCCATTCAGTAGTGAAGATCTCTGATGGAGCTTCCAAAGTCATGACCTCAATGTTTCCTACACTTGATCCGTACATGTGGTAAGCAAATCGTACACAGTAGGTACCAGGTCTCATTTTTGGTGTGAGAAGTTTGGCTATATCATGTTGTCGCTGTGGATTCGAGGATTCCGTGAAAAGGTAATAGCCTTTGTTTGTTTTCTGTAGATTATATCAGAACGCGTTAGTATACATAATCTGCTGCGAAGTATAAAACAAACTGGTCGAAATATCTTACCAAAGTATGGTCGGTGCTTGGCCCAGTTCCTGTACTTGGGGTTTTTCCTCTTTGTCGAGTCCAATCAAAGTTATCATCAGGAAGCTGCTTCAATCCGCACAAGTTTGTTTCAAAGTTGCAATTGAAGCTAGTAGGTAGAGTAGACGGATCCACTGTTGGTGCTTGTTCTAGAAGCATAACAGATAGTCAGAAGCTTGCAGATTATCGATATAACATGCTTGTATAGCGCAAAATGTTGCTTACTGCATGGTTTGTTTGTGATAACAATGTCGTCAATAGCCATATCACTGTAAACTCCGCTGCCAATAGTTGATTCAAATAAAACTTTTATATATCTCGCATTGTTTTTGCCGGGTGAAATAGTTGCGGACATTTTTACCCATGGTTGTCCTTGATGACCTTCAAATTCTTTTAAGGTGGATCTTGCTCCATCAACTTCTAAAATGACCTGTGAAAAACAATAAAAAATTATTAAGAAGTGTATCTACACTACAGTACCATCAAATTGATTAGCAAGAACCACGATCACAAATTGAACTTACTGATAATGTTCCCATTGTTCTTCCATTTAAGACATACCAAAATTGCAAGCAATGTGAATTGGGAGACAAAGCTGGGGTTTCTAACATAGCCGTATCTCCTTCTTTTCTTGGCGACGATGATTCCACGTAAGCGTAATGTCCTGTGCAACAAGGAAGTTTGCTTTTAAAAACGCTCTGATGTTTTTTGTGGTGAAATGGGGTGAAAGTGCGTTTGTGACTAACAACAGGTAAATTTTAGTGTACATACCTACTCCACTAGTATGATCGTTTACTGGACCAGTTCCTTGAGTTGGTGTTCTTCCTTGCCTGCGACCCCAGTTAAATGTATCACCTCTTGTTTGTTTCAAACCACAATAGCCACTTTCGAAGTTGCATCTGAAAGCTAATAAGGATAACCGTAAATATTGGAACTGGCTTGATGGGTGTGAAGTTGCTGGCTGTTCAATGCTTACTTTTTCGCGTTCCACCAACCAATGGGGTGGTCGTGGGCCTAGTTGTAGGGCCGGTTTGAGGGCGAACTGTTGTGACACTACCGCAAGTGCCAGGAAGAACTGAGAAGTTATCGATTGCTAGATCAGATAAATAAAAATAAATGAATCCTTCCACGTAGAATTGAATATACTGCAACATAAATCAAAATTATGTGAAAACTCTTTTATCAACAATTCATCGATTTTTGTAAATCCTTTTACTTACTTGAACATTTTTTCTGGGCTTGTATGTAATGCTGTGATCAATCCATTTGTTTCCTTGATTATCAAATTTTTCCCAAAGCTTGACCGCTGTTCCTATATTGTTGCTGGTTCGCTTTTCAAATGCATAGACACGTAGTCCTCCCATAAATTGACCATACATGTGATAACTGAATGATACACAAAATTCATCGGCGCGTTTGAACCATGGTGTTCGAAGTCTGGCTGTGTCACCAAGTTTTGCTGGCTGTGATGATTCCAGAAACAAGTATCGGCCTAAATCATTGAAAAATGATTAAAAAGAGAATAATGAGCTGGTGAGTTAAGTCTTGGTCTGTGCTTAATTAATTGGCTTACTCACCTTCGCCTGTGGCAGACTGGTCCCCATCAGGACCAGTTCGAGAAGTAGGAGTCCTGCCTCGTTGTTGTATAAAATCAGTAGCATCACTGGTATCTTGAGTCATTCCGCAGAGATCGTGATCAAAGTTGCAACTAATGCTACTAACCACATCCTGAACTGGAGGCAAGGTTGGAGGGAGGATTCTCAGCGCTGGAGTTATGCTGCCAGGGATGCTCACTATAAACAAACAAAAAAAAAAATGTAGCCTAAACGATGTACTTTTTGTTAATGTGAAAGATGTACATCAAATTGTGAAAGTAAAAAAACTGAAAACCACAGTTCATTTTTGATAAGCTACGTAGTATGCTATTTACCTTCTTTAAATGAGGCTCTGAACCCAGTAAATCTGTCTTCAGTAACATCACTGGAGAATATTACGAAGATTTCATGAACGGTGCTTGTAACGACAACTGAAGATTTTCTGCCACAGATTCTTTCCAAAACAGGTGCGGCGCCATTCGGACCATTATGAACCAGAATAGCGTCTTTTTGACAGAGTGGAGATTCTGAATGTAACATAAGAAATGTCAGTTGATTCGCAATAAGTGATTCTTTATGAAATCTGACGATTTAAATATCCAGTTTTTGAACACCGTCGTAGTCGTAACATGTTACTGTAGCTTTAGAAATAAAAGCATCTTTCGGATATCTTACCTTCAATGTTGACGTTTGCAAATGTGACTTCTACAAAGCGACCACGAGCTACAGTTATTTTCCAAGTACAGTGAGCTTCTGTGGGGTAAGCTTTAGGATGTGCTGGGCTGGTAAAAGATCCTCTTTTCTGGTTGGTAAAATCTCTCCCGCATCTGGGAAAAGTTCCAGCCCCTGCAATCAGAAATCTTTAATAAAATCATGTGCTTAAATTTAATGCAATAAAACCATATTAAAATGTATAGCAAATTTTCTCTCAGCAGATTTTAAACATATTTTACTTACCGCAGGTATAGAGGTAGTTGATTTCTTCGATGTCATAAGGGCTAAGTCTCTGTCGCTGTCCAAAGAGAGGTTTAGGATCGCGATCAGGATAAACCTAGAAATGAAATTTGTGATGTTTCAGAAAATGTTTTATGATTGTGTAAGTTTATGAGTTCATTCATGGGAAGTTTATAAAGTTAAACATTTCACTTGAAATTAACGATTATAGCACTAAGAGTCAACTTACCACTATAGCTGGAAGATATGCTTTGCGTGAGAAGGCACTTTTACCGTAGTGCATGACGCTGCCATAATCATAAATAACTAGGTTTCGAGTCCTTTCCATTTTGCTGTAATTTGGATTCCATCCTAGTAAAAAGTTTTATTTGTTAGGGGTTTGTTGGTGTTTTGTGCAATCTTTATATCGTTCTTACCTCCTTCTATGTTTTCTCCAATGACTCGTACGTAATCGTCCCGATCATTTCTCGATTGCTCGTGTTGAAAGCCCAAAGTATGCATGAGTTCGTGCAGGGCAACTCCTTTTGTAACACATCCCGGACTTCCAAGGGATACAGTTTGTTTTGGAGAGTTTGTCGTTCCAACGTAAGCCCAACATCTAAGTAAAAAATTAAGTTGAAAATAAACCTAAAAGTACTTGCGATGTTGCAATGCGTTAAAAATCTTACCCTCTGCTGTCGTGAATATGGATGTAATTTCTCTCAGATGTTCTGGGAATAAATCGAATGCAGGTGTATTTCTTGTAATGTTGTAGAGCTGAAATGATGGTTTGACGTTCTTTTGCAGCTGCACAAAAAAATATCGGCGATATTTAGGTTCAAATCTGCATTGTGCACTAAGAGATCAGTAAATATTATACCATTGAATAAATTTGACTTTTCTACATTTGCTAGACTCTGATGTAAGCAAATTGTTGTATGACCAAATTTAAAGATAACTAACTTGAACAATGAAAGCAAAAGTAAAAAAGCTAGTACCTCATTATTGTCGCTGGATAGGCTTATATGTATGTAAAATGGAAAAAGCGTGTATAACTTACTATATTCGCTGGATATCGTGTAAGGGATGCGAACTAATCCTCTGTGACTTCCTGTTGTGGTTTTAGGCCATGGTCTCCCACCGCCAGCATTACGAAACTGCAAATAAAAATAGTTGGCATTTCTTTGACGCAAAACTACCGTGTCAAAAAGACCAAACAAGTTACTGAGTTGTAAAGGCAAAATTGGGTGAAATCAAATGATTGCGCAACTTTACAGTCGTTTGTAAATGTTTGTGACTGAATAACGCTTCTGCAGTAGACATATTTATTCATAAACACTAATAAAGCTGAATACATACCACGCTCTTCTTGATATCTCCTTCAATTAGTTCATCAGTTTCATTTAAATCTAAAAAAATATTAAGTAGGTATTTAAAAATTTACATCAAGGAGTAAATGCATTGAATAAAGTTTGCTACAGCGAATCTTTAAGCGTTGTACAAAGTCCAAAATAAATACACACACAAGCAAGAGTACTTACGGCTGTTGATATCAAAAATATGCTCGTAAACATTCATATTTTCTCGAAGGTATTTTAGCCGGGCTTTTTCTTCAGGATCATTTGGATCAATGTTGTCTGGAGTTATTAAGGCTTCATCAATTGCTTGCATCCAAAGATCAGTTTTATTGGAGTTAGTGTTTTGATTTCTGGCATAACTTAAGGAAACGGCTCCTTCCCCCGATGAACCCAACGCTGAAAAATCACAAACAAATATTCAAACGCAGTCAAATATTTAGCTATCAAAGATATATTGGGGAAATTTCGTTTTGTAATGTTTTAACCATCAAAACTTACGTATGGAATGTTAATAAATAACTGCAAGAAATTCGCACAATGGCATCCTTATAATGATCATGATTGATGAATAGTGTAAGGCATGGCAAATTCGTGAGCTTTGTTACAACGAAAATGACGTTAATAGGAATGGCATTATGTTCAGGAAAATAACCTTGTCTATCTTGTATAACTACATGCTTGCTGGCTGTGCGATGGTACATGTCACGATTTTTGACGCGATCAAAATGAATGAACTAATGCTGCGATTGCTAAAATCTTCGAAAGGCACAGTGTAGCAAAATTGAAAACTTCGACTGAAATGTATTCGCAATTTATGGGAAAAAATCACGAACTGTTATGTCATGTCTCGCAATATTTTAGTTTTACAGTAATTCAGATTTTGAAAGCGTTTTACGTTTCTGTTTAGCAGAGCATGTTTTTTGTACTGCCTTTTCATCGAAATTTTGTTTATTTATTGAAATATTACGCACACATTTATAGCAATCTCTACACTCGATGACTTGAAAAGCTTGCTTTGCAAAATGCAGAGCTAATATTCTTACAACAGCAAAGCACTTTTCCAATTTTTTGAAAGTTTTCGTGACGATAAGATCATATTTTGCCACAAATAATCAAGCTTAATTTCAATTGTTTTCACATGCAAAAGTATATTCATAACGACAAGGTACTATGCAACTGGTATTTTTTCGAAATAAGTAAATAAAAATTTTTATTAATTTTATAAAACTTTACTCACCTGCGTCGAAAGACACTATAAATAGTGCAAGGGCCAACACCCCGATATTTTTCAACATTTTCATTAAATCTTCGTTTATTTTCTTTTTATCTATTTATTCATATACCGTCTTGCAAAAAATAATTTTGTTCTATATCCTATCCTCTCTGATAAACAAATAAAACGATTAATGTTTGACGCCTATATCAAATTGCTAGAATTTCTATTGAATATTATCCCTTTAGTAAAAGTTGGATTCTACTGAATATAATCCTTTTTGTGAAAGTTGGAAACCAAATTGAAATAAAAAAGAAAAAAAAAACAGCAAAATATCGCATTATTTATTTGGTAACTTATGACCAAGTCTATTACTTCTATTAAGTATAATTAAATTTTGTAAAAACTTGAAAAAATTTGAATGAAACTGAAAAAAATATTGTATAATGTTGAATTGTTTCCAGGCTGTAGTAAAGATTTTTTGAGTTTTTTTTTTGTTTTTTACTCATCTTTGTAATAGTATTATATTTTTGCCTTAGCGGCTTGCTGATTAGTTGGTAAAATACATTTTTTCCATAGCCGTAATCTAAAGTTTTAAGATAAGGCTAATTATGCTAACTTTTGTAAGCCTTAAATGTTTAAGGTGAATTTGTTGTTAAGCTTTATTTTAGCTGTTCTTGAAGCTGACTGAATAGCTAGCGTAATTGGTCTTTCTTTTATATAGATCTGCTCAAAAGCGTAAAAGAAAAAAAGCGAATAGTGCAAAGCGTCACAAAATAAAAAAAGCCAGTTAGTGACGCTGGAATGAGCGTCATGTTGATAAAATTTAAGTTATTACGCTTTTCCGCCACAAGATCATAACCTATATGTTTTCAACAAACGTAGTACAGTAATTGCGTACTCTTGCTCACTAATATTAACTTGCGTAAACAAAATAATGCATGGATGACAAAGATATTCAGTCAAATTTTGCCCCATGATGAACACTTTGTCATTTCTTGCGGAAATCAGATCCCCGACAGGAATTTGAGTAATAAAAAAGTTTGCTGCAAAATACTGTAGTTACACTCAATTTTAGTATAACCCGACCGGGAATGAAACCCAGTCTCCCGGCTACCAAGCGAACGCTCCTAACCGATACACCAAGACTTTAAGTTTAAAAGATTCGCAGCTTCCCGCCAGGTGCTCGGTGCAAGCAAATGTGCGAAGGATTAAGTGTATGTCTGTTGTTCGTCTTGTATGTAGGGGCGCCGAGAGAAATTTCGGGCCCCGGGGCAAAAATTTCGTTTGGGCCCTTTGGTCAGTGGTGCCCCAAAATCACGTGATGAGCAAAAAAAAAGGTCATAGCGTCCACAGATGTTCAAATTTCGGCCCGAAATAAAAAAAACATCATCGCGTCCGCAGGCCGTAGTTTGAGCTGATGAATTTTGCATTCTAAACCTGACAATTCTGAACCCCGGGCCTTCCTGTGTCCCCGGGCCCCAGGACAGTGACCCCTTCTGCCCCCCATCTCGGCGGGCCTGCCTGTATGTTCTCTAACAGCGTTCAATCATTATTGATTAATATTTGTAACAAGCCGCCAATTGAGTATGGTCTACACAATGTATGCTTAGCACCCGCTGTCCCGTACCTTTACCTTTTTTACTCTCAATTTTTGGATATCTTTAATTGTTTTTTTTCTTTTTGTAGAGTTTACGTTTTTACTTATTACAAACGTATCGTATACAAACCGGTGCATCATACAAACCGGTGCATCATGGTTTGATTGCTAATGTTTGCAAAAAATGTTTGTTATGATGGACCAAACTGGAAGGATGCACAGTTGCACACACCCCGCGCTTCCCCTCCTCTTTGGAATGTTGTAATAGCTGTAAAGCGGTATGGAAGCCAACGTAGTTAATTTTGACATTAGTTTACAGTAATGGTTAAAATATTACTAAAATTATGTTCTTTTATTGTCTTTTTATACACAAAATAGAAACCTCAGATAAGCGATTGCTCGAACTTTTTCACAGTTGTTTAAGTTTTAAGTCCCATATCACCTAAGCTTGCTGGTAAAACCCCCTACATTTATTGTAGTTTTGCTTCAATTTGCAGACTTTTCCCAAAGTAGAGTTTTGTGCCTTCTATGTGTAGATTTTTTCTATCTATCACTTTTTGCTGAAGTCCTTTACATCTATATTTTGGTAATGCTGTGTTCAGTGTTATATGTTTTATACAGAGATTTATCAAGATAATTTATCGGCGATAATTTTTTACCGATTATCGTTATCGCTCAAAATAGTTTTGATTTATCGATTACTGATATCGCTTTTGAGATACATTTTGTTATCGCCGATAAATTATCGCGATAAGCGGTTGTGTACGCTCACAGTGTTCAAACTTCAAAGTTAGTGAGTTGGCGCTATGGAAAAAATACACGGTGTCCATTAAATCTTGCCGCAATTTTTGAGAAATCTCTCATTGTTTTGTTAAATGCCATGGCAGAATCCGTAACTGCTCTCTCTTCTTGAAAAATCTGGAAAAACATTTTTGCAATATGATTTACAAAAAAAAATCTTCGTCAAACACATCGAAAATTTATCGCAACATTTATCAGAAAAATTTATCGGCGATAATTTATCGATTACTGATATCGTTTTAAGAAATTGAGAATTATTTATTATCGGTATCGCCCAGGGCGTTTTTGAAATTATCGATTATCGTTATCGCTTTAGTATAAAAAGATTTATCGTGCCCATCACTAGTTTTATATTTTTAAACGTACTTGGTAGAAGCTACCACTAGATGTCACCGGGAGATCAAAATGAAAATTCAGTTATTTGCTTGGATTAAATGGATAGCAGGCTGCATCCAATCACGTTCTTTAAAAAAAAAAATTAAATTCTTGCAGTTCGCAATGAAATTTTTGAAAATTTGCAAAGAGTTTAATTGATGTAAGCGTATCAAGTACATGATTTGACATTAATAAATAAAAAAAATTCTCATAAATAGATTAAAGTTTTGATGACGAATAATGCAATTACTGCGTTAGTGATGAACGCCAAAGAGCAAAAATGTTAGTGGCAAGCTGCTAACAATCAACGCTGTTTTGACCTGTCATGTCTCAGTATTGTTAAGGTGACGTTTTGTTTTACAAAAATAAATTGTGAAAAAAACTTTTTTGTTGGTATGGTTATGTCCAGAGGGATCACGTCAATTAACCGTGAACAAATTAACCGGCGACAATTGGTTTTGAACAACTGACCGGCAACAAATTGGCCGGCGACACAAATCAACCGCCATACACAAATCAACCGCTTGTTGTTTCTAACTAAAGTTTTTGCTAAAATCCAAATTTTCTGTGTGCTTGACTGGCTCGAATAAGAATCAAACTTTCGACTTGTTGTTATGATGCTCGTTCTTCAGTGTTGGCGTACTTTGTCTTATTCGAATGTCCCCTTAGAAAACTCCGCATTGTATCTTTAGGCATTTTCAAGCATTTACAGGCATTTACACGCATTTGATTACAGGCATTTACACGCATTTGTTTAAAGGCATTTACACGCATTTGTTTACAGGCATTTACAGTTAGGTAAAGGCATTTCCATTTACGTAAATTTAAAGCTAGATGCTGACACTTTTAGAAAAAAACTGATTTTAAGGTCTGTAAATGGCACATATTATCTCTTAGAAAAAAAGTCTGAAAATGGCAGGAAAATCAAATCTGGATACGCGACTTAAAACCTTTGTTGAAGATTTTGCAAACCGTGAATTATTAGATTTTCTCAGAGGCGTCGCTCACAACCTACAATTGCGTTTCGTAGGACTATTCCTTTCTCGATTATCTTGCGTAAATGTTATTCCACTGGCGGCTCTGACTGGACCAGAAAAGTCGAAACAGTGTTACCTGTATGCGATAAGAGCGAAAACGCAAATTGCGTTATAATGCAACGAGGAAGCAAAAATACTGGGAGTAAAAAAGTGTCGTAATATTTGCTTTAAGCGATATTTGTAAATCTGGGGTCATACCCTTGTCGGTCAGACTGAAAAAAAAAGAGTGCTTTCATCGCTTAGTTTTGTTTCTTTACTATAAGACGTAAACGAATATTTATCCTCATATCTTCGCAGAAAAAAGGCTGGCCTTAATGTTGATGCAATGGTTCTCAAATCGACAACAGAAACTTTAAACCAGAAAAACAATTTTGAAATTTTAGGAAATATGTTTTCAAAGCTAAAATCGAAATGCACCAGGCACAGCATCAAGGCAAAACAACTCGCGCAATTAGCCTTATGTTCGAATTTTGCTTAAATGTTGGACAATATGGACATAACTACATCTACGTGCTATCACTATTTGAAAAAATATTGTAGGTTTATAATTAAAAGCCGAACTATACATTAGGAAAAAAGCAATTTTTAAATATTCTCGATTAATTAGTGTGTGGTGCAAACGGTCCAATGGTTGAATAACATTCTCCTGAATTCACGATTGCAAAGTTTGTATGTTTTCCAGATAATGAGTTTTATTTATATTTTTTCCATTAATTTTACACATAGGCAACTAACACATGTTATGATAAGCCTTGCGTAAATGTTAATTTGCAAACTTTGATGTCCATGTAATGAGATAACGTTCTAACTACGGAACACATAATTCCGTTAGAACTTACGTCAATTTTGAAATACTCAGGCGTTTTAACCTTTACCAATCGTTTAATAAATTGATTCATAAAATTGCATGTATTTACATAAGCTTAATCTGTTACTTGAACTCATTAATTTATCAAAATGTCGTCTATCTTTTCATAATCATTGATTGTTGAATCGATTTTGATGACAACAATGAAAAAAACGTCTTTTTATTCCAATAAATTTATTTATATCATTTGTTTTTAAAATGGTCGCAAATGTAATAATTACGGTGTAATCAGCTTCTAATTAATTGCGATTCAAATTGTTCGAAGTCGCAAGTATTGGAATTTTTTTTAGTTCCTATGCCGAGCGTGGCCACAAGGATGTTGCTATGCTGTAACATTTTGAAATTGTGATTACGTAACGCATACGCTATACATACGAATGCGTTAGTAGGCTATTCTGAAAAAGATTTGAAGTGCAATTATACAGCATTCCCGAATTTAATGCTGACAGACATTGAAATCGCGTTTTATTTTTTCGTACATCTGCAAAACTTTTCGTTAGTTGTATTTTGGCTGAGAAGCTAAACTTCAAAAGCGAAATCTTGGTACCAATAGCATTACTCGTAGCTTAATGTATCAAAGCAATCCATCCAGCTTATAATCAAAGCAGTCATTACATTTAAAAAAATTCACTTGTACCTCGCTGAATTTTTTGATATTCATTCGATTATTATGGCACGAGCGCAGTCAGAAGGGTATTTAAAGGGGGGCATTGTGCCATGGCCCCCTCCTTTTGACCTTGCCTTTTAGTAAAAAAAGAGCAAATTTTGCCAAGGGGCTGAAGTACGGCCAAGTTTGTTTGATGGATTTTGTAATTTATAGCCAGCTTTTAAAATTTCTTGCTGCGCCACTGAGCGCGATCTATCCTACTGTGAAATAATGTTTCTGTGCAACCACGAGATTTTCTGCTGCACAGATTTGGAGTTTGTTAGCCGCAAAATAAATAGCTTTTACGGAAAATTCTTTCATGGAATTGCAGAAAATAAATTTTATCGCGCTTGCTACTTGCTAATATTTCCATAAAGCTATTATGCGTTGACAAGTTAAATTTCTTGGTAGATCTTTTCGCGCCAGCTACGCGTGTCTTTGCCTTTTGCAATAATCATGTGACAAGCAGTACATTTCGGCCCCGATGAACAAATTGTAAAGTTTCAAATTAACGTAATGTTTTTGGTTCTCCGTATTTACTCATTTTCATCCAAACTTGAAGTGATTTATTTTGGATGGTGGATATTGGAAGTTGCTTTTCAATATTTGCGTTCTGGTAGCCCAGACATGAAAAAAATTATATTGTTAATTACTTTTGTTAAGATTAACGATTAACAAACCAAAATTTAAGATATAGCTGCAGCGCCCTATGGTATCTCAAAGTTGCATCGAAAATACTTTTTGGGATTTTGTAAGCCGCATGGATAGCCCATCGACTATTAGCCTACATGTTATGAGCTTTACGTTATACAAATTAGGTCTACTTTTTTTGAAAATTGATTTTTGTAATGTACCCGTAAGTGAACTTAGGTCCACAATAAATTAACTATTCAATTTTTGCTAGATCTACACAAAATTACTTCCTAACAAGGTAACCCAGAAAATTTACCGTGAAAATTCTGAGAAAAATTTAGTAAAAGCTAATCAGAAATTTGTCATTTAAATCTTACTCAGCGGCAAAAGTTTGATGTGACAATGCAATTTCGAATTCCTTCGTTTCAATTCGTATGTCAAATACATATCTGCGCAGTTCCGCGCTAATATCGGTGATTTTTAATTGGACAATTACAAATGTCGACTTTGAAGTTTCGAATTAGTTTCAAGCGCACATATAAAAAAATTAAACGTAAACCTGAGCGTGAAATTTTAGGCGTCAAAGTTTGACGACGGATTTTTTTTAGAAACCAATTATTTTTGTTAAATTTTTTTAAAAAGTTACCAAGTTATCAATGCAACAAAAATAATTAGTTCCGCACATTTCTGCAGAGGAAACCTAATTTCGAAATATTTTCTGCCAAAACTTATCCCACCACTTAATTTTCCAAATAAGGGCCCGACGAATTTTTTTGGTTTCTTTCCTGCTCGACCTTTACACTGTCGCGTATGTTATGACTAATTTTAAAAGCCTTTTCACAAAGCACAAAAACTGTTCCTGTGGATGAGTTATACTTGCTATCAGAACCGGATTTAGACAACGAGAGGCCCTAAGCTATTTCTATTTTTTCCACCAAAAGTCGGTGAAGACCAATGTCGCATTTTCACTAAAAATATCGGTGCAGACCAAAAAAAGGGCCTTCATTGTTTGTGATGAGGCCTTTCATTTTCTACGAGGCCCCCCATTTTCTCTGAGGCCCTAGGCTTCAGCCTGCTTAGCCTATACATAAATCCGGCCCTGCTTGCTACGTTGACTTATGTTCATGTGGTGAATTTTGCTGAGTCCAATGTGGTTTAAAATTTTGCAATACGTAACCAAAGTAGCCCTCCCTCAGCAAATGCAAAAAAATACCGCCGATCAGAAAATAGTGATGGAACAAAAAATGGAGTGATTGCTGGTATGATTGTGGAACGACAGCATCCCACATTGATATAATTTATATGCACGGTTTTTAGGGTTTTGATTGGTAGGATTATTGGTAATACAAGATTTAAGGTTTTCAAACTTTTGTGTTTTTTATGGTTTAAGATACCGGTAGCATTTTTTCTATCGTAATTTAATTTTATGCATAGATTTCACTCTGCCAGTAAAAAGTCATCGGCATGAATATAAAGCAGGGCTATTTAAAAGTTACGATTTTGTCGTTTCTTTGTTTTTATAAAGTTACAAAGTTTTTGGTAGCCTACAGTATGTTATCTTTTTGGTGGTTATGGAATTTTTAGACCTTAATTTTTCATTAGAAGATGCAACTTAATAGTTACCAAATATTGTTTTAAAAATTCTCACATGCACTCTGGAGACAAAACTTTTGCCGTTCAATTTTCATTCGTGGGGCTTGAATGTAAAAGGTTTTGATGTCAACGTAACAAGTACTTTAGTTTTTAAAATTACGTAAATATTGCGAAAACAATGACGTACGTATATCAAGCAAAGGAAATACAATCATCAAGACAATAGGAGGTTTATACGTTGGTTTTGAAATTAAAAATTTGTTAATAAAGGGGAAAATTTTATGTAATCAAATTCCTATTATCACTCGCGAAGTTGCGTTTAATGTCCTAATTATTTCTGATAATGAAAACCAGCAATAATTAAATTTGCATTTTTTTAATTGTATTCGATTCGATAAAAATTATCTTAATAGTTTTATCTAAGAGCATTTGTAGCGGTTAAAAATTAAGAAAAAATGTTGCATTGAATAAAAGAGAAAATATCGCATTTTTGAAAGTTGAATTATCTTAGATTAACATATGCGGGGCTGGTGAATGATGTTAGATTTATTGCGCAAAAACTTACAGTACGACCGATAGATTTCACGTGAAACGCAAATTAACGACCCTGCAATTTTGTGTAAGAGTGGGGTTGTTGATTTTGAAATTACGGTATAATGTTATAAACGTTTCGCTATCATTTCAATTTTCTTTGATTTATCAAGTGACTTTAAGTATTTCGTAATCATCTTTCCTAAAACAACAACAACAACAACAACAACAGAATTTATTTTAGCCAAATGTACAGTAAACAATAAATAGAAAAATAGTGTTCAACATTGGCAGGGAGACTGCGAACAGACCTTGCGGTCATCGAGTCAAGCAGTCACCCATAGCATAAACTTAAAATAGGCTATATATGGTGTTTCATGATCAATACGATCGATGCTACAAAATTTGCATTGACCTGGGCAAATAACTTAATAAGTTATTGAACCGATAGAGCCTACTTGTAGTAGGAAATTAGGTAAGATTTGTATTCTATCATAAATTTGGTGAAAGATAATTTCTGCATTTCAGTCGGAATGGAATTCCATGTCTTAACATCGTGATACTTTATGCATCTCTGCAATCTGGTTGAAGAAAATTTCGGTATAAAAAGATTATTACTATTAGATGAAGTTCTTTCAAGTTTTTTTTTTATGCAATATCCTGAATCTTAGAAAATTGGCAAGCAGTATTTCCCTTCCTTTGAAGTGTTTTCATTATATGCTTTACTGCAATACTGTCGTCAATGTTTTGAAAATGGGATAGAAATTTTTTGTTTCATGTGTTGCCTGATTTTGTTGAATCATGCTGAGTTGTTATTTTTACGACTTTTCGACTTGACAAGAAAGTCCCTTTTAGTTGTTACGTTATTTCATAATTCTGTGAAATTCATTAGATTCTCCAATTTTTTTTTGCATGAAACCGTTGACCCCACGTAATTAACATTACGTTGACTATAGGGCTAGTATTTGATTTTATAGTGATAAAGGGCTGATCTTCAACAATATCAATGCTTTTATTTTGTTTCGAACGCTTGCAATATTTTCGATAAAAATAAGTCAAGCTGGTTTAGACTTGATTCAAACGGGGTATATTTCATAAAAAAAGTTAATTCTGTTATCTCCATCTACAGTTTTGAAGTTGAGGAAATAATAGCATTTGAATTTATCGACGCAAGTATCTGCTTTTTTCCGGTGCCACGGTCGCATTCTTTAAAAAATGCAAACATCTTAGAGATACTGGACTCGACAATCTACGGTAGGTGATCATGAGTGGTGGTGTAAAAATTTCTGATAATTATTCGAACCCCATTTGGCACATCAGAAGGTGCGGAATGCTCCAAGGTTCAAGGTTTTTATCCAAGTGTTAATAGCAATGCATGACTGTGGCGAAACTGACAGTTTGATGCCGTTCAGAAAATGATTTCGATTTTAATAAAATCACTATTTTAGGACAAGAGTTTTAAATTTTGTCTTTTTTGTAGATATACAGAATCGTCAAAACTAATATCATTAACTTATTAATAGCTACAGCACCGGGGCTTCAGGAAGATTACAAGGGGGAACTAGAAGTATTAGAAATATTATACGAATTTGGATGAAGTGCCACTACTTGCAATGGAATTTTTGGACGACGATTGAATTTGATTAACTCATAATTGTCACAAGAATAAAATGTGCCGTAAAAGGCAGAAGTGATTTTTAAAACTCAATAGTGACCACCAAAAAGATCGGAAAAGGATATTCCGTCGTGTTTTGAATCAAGTTAAGAGCATCATAACCAATTCAAATTTTGCAGCATATAAGCTTACTGACAAATCTTGAGGATGAAATTTGTAAAAAATATTGATGAAAATTATTTCGTTAGCCGTTTCTACGACGCTTATAAGGTCAATTTGCGTTTCAGTTTTATATCTGACATATAAAAATCTTAGTAATTGCCAGAGATGCAAAAAGTTTTTAAAAAAATCACCTAGTAGTATGGATGCACCGAAACGTCATCAAACGTAAGAATACATCACTCACAGCGCAATGTGTCTAGACGAGAATAAAGCAATTACGCAATTTGTTTTTATCGTAAATCATGCACACGTCCTGACTTTGGGGTACAGTCGGTTCATTATCATAAGCTAGAAGGCCACAAACCAAAAACTACAATAGACGGCATCGAATTTTAAAGCATAAATTTTTCGACTTTATTTTCTCTGTTGACAGAAAACCTGGAATAGGAAGAAACACATTTATGCTGGCGGTTAGACCTGAAAATTTGATATTATGGTTACGTAAAGCATTGCAGCATCATCATTACAGCAGTATACAGCAGTAAATGTGCATTGTACGAAATGTTTTTATATGTACTAGCTGTTTGTACTAAGGCTGAGTTTACAGTTTTTGCAATGTATGGTTTTACCGGTATACCGGTAAAATTATTTTTGCTTTTAGTTAAACGGGCTGAAAAAGTATTTGTTTCATTACCAAGTCTGATCACTTACCTATGATACCCTTCAGATTCCAACAAAGTTTGACAATTTACGCTTCGCAGAAAATTTACATCAAAGTTGCGGGATTTGTCGGACTTTCAAGAGCTAAAACTATATTACTACTGTTCGGTGTGCACATAAATTTTTTTCATTTTTCCTGCGGTTCAAATAGCTGTCGACTTCGACAATCAATCAACTGCTGTTATGACCTGCATCTTTGGTAAGGTTTGTGCGCAAATGTGCGCAATACCGGTCATAACACAAAGTTTTGCGAAAGCAAAGAATAATTTGAAATTAGGAACCGACTTAGCTCCTTTGGTCAGCACTACAGGGTAAGTGATCAAAAAGTTACACCTTGTTTAGGTCAAGATAGCTCCCCGAGGTCATCTTTAGTTTAGGGGAAGGGTTTTCCGCAAAATATAACTTGTGGTTTTGGTGTTATAGCTTTTTTGATTTGTAGATTCCCAGCAGATTGTTTACAGAGTCTAGATCGAGATGATTGATTTGCGGTTTATGCATACGATCTTTTGTTAAAACTAAGGATTTACTTTGTATGGTTTTAAAGGGGTTTGCCGTTGGTTTCAACTTTAAGATAGGCATTGATTTATAACCGTAGTATTGTGAAAGATATTGTTTTGAACTATGTTTAAAAGACTTCAAAATTATTTTGCCGTGGATCAGCATTGGTTTTTTCTTGCGTAGCTTTGTTGTAGATGTGAGAAGACGATGGAGTAATAATTTGACGGAATGATTTTTTTCGTTTGTGTTCTTCTACCCTTTTGTCACCACTCGGCCTACTCCATAAGTGCGTCACTCTGTTGTAATTTATTTTGCTTTGGCACGCCGTCGTGAGTATTATTTGTAAAAAATGTTTAAACTATTTACCGCTGGGTGGAGGTACTGCACCAAAAGTAGTTTATTTTTAACAGTTGAGTTGGTGACAAGCACTCAGAAAAATCTGATGATTGAATTTTAACTCAAGTACTAATAGATCTATTAATTTCGAGAATTTCATAAGTTTTGTTCGATTTTTTGTGTGATTTAGATGTTTCTCTTTCATAAATAATAACCAAGTTAAGGTAAAAACCTTTAAGAAAGTAATTGTTAAACTATAACAGTCTTGCACGCAAGCTTTGGTATTTTAGATATTACAAACCAAAATTATGATGTAAGTTTGATACAATGTTGTAGACTCCGAAAAAAAACTTTACGTTACGTAAGTCATATGACAATATATATTTTGGTTATTTGTTCAACGTAAATTTTTACTAGCTGGCATAAACCTTTAAAGAGATAAAGCTATGTTTCAGGTATTATGCTTGCACATCTGCCTTCAATTTATAGGATATAAAATAGTTTTTCTCCACCAAACGTTGGCTCGTTCCATGGATAATAGGATATTCAACCGCTAAAAACCAATACCTGGAGTGCAACCTGTATCTAAAATCTGTATATCATTTTTTGCTTTTGATGGTTGTAAAATTATTAAACTACTTGGGTATTTTTTATGGGGTGTCGTATGTAAAGTAGAAATTGTACGCACTTTGCGAACAAATCAATGCTCTTTCTCGCGTCACGTCAAATGGCAACGAAAAAAAGCATGCTTTCATACGCCAAGTCAAATGGTAACGAAAAAAAGCATGCATTTCTACGCCAAGTGAAGTGGTAACGAAAAAAACAAGGTTAGACCTGAAAATCCGCTTGGTCCAGGCATAAATTATTCTCCGAAAGCGAATCCCAAAGAAACTAAAAAGGGCAGAAAGTTCCAAAACTCCGCAACCATTTCTGATTTTAATGTATTTATGGCAAAGTTGTATACGTATAGGCCTATATTGAAATTCATCAACACAAAAAATTGTGTGAAGCATAGCTTTAACGATACCTTGGCCTAGAGGCATTTTGAATACCTGGAAGAATACCCTGGGCATTTTAAAAAAGACTCTGAGCGTTTGCCCCTCCAAAAACGCCTAGTACGCCACTGGTCAAGCCAAGATATTGCATGCTTATAGTATCATCAGGCCATTGCAAACCAAAGTGAGACTAGCTGCTATACAAAAAGGTTTTAGATTTATTCCAGTTAATGGTGCAGCCAGAAAATAAACCGAATTTGGTAAAAATAGCAAAAACTATTTCAAATTGATTTACTGCTCCATCTAAATATATGATGGTGTCGTCCGCAAATAAAGAAATTTTAACATTAGAGCTTCCTAGCTGGAAGCCCACATAGGCCTACTGATATTATAGTTCTTAAAACACTTGCTAAATGGTCAATACAAAGAACAAAACAATAGAGTCGACAAAAGAGGATCACCTTGTCTAACACCTTTATGTATCGCAAACGAATTGCACAAGAAATTGTTTGTCAGCGTACATCTACAAACTGGATAGGCAAAAACGTTTTTATCCAGTGTAAAATAGACGGTCCAAACCCATGTTTTTCGAGCACTTGGTAAATAACTTCCCATTTAAGGGAGTTAAACGCTTTAAATATATCAACCGCTAAAACTGCTCCCAAAGTATCATTGAAATCAGCGAAATCAATGACATCAAACTAAAGGCGAATATTATCACCGATGTGTCTGCCTTTGATGAAGCCATTTCAACCTGGTTTAATCAAAGTATTTAAGTGACTTTTCATTCGATTATTGATGGTAGAAGCAATTATCTTAATCAACGTTAAACAAGGTTATAGGTCGATAGTTTGACGGTTACATCAAGCCTTTCTGTGGCTTTATAGCATTATAACAATACCGGTACCTTCATTTTGCATGTTCGGCAGTTGCCCCTTCTCGTAAGAAAAACGAACACATTCTAAAAAAATGGTGTCAAGTCATCCTAAAACATTTTGTAAATAACTGTTACCGATCTTATTTGTTCTTAGTGAGAGCTGCAGTAAGGAACTTTTGAAGCCAATTTAATGTTGGCAAGATAAATCGATGACTGCGTTAATTGTATTTGTCGATGCGTAGATTTAATATATTCGGAATTCGAAGTGTTAGTCTACATTACGTGATATTTTCTTTTGTTTCAATTGTGAATTGTACAGTATTTGAATAAGGGTTTGAAATTATTGTTTTGCAATAAGTTAGCTGCAGCGCTTTTTTTAAATCTAGTTTGACATTGATATCGCCAAGATAGGAAAATATTCGGTAAATGTGCATTGATATTTTGTGTATTAAGTCATAACCTTATGTTGTGTTAATTGATCGGTATCGTTTTTCAGAAAACCGTTAAATTCGCGCCGTCGCTACAATAATATTTTGGAGTGATTCGAGTGCACTCGAAGTTGTCTTAGCCTAGACGTTTAGTGCTGGTAAGCGTCGAAATCTTTCGGGCGGCCGCTTGTTAAGACGTTAGGCTGCAATGGTTAAGTTTCTATTAAGCTTCCGTTACTGAATTGTTTGGTGTCGCTACAGATTAAAATATTTGAACAAACTGATTTCACTCATAGGAAGGGCAGGACTTACCCACAGGCTTTGCAAATTGAAGTTTAGGGGTATTGACATGACCACAGCAGACCTTTTTTGAGATCGATCAATAATCACTTTTTTTTTAGAAGTGGTTATTTTTACGGACCCGTAACATTTGTCTCTTTGGTTTATTTTATTATTTTGTCACGCTTTGTAGAACCGGGAAGAGCGCGACGGAATAATAAAAGAAACATAGCGCTTATTTGTACGGGCCCGTACAAATAGCCACTGCCTTTTTTCTTTAGAGATCGTAGGAGATCGGGCATGAGGGGCAATTATGGAGACGAAATAAACTACGGCCTCTCATTCTCTAAATCCGACCCTGCTCATAGGCGATCTCGTACACTGTCCCAGCAATCTGCGAATGGCGAAATTGACAGTTTTAACTTATTGAAAATATTCTCCGTGAAGTTTTGGTGCTATGTTTATTTCTGCTTTTCGCGACGAATGCATAAACTCAGGGGTTCCCAACCTTTTGCTTTCTGCGTACCACTTCTGAACCTTTTCTTCAGCTGCGCACCACCTACCTTTGATGATACTTTTTGACCATACCAACATTATAAGGGCTGTACTGAAAGGTTTACTTTGCCGTACAGACAGAAATGAATGTGTAATTAAATCTAATATTGTTCATTATACTCGCGGCATTACGTTGAAGCACATAGTAAATAACATTGCATCTTAGCATCTGGACAACACAGCTTCGAACTTTGAAAAACTCTCTCTATGTACCAGTCATTAATATGAATTGATCTTTTGGATAAAGATAATCTAAGGGTGGGCAAAATTTTCATTGAAAGAGCCACTTACGGAAAAGTAGAACAATGGAAGAGTTTTTACCGGTGAGTAAAAGAGCAAAAAGTCTTCGACCACGACAGAGCTGGAAATGGGGGGTGTAAGTGAAATTGCAAAACAAAAAAAGTCTCCGGTGCTCCCCACAAAGAGCTGAAGAGCCACGTCTCGAGGATCAAAAAGCCACATGTGCCTTACAAGCCGCACTTTGCCCACTCTGATGTAGTCAATTAGATAGCCAAATCAACGATGTTGCTCCCAGGGCCCCTGAAGATAACAACTACAGTGATTACATACTCCCAAAATATCTGAAAAATAGGAAAAGTGAAGAATGAAGTTTATGCCTTCTAAAATCTCCTGAATTTGTAATCTTTTGTGTGGACGAACTGCAGCAGCTTCTTTTGCTACAAAAAAAGACGTATCCATAGAGTATTCCGTCGAGACCTTACTTCCGTATACAGCAGCAATGACGTGTTCTCTAATCTAGGCTATATGGTGCAGCTTCGTATGCAACTCTGCAAGGTTGTTGCTTCTGAGTTTAAAAAAGTAGGTGTAAAGTTTTAAAAAGTATGGTGGCAACGCACAATTTTATAGCGAAAACCTCCCCGAATTGGTGCTTTTAACTGCACAATTTTGGGGGAAGTTTTGGATTTAGCCTGAATGATAAATCAATAGATGCATAAATGCATTTGTTTACAAAAATTTTTCACACCCGGTTTACGTTTATTGCTACTTTTGTTTGAAATACAGAACGTTTTGCCAAACCAGTGCGAAATGCAGTTTGCTTCCTACTTCGCTACACCTAGGGATGTGTTAGCTTGAACTGTGTAACTCAAGGAAGGAGTAATTTTGAACCCTTAGTTCACTATTTCAATAAAGACGAAATGAGCGCAGAATCGTGTCTGTTGAAAGTTTTTTTACCGGTTAGGTTGATCCATAGATTCACCTCACCATTTCAATTCCTACGCCAACTACAACATTCGATGGTGTTATAGCTGCAGAAAGAAAAAAAAAAAGGCAAGCATGCAAGCGAGCTATTGGCAATGCACATGTAAGAATATGCTGCGTCATACCATAGTCTCCGCACATGATTATACACATATCTCTAGCGAACCAGATATACATCCAGATATACAACCAGCCGAATTATAACCAGATAAGACATCCAGATATACAAACCAGACAACCTGATATGCAACCAGCCGAATTATACACCTATCTCCAGCTCAGATGGCCGAGTGGTAAGAGCGTCCGCCTCTGGAGCTATAGCCTCGGGTTTGATTCCGAGTCGGGTCAAACCAATGACTTTAAAATTGGTATTCACAGCCTCCCTGCTTGACGTTCAGCATTAAAGGGACAGTGTGGAGAACAAGCTGGCAAGTTTACTTGTTGTGCTGTTGGGAAAGGCACTTATCGGGATTCCCCCATCTCGGTGTGGTAGACAGATGGCTGGCAACTCCTAAGCGAGCTCGTATAGCGCTATGATCGCTTTCTCATGTTAGGAGGATAAATACAAAAAAAATCAGATATTTTTTTCATGCAACTAATTTAAGTAGTAAAGCAAAAAAGTTTTTGTGAAGTTTCCGTGAAAACAAATTCTTGTTGCATTTTTGGAAAATATCGTGCGTACCACTTGAAACGCTACCACGTACCACCAGTGGTACGCGTACCACAGGATGGGAACCCCTGCATTAACGTAATCGTAAAAAGTCAGATTATTTTGTTTATTTTCAATTATCAACTATAGGCGCAGCACATATAAAGTAAAACACAGGTGTTTTTAAAAGGAGCTTTGCTGGTGATTAATCTCTGATGCGTTCTACATTTAGCCTACAGGCAAAACCATTAGCTTCGCACACTGAAGATTGAGCACACATAAAAAAATTGCAGCGAAACGGCGAATAGAATCATGAAGAGTTAACAAATATAAATAAGTGGTTCTCAGACAGCTCAAAAAACGCAGTTGCCAGACCGCAAGTTACATGTCAATGAAAAATAAAATTAATAAATAATTAGGCCACAAAAAAAGATGAAAGTATAATAATTATGTTTCCAACAGCGAACAATAACCAGTTGTGGCATTAAGTTTACAAATTTTGACAATACCAATTCAAACGAGCAGCACTAAACATGTTGCCATTGCAATTTCTCACACGGCGGTATACAGCTTTGGGTTGGGATGAGCTACAGCATCGTACATAAAAGAGGCCAGTGTGAATACATCCAGATGCAAATTCCTGCACTTGACCATTTACATTGTAGCGATATGATGGATTTTGGCAAGCATCTGAAAAATGTCAAAAATTGGTTAAGTTTGAGGATATCTTTTGGTAAGGAACAACATTTATCACCACGGAAAGAGGTTTATCGAAACTCTTGAAAGAGGTTTATCGAAACTCTTGAAAATCATGCAATATCAAGAAGGACGCGATATTGCATGATTTGCTCTTTACGTCAAAACTTGGAAAGGTTGCCAAACATGCTGAGCTTGTTTTTGATGTTGATAAACACTGTTCACTCACGAAATTTATGATGTAAACAAATTGTTGTGTTCGGAAAAGCAAAAAAGAACGTATGCTATGAACGTAGTTTTAACAAATTGCTTATCATTAACCTACCACATCGCCCAGGCATAACTGCAAAGTCATCAAAAGCTGCATCACTTTTTGAAGATGAGCCCACTACTCCTTCTAGACGGAAAGCAACATTCTAAAAAAGAAAGACGTTTAAAAATTTGAATTGAATTTTTGATTTAAATGAAGTTGTTAAGTTCCTAGTTTAATTTGCTGGTTGCCGCGAGCCCGCGATCACAATAGGAAATTGAACCCAATATTTACGGAAACACAACGCAGCGGCAGGCTGACTATTAAGGATCGCACAGTTGTCGAGACAAGCAGACAACCTACAGAGCAGCTTGCTTAGAAAACTTAACTTACCACTCCATTTTCCACCGGTGAGAAGTCCACTTTAACGTTTCTCCAAGAATTTCCTTGGTTGCCTTCGAGTCTTCGAAGAATCGTGCGTTTGCGGGAGCCACCAATAAGTATTTCTATGATTTTAATGACAATAGAACCCATGGATTCCTGAAGTTTAAATAAATATAAAAGGTTTGTTCACTAACTATTGAAACTGATCAAAGATATATAGGAATGGAATAAGGTTGCTTACTTACCCCATACATGTGGTAGTAGAAATCCAGACAATAGTCACTTGCAGGCATGAAATAGCTTTGAAGGAAAGCTTTGTCGTCACGCTTTCTGCCGGAAGCTTCGATAAACATGTAATGACCTAAAAGCAAATAATTATTATTATTAGTTGAATAAATTGAGAATGTGTTTTTACCAAAACTGCTTTCGAAAATGTCTGGTTTATTGTTTTTTTTTCTCGAAAAAGTTTTTATATAAAAAATTTTAGTACAGAAATATATATATATATTGGTTACGCTGTGACCTATTACAGGTTGTAGGGAGTTCCAACCGAAGTTAAATTAAAAAAATACTGATTGCAAAGAAGTTTGCATGCTTTTAAAATTATTAAAATTTAGGAACTTATGGTTACTTTTTTATGCTATACGAAGCGCAAAAAGTGATAAAACAATGACACTATAAACATGCGTTTACCTCCGACGGACGATCTGTCACGTGTAGGTCCTGTGTTCACAGAAAGAGTGGCACCATTATTACGTGTCCAATCAAAATCGTCATATTTTCTGAATTGTGTGAGTCCACACAAGGCACTCTGTAGATGAGTTGTCGGATAGATATACTTTCCTAAATCATTGGTTGAATCTGCAGGGATTTCAGAGGTAGAAATTTTTGAAGATGAGTTTGTTGGAATGTCGAACGTGCACACTGAAGAACAGCAGTGGTTATTGTACACCAAATTTGTTTTTTAAATGACAAAACAATTTGCTATGGGGTGAAACTGGTAGATTTCTAATTGTAATACCGTAGTTTTGTATTATTCTGCTGAACTCTGAAATTATCTTCAGAAACGAATGATAACAAGTCTGCTGCATTTCTTAGTTTTAAGTGAATATACTGTCTTTGCTATTGTGTGCAATTCCTTTGGTTTATATTCTTAAATTGTCAAATTTTAAGTTACTTTACTGTCACGACTTACGTGGCATTCCAGCCCATGCAGGTTGTGCATTTGAAGAAGGAGCTGGACGCTGCTTTGTTCTTGAAGTATCTGTTGGAGCAGTCGGTGGAATAAAAGTACCAGCTCCGGAGCACGTTCCTGGTTCTATTCGTATATCATCTAAACCTATATCGCTGGAGAATCCTGTACCAATTTGTCCTTGGAATATGAATTGCACCGGCCTAGTATTACTTGACGATGTAAAGTCAAAAGAAGCAGTAAGCCACTGTTTCCCTTGATTATTGTCTTCTCTCCATTCAGATGTTAGGGTAGCTGATGGAGCTTCCAAAGACATAACTTCAAGATTTCCAACACTTGTTCCATGCATTTGATAAGCGAATCGCACACAGTAGCTACCAGGTTTAAGTTTTGGGGTAAGAAGCTTGGCAACGTCGAACTGGCGTTGTGGATTAGATGATTCCAAGTATATGAAATAACCTTCGCTTGTTTTCTGTGTAAAAAGAAGTCCAACTAATTAGTAAGCGCGTTAAGGCACACTAAAATGTTTTTGATTCGTAAAATATTTTTGACTTACCAAAGTATGGTCTGAGTTTGGTCCAGTTCCATCACTTGGTGTCTCTCCACGATGTCTGGTCCAGTCAAAATTGTCATCATGGAGTTGTTGAAAACCACACATATTATTTTCAAAGTTGCAAATGAATCTGTCAGGGAGAGAAGACGGGGGAACGATAACATCTTGAGCTGAAAAAAAAAGAAGGCTTAATGTTTAGTTTGTTGCGATAAGATACTCAAAACATAACGCAAAAAAAGCTTACCGCATTGCCTGTTGGATATTTCAATGTCATCTACAGCCATATCGCTAAAGACTCCGTTTCCAATGTTAGCTTCCAATAAAATTTTTATGTATCTTGCATTTTGTTTGCCTGGCGTGATAGTTTCAGACAGTTTTGCCCACGGTTGTCCTTTGTGTCCCTCGATTTTTTTCAAGACGGTTCTTGCTCCATCAACTTCTTGAATGATCTGTCAAAAATAACTTTGTTAAGATGCATTGATCAAACGAGTGATGAAAAAAGTATTATAGATTACATTACGAGCACTTACATTAAGCGATCCCATCGTTCTTCCGTTCATGTTGTACCACAGTACTAAACAGTGTGGGGATGGGGATAAAGCCGGAGTTTCCAACATAGCAACATCCCCTTCTTTTCTGGGTGTCGATGATTCGACATAAGTGTAGTATCCTGAGAAAAGAATTATAAAAGTTTCTGCATATTTGTCAAGTTGATTAGTTGTAAAGTTTGTTGTTGATTTTCATACCTATTCCACTGCTGTGGTCGTTCACAGGTCCAGTTCCTTGAGTAGGCGTTCTTCCTCGCCGGCGACCCCAATTAAATGTATCATCGCTTGATTGTTTCATACCACAATAGCCCGGTTCAAAATTACATTTGAAAGCTAAAATGTACAAGAACAACAGTTTATCACGATAACTTTCACTTTTGTGATAAAAGCTTGATTGCTTTAACTCACTTTGTCGAATCCTACCCACCAATGGGGTAGTGGTAGGTTCAGCTGTTGAAGCAGTATGTGATGGTGCTCTAACAGTGTGGCAAAAGGTCGGAAGAACTGACAAGTCATCAATAGCAAGATCCGATAAATAAGTAAAAATGAATCCTTCCACATAAATTTGAAAATACTACAAAAAATCAAAGATTGATACAACGCATTTAGAAAATTTAATGTTTTAAGGATGCTATAAACCAGCGCTTACTTCAACGTTTTTCCTTGGCCTGTATGTAATTGTAGCGACATGCCATTTGTTTCCTTGATTATCAAATTTTTCCCACAGTGTGTATGCAGTTCCTGCATTGTTGTTCGTTCGTTTTTCAAACGCATATACACGTATTCCTCCCATGTATTGTCCGTACATGTGGTAACTGAACGATATACAGAATTGATCCTTTCGGTTTATCCATGGTGTTCTAATTCTAGCTGTGTCACCGTTTCTTGATGGACTCGAACCTTCCACGAATAAATATCGACCTGCGAAATTTGATGAGTAATTAATCAGGATAATGCTGTTGATAAATAAGGCAGAAGCAACTCACCGTTGCCTGAAGTGTGGTCTGAATCCGGACCAGTTCGAGCTGTTGGAGTTTCACCTCGATTGGGAAGAAAATCCAGAACATCACTAGTATCTTGAGTCATGTTACACAAGTCTTCATCAAAATTGCAACTGAAATTGTCAATGGCTTGTTGAACTGGAGGCAAGGTTGGAGAGACTATCTGTAGTCCAGGACTTGGGGTGCCAGCTGTAGCCACTGCAACAACCAGAGATTTTAAGCTTGGTCAAGCACTGTAGCTTATATTATTTGAATATTTCTTTCTCAATTTTAACAGTATGATATTACCATACCTTCTTTAAATGCAGCTCTGAATCCAGTGTAAGTGTTACGCGAAATATCGGAAGAAAATATTGTGAATAATTCATGTTGAGTACCAGTAATCACCACTGATGATCGTCTGCCGCATATTCTTTCCAACACTGGTGCACCAGCATTTCGCCCATCGTGGATAAGAATAGCGTCATTTTGACAGAGCGGAGATTCTAAAAAATTCTATTGTTTAGTTTGTATTTATTTTAGCTCGACTAAAATTTTTGGTAAAAACCCTTTTTATACATAGCATAAAGTATGCTAGATCAACAACAGCGTTAAGTTTGGTTATTTAGTAAATAGCTTTGAAGAGTGTACAAGAACAACCTAAGCATTACACCAGCCAAAGTAGGCCTACATGCATTGTTTTAATGAAATGAGATAAAAATAGAACTTTCTGAAAACGCGAAAATATTGCAAGACAAAACTTCAGAACGTATTTTGAATCAAAACATGCAAATCTACTTCAATATACCTTCAATGTTGACATTAGTAAATGTAACTTCGACAAAGCGAACACGAGCTACAGTTATTTTCCACGTGCAGTGAGCTTCTGCTGGGTAAGCCCTTGGGTATGCGGGGCTGCTGAAAGATCCTTTTTTCAGATTGATGAAATCGCGACCACATCTAGGAAAAGTTCCATGTTCTGGAAGAAAGAATGCAGAATTTCACACAAAAATTAATACTAAAGGAAAAGAAAAAACAGAAGAGTACTAAGTGTATAATATGCTTTTTGAATCAGATTCCCCTTAATGTATCTGCTTACCACAATTGTACAGGTATTTGATTTCTTCGATGTCATAGGGACTAAGTCTCCGTCGCTGTCCAAAGAGAGGTTCAGGATCACGTTCAGGATACGCCTTTAAAAGGAAAGTATTAATAAAATCAGTTGATTATTATCAAATCCTATGAAGGTAATTTTAGCCAATACTCAACTTACCTCCATGGCAGGAAGATAGGCTTTACGAGAACCATCAGTTTTTTTGTAATGCATGACACTGCCATAATCATAAACAACAAGGTTCTTCGACTCTTCGTCTTTGTTGTAATTTGGATCCCAACCTAAACAATTTTTGCCGTTTGTAACCAGCAAGTTTACCAAAGATGCATACATATGCCTTTCTAATTTTTTGGTACGTAACCTCTCATACTTTGATTCTTGTAGTTGTAGGTATCAAATTAGTTTCTCTAATGGTTAGTTTCTCTAATGATACTTTCTGTTAAAAATCATGCTTGCTATTCAAGTTTTAGATGTCTTTGGTTAAAAAAAACTTAATTTTACCCTTGTCCATGTTCTCTCCGATCACTCGGACGTATTTGTCACGATCGCTTCTGGATTGTTCATGCAGAAAACCCACTACATGCATGAGTTCATGAAGGGCAATTCCTTTGTAAACACAATTAGGGATACCAAGGGATACTGGTTGTTTCGGGATATTTGAATATCCAACGTAAGACCAACATCTGAAACAAATTGTGCGGTTATTTGCAAAGTATTGTATAACGTCTATTTCATCAATGATCGCGAAGTAGTACCTTTTTTGATCCAAAATATTGATGTAAGCTCTTTGACTTGTTCTGGGAACAAAACGTATGCAGGTGTAATTTTCGTAAGTTTCCATTGCTGAAAGTATGACTTGTCTTTCCGCTATAGCTGCAAAAAGACGCAAACAGATATTTAAAAATCTAAACTTTTTTAGAGTTGGTTTAATACACTGCTTTTAATTTATCAACGATGCTACGTTCATAGAACAACTTAATGTTTTTTTTGACGTTTTGACTTGTATTTCTTTTTTGACGAAAAATTTGCAGACTGATTAACATGCTGCGTACAAAATGCAGAATTTCAATAGTGCTAGGCTTAGTTTTAATCTCGAGACCTCAAAATTTGAAATTCGGGCATTTTTAACGCATCAAATCTGAAATAAGAAATATAAGTACTCACAATATTCTTTGGATATTGTGTAAGGAATTCGTACCAACCCTCTATGTCTTCCGAATTTGGTTTTAGGCCAGCGTCTTACATTTCCAGCGTTGCGAAACTAAAGTAACACCAATTATGTTATTTTCACAGCAATTTATCCAGTGTATAAAACGATGTTGAAAATTAGCTAAATTAATGATGTTTCGATGATCTTCACAAGCTGGCAGAAAATGTATTTTTGTTGATAAAATGATCTTTAGTGACAGCTTAATTTCAAGTACTTATGAACCGAAAATTAAATTTGATCGTGAATGTTTTTACTTTTAAAATACTTTCGATTCAATTAAATCAGGGGTGGGCAACATACGGCCCGCCATTTTATGCGGCCCGCCGGCAGTTAAAGAAATATAAACTCCTATTGTGAATCAAGGCGAGGATATTTTTTTTGTTCTTCCCTAATGATTTCAGTGGAAATTAGGCATCTGAGGACGTGTAAACCTTTCTTTTTTTTTTTTTGTATCTCCAATCTGTACGACCCTAATATTGGCAGTTGTTTGAGACATTGAATACGATTCATCTAACAATCCGGCCCGCCAAGGACTCCACTTTCCCACATATGGCCCGCCGACTAGAAAAGTTGCCCACCCCTAAATTCGACGTATCATGATATGTGTCATATGCAGTCTAATGGTTTTCAATTCATTAAAGCAGCTTTTAATCAATGTATCTCTCTTTAATTTAATGCTTTGAACAGCTATATCCAAGATGCTGTAGAAACTTGTAAACATACTTACCACATGCTTTTTAATATCCCCTTCAAACAAGTCATCAGTTTTATTAAAATCTGAAGAAATAAAATGTAACAAGATTAAAAGTCAACAGTTTGTTTTTCAAGAGACAAAGATATTGATTAGAGTTAGGCAAAGGTGAAACAGTATAAGCCGTTTTCATTCTACGTTCAAAAATCATCATAAAAGCAAACCATGCATCCATATGGACTGCAATCTTGCATACCGGTACTCGTATGTTATCCTGTTAATCTACGCAACATCTTTTTTCGTGCGCCTGTAAACTGATGGATTTCGCAACACGATCGCTTCGCCGAAAATAATAACAAAAAACGAAGGAGTCAGAATGAGCATGAGCAGTTTTACCGACCAAAAAGTGATACACAATTTTGACTCCTACTTTTGTTAATTTGGTAAATATCGATGTGTTCCAAGTAGTCTTTTATTCGGTTGATTTCTTCAGGATCGTTTGGATCGATTCCTTCAGGGGTCATCAAAAATTTGTCATTTGCAATCATGCTAGAAAGGATGGCTTTATATCTGAAATATTTCTTTAAAACAGCTCCATTTTCTGCATCTGATGATCCAAATACTGACAAAAACAAAAAGAATATGCATCAGTTTTTTGTAAAGTCAATAATAGTTCATAAGTTTTACGCGCATTGTGACTATTATTATCGTGTTTTTCGTCAACTCTGATATCTATATTTTTTTGAAATATACAGCGTAAGCATTTTTGTTTTGTAAAACATAACAAAACATCGCAAATCAAATTTATTAAAGTTGTTAAAAATGATTGTTGTTCTAATCTTGTTGCACTAGGTTTGGGCTTCATGGTCGTTTCGAAGATTGTCATCGGTAACCCAATAACTGCAAGTGATTGTTTTCGTTAAATAAGTTATTTGCGTAGCACTTTCTCAACAAAAAATAAAACCTGCTACTACTACTTCTACTTCTACAAAGATTTTCTTGTTTTTCAAATACAGTAAGCCTATACAAGCTTAAAAATTGTTTGGCAAATTCCAAACTTCTGTAAACAAAAACATACTTTGGCTTGGCTGATAATTTTTTCAGCTAGATTCATAAACCAACGATGTATTGTTGATTAAAAGACGTTTTCTAGTTAGCTTTTTAGGTGTGATATTTTACTCACCATTGCATAAAGAGAAAAGTAATAACGAGAGTGCGAAAATCCTGTAATTTCGCAGCATTGCTTCCTTGTCCAGTGTTTTGAGAATTATTACCAAATTAGAGTGAAAACAACGATTCAGTTTTCTATTTGAAATTGTGTCGGTAATTTCCTGTTTGCTTAGTACAAAAAAGCCAAACTGATTTGAGCGAACCAGTTGCATTGTTTTTATACCGCAAATGCAAGACAATTTGAGTGCATGCGTATTTTTCGTTTTTCTGTATCACAGTGTATTTGGGAAAAAACCGTCAAAATTATCAACCATATTTAGACTACTTTAATTTTTTGTGTACGTAGACTTCCTATTTCAAATTTATTTTCTACTTAGCGTTTTTCGTTTTGCATTTTCCCACTAGAGTGTTTCCTTTTTGCGTTACCGATATGCAAAATTTCTGACATGTTTTTCTCCGCAGATAGATCTTTCAATGGAGTAACTGCTTTGCATGTAACGTTTGCTGTTAATCATAAAGAACAAACACTATCAAATTAACACACCGTAGTCTCTACTCAATGCAAAGCCATCGTCTCGGCATTTCCACACCCTACTACACATAAACACATTAATTCATCACCATTCAATTCAAAACTAAAAACTCGATTACTCTGAAGAGTAAAATACGAAATATATTTTTATGAACTCTTCACTTCATCATCGTAACAATCGCAACTGATGTGGCGTTCACTCGCCAAATGCAAGAGAAACAGCGTCGCGTCATGACGTAGTACTAATATTTAGCTTAACTTAGTTTAAAATATAATTATTTGTCTTTTAAAAACAGGAAAGAGAAATATTTTAACGAGGACTGTAAAAGCAATAAAATAAATTTATCAATACAAGCATTATGTTGACAGTTATGCTTTTTGCTTTTCAAAGCGATTAGGAATTACAAACAATTAATATCTTTGTGGTCGATTGTCACTATTTTTGCAGCAAAGTTTTAGTTATTTACAGAGCCGGTGACACAGCAGTCGAATTGGGGGGGCCAAAGTTGGAAATTAAGCACAAAAAGTTGTCTTTAAAAGAGTAAGCTTGGTGATTGGGGGGGCCAAGCATGTCGATTGGGGTCCAGGCCCCCCCGGGTTACCCCTCGCCACCGGCCCTGGTTGTTTATGCAAGTGCTATCTCTGCAATTTAGCGCCTGAGCAATACAGCTCCGAAGAAACGTCTCAGCGGTGACAAGTCGTTGGTGACACTGTGTCAATTTGACAGACCGGGGATTCCAACCCTAGACCTCCGCACCGATAGCAGTGTCTTAACAACTGAGTCGACCAGCCGGTGTAAACTGACCGGAGATGTGCCTTAACCGGAACTAACTGGAGATGGGCCCCGCCCCTCCTTACATGCTTGGGCGTAATGATTGGGCGTAATGACGCGACTATGATGAAAATTTTTTGATACAGGTGCTATTAATCACAGCTTTGAAATGCAACGTCTACCATAACATTATTTCAGCATTATCAAATTTTGTTGTGACTTGAAGCATTTTTTTCTCATCTTCTGGTTTTTTATTGAAAAAAACGTAGAGCACAGAAATGGTAGGGTAGACTCTTTTTTAATCATCACGTACATTGGGCAACTGAACTCCAGAATATAGTTTTTTTTCTTGACTAGACAATTAAGTGGAGAGTTTCTATCCTCTTGGCTTGTTTTTGCTGCAATTAATTAATGTCATTTTTCAGAATTTTTAAATTTTTTAAACTTATATGTTATCAGTAAGTAAACTCTCAAATTGGGGGAAAGAAGAATACTCATGCGCCTACATGAAAGCAACCAAAGCATAAATTTTAGACTTATATATCCATATTCGATATTATTGTTCTATTTTTAAAATAATGTAGGCTTACACTAGTAAATTCGGCTGCATAACATGGGCAGTATTGCTTGAGACCTGACTCAAGCCGTGACTCAGTATCCTCTTCCGTATACGATAGGCCTTCTAGTCAATTTAAAACGTCTAAAGAACATTTCCGTTCTGATACTGTACCACCAAAAATGTTTTTACTTATTTCCATTTTGATGTTGACAATCACCCAGCACTTGGATTTTCTTGGAAAAGTTACGTCCAAGCACTTATTTTAAAATTTTCCAAATTTGTTCACATATTTTTGCCCGCTTTATCACTTATCGGTTGTCAAAAAGTTCCTAGGTTTTTCTAACATGTAAATAGCAAACTACTGCTAATGACGAGCCCAAATAAAAATTTTTATGCCACAAACTTGAAGATGCAGCAATATGATTTTTGTGGCTCGTCCAAGCAAAAGAAGTCAACGAGAGCAGTTTAAAAAGAACTTTTTTCCGTTCAATTCAAGCAATAAACAGCGTACATTCACTAGCCAGATGGCCATTCACCAGTTCGTAGGAGACGATAAAAAGTGAGCCATTACGTTCAATAGTGTGTTTTGAATTCACACCAAAAAAAAGATTTGCGATTTTCTTCGCGGTTGCGGAAGTTGAATTGCATTGTGTGATGCTTGTTTTTCTCTTTCCTTCTTATGCCTTCATGGTGGAGGAAAATGAATTTCGTTGTGTGTTGATTGCCTGTCTCTTTATCTTCATAATCCGATCGGGTATTTGCACAGTAACATATTGTTAGCATACAGCGAGACAGCGCTGTTCCTGGTTGTCAAACTACATCAGCCGCTCTCTTTTTTTTTTTTTTTATTTTTTTATTTTCACCACCGAAGTGGGCACAAGACAAAAAAAAAACAAGTTATAAACAGCAGAAAAAACGAGACACCAAACAAAACACAACTAATAAGAGTGAATGAACATGTCAAAAAATTCACTTTAGTTTCTGATTATACAACTATAAACAGCGAAAAAGATTTCTTATTGCACATTCATAATTTTTATTGCTTCTGGTTTTCTCGGCCAAGTGTCTAGTTCGAATTCTATTTTTTATATCAACAATAATACTACTAATGTTCAAAATTGCGTTATCATACACCATGTTGTTTCTATGAATCCATATTGAGTATTTAGTCACACTTAAAAGTAAAACAATTGCAGTTTCTTGGTCAGTGCTAATTTGTTTAAATACAGCTCTAACATCCAAATACAAACAGAGAGCGATCGAAAGGCTTACATTAACTCCTGTTAATTTAAATAAACAGATATCAACGTAATCCCAAACATCTCGTAGTTCACAACATCGGTAAAATACATGCAAAACCAATTCATCATTTTTTTTACAAAAAGTACACAAGTTTGTCTGATGGAAAAAAGCAATAAAATGTTTGCATTTTAAAGGAAGCAAATTCCAAACAACTTTATAATTAAAGGTTTTCAAATAATTAGGCAAAACTCTATGATGAATATTTTTCCAAGTGTGATTTAAATTGACTGTAATGTTTGGAATTAAAATTTGACCATACTTTTGACTAATAACAATTTCATATATTTCTCGATATTTGCAATTTTCTATCTGGAAGCTGGTGAGTTTTGTTTTTCTTATAACATCAATACACTCTTGGTAATGTACTGATGGCTTAAAAGCATGAGGTACACAATTTGAATAATTAACATTAAGTGTCTTCGAAAGCCACCTACCACAGTAGTATTCCAAGAAAAAACAGTATGAGAACCATTGAATGTTTCCTGTTTTAATTAGAATGTATTGTTTCATCTGTTTTACAAAAAGTAATTGCATATACAAAGGGATATCTAAAACTGCATATCCACCTTCATTTCTATTTTTGCTTATTTCAGTCATGGTTATAGAATTATCAGATCCAAGAAAGTACTTCATAATAATGCTGTTAAGTTTTGCTGATAAACTATGCGGAAAACAATACACTTTGGATAAGTACATCAACATTGGCATAAATTTCATCTTAATGATCATGGTTTTAGCATCATAAGTTGTTTTAATTTTAGCTAAGTGAGTGGCTTCTTGTTGGATAGTATCAATTTTTTCATTAAACAATTGCTTCACGAAAACGTAATTTCCAAAAGGAATATTTAAAACGTAAATGCATTCATTGTTCCAATTTATAAACGATAAGTCTGAAGGTATAATAGTATTCTTTTTCACAATCAAACCGTTTAGCTTGCGCATATTCAAAGATAACCCGGTTGCGCGCTCATATTCTTCAAAAACATGGAGCATTCGAGTAACTGCGTGAACATTTGACAAGGTGAAAGTAATATCATCGGCATATGCTACATATTTTAAGATAGTTTTCTTCGATCCAGGTATGCAAACACCATCTATATGTTTGTCATGATTCACCATTTTTAGTAAAGGTTCCAAGAAAAGCAAAAAAAGATGTAAACTTAAAGGGTCTCCTTGTCGAACCCCGCGATGGACGTCAAAACAATCACTTATATAACCATTTACAATTACTGATGCATGAGCGCTTTGTATCAATTTAGCGATAAGATCACAAAAAAAAGGGGCGAAACCAAATTTTTCCATAATCTTGCGTAAAAAGCTATGTTCAACGCAATCAAAAGCTTTATACAAATCGATTGAAACAATATACGCTTCGTGATCATGACTTTTTAAATATGATAACGTGTCACGTAACAGTAACAACCCATTCGTAACATCCCGACCTCTTACTGCAAATTGTGTGTCATGCAATAAATTAGGCATCAAAAGCGTTAATCGATTAGTAATTACTTTACTGACAATCTTGTAGTCAACATTGAGCAACGTAATAGGTCTGTAATTTGAAATATCTGTTGGGTCTGATTTTTTGTGTACCAAAGTAATATAACCTTGATTAAAATTTTTGCAACTGGATACTTTGGAAAAAATGGCCATCTGGTCCAGGGGTTTTTCCTTTTTGCATTTTAGTTAAAGCAAATTCGATTTCTTCTTTAGTTACCGGAGCGCATAAGCTATCATTTTGCTCATCACTTATTTTATTGGAGATGAAATCTAAAAATTTTTTTTGTAAATTTTCGTCAATATTTGCCAATGAGTATAAATTTTCATAAAATTTTTTTGCGATTTTTAGCTTTTCAGATGGCATGGTCAGGGGAGCGTTGTCTAAATTTTTCTCTTTCAGGGCGTGAATGTAAGTCTTTTGTCGATTTTCTTTTAGCTTTCTGAAAAAGTGAGCATCAAATTTGTTATTATTATCAAGGTTTTCGGCGTGAGAACGCACTTTTATAGCTTGTAATTTTTGGAATTCACGTTTTCTAATTTCTTCTTTTACTTTACGAAATTTTGTAACCACTCGTTTACCATTAGCCAAGTCATTAACTAATGTGCCTAGCTCAAGTTCAAGACGCTGTGATTCTTTTTTGTCATGGGATATCATTTTTTTTGAAAAAGTGACTAATAAATTCTTTAATTCTTTTTTTATTTGGTTCCACCACGTTAAATGATCTGGATATGTTAATTTTTGTCTAATCCATTCAGACCATTTAATTACTAACATTTGCTCCAATTCCTCATTGCCAAACAAAGAAACATTGCTTTTCCAGTATCGTTTCCCAGCCGCTCTCAGGTCAATCATGTTTACATTTCACGAAGAATGATCTTGACTGGATCAGTCATCCTTTCGGATAAATATTTCTTAAAGAATTTAACCTTTGTGGTACGCAATCCACTCGTGTGGCTACGTCACCATTCCAGTCAAACTCTTTACGTGGCCAGGGTGAAGAATTGCTTTTTAATTATGTTAGCTATTGCAACAAGTTTTCTTAATTGTCATTAACTGTCACTCACAGAACGAAGATATTAAAGACAGTATAATGAAACATAATTAATTAGTTGAACTGTTGACGACTTCGTCATTTAGATATCACTAAAGTCTGCTGACCAACAATAATTAATAGCATAAATCAATTTAAGCCTCATTACGAATATTGATGTATGATCCACAGCATGCGTCATCACTTGAGTGTTGACGTAATTACGACGTCACGAGTAGTATTATACATCATCATCCGCCGTCGCACAACTAAAAGTTAAAAATCTTAGCAGCTGAAAAGGATGTTTTAATTTCAAAAAAAGTAGTAGAGACCCCCAATTAATTTTTATACGACAACATAGTGTAATGATTACTCTATGTAATCCTTGATTATGCGACGCGTGCACAGTTCTTACCAGAAATCAGGTTGAAACAACAATATAAGAAAATTTTCGCTTTCCTTCAACCTCTTGCTTTATAAAAATCGCTTAAATTCGTTTCATGGCTTAAAAAAATTTGTTCGATTTTTTAATTAAGGTTATGCACAGTAAGTTTGATGTTGTTAAAATCATGTGTGTTGTAATTGAATCGTCAAAATTTTTTTTGTTGCTGAAAGCAGTGGCGGATTAAGGGGGGGAGCGGGCTAAAGCCCGGGGCCCCACAAATTTACATTTTTCTAAAAGTTTCTTTTTGACAAAAAATATTTTCGATATTTAAAAAAGGTCTTCACTTGCAGTAACTACCAAAGTTTTAAAATTTTGGTGCTGAGGGGCTGGGACCTTGGGGGTAAATGTGATATGTTGTTAGTTAACTCAATATTAATATTCATAAGCAAAAATTTTCTTAAAGTAAGAATCGCAGTTGTTATCAGCTAGCATTATTTGCTTTGTAGGTGGCGAACAGCAATTTTTTTCAAAGAAAAGTTATCCGCTTTTTGCCGATTCAAACGTCACAATGAAGAATAAGATAAATTCAGGTAGAAATGAACAAACGATGACACTTAATTGCCACTTGCCAGCAAGAGTGCCATGCAGACTACAGTTGAGGTTATACTAGCAGAAAATGTTTAACGTTACTGAAGAATCTAGCGTTAAAAATTATTGCAACATCGTACAACGGTAGGCTAGCTACAACATCTAGGCTTCATAACTTTACACTCCAGTGTAAACGGTAGCTCCAGTTTTAATGTGAAAGAATAAAATCTATTGCAGAGAGCAGTAGCATGATATAGTTTGGTTTTTATAAATAAGGCATAGCTATATTTCAAAACAGGATAAAAACAGCGGCGGTGCTAGAAAACAGCGGCACTGACGCTAGCGAAATACTAGCATAACGGGTAGCGACGCTTGTGCCAAGCTCTGTCTATGCACTAATAATATGATTAATGACTGTTATTAGTTGAACAGTCGCTTTATTTCTTGATTGTTTTGAGTAAAAGATGAAGCCATCTAGGCTTCTGCATTACCATTGAATTGATTTACCGAATCTTTGTTTATTTTAAAAGACTATTAGAAATAAAAACTTTTTTGAATTGTTTCGACTATAACCAAAGTCTCGTCAGCCTTGCTACGCACAGCCAATCCAGGCTAAACTCATTCCAGACTGTAAAGACTCTGTTTTTTGCATTGCTCTACCTGTACATCTCGACTTCATCTCTTTTCTAGGTTGTGCCCTATTTTTGGCAGGCGACTGGCCCCAAACAACGATACCCAATGAAAGAACCTATAACCACTAACCCACAACCAAGTTACCGTTAGCCTAACTAGCCCACATCACTAGAAGCCCCCATGGTAACCCACTCATTTGCAGCTGCAGACGCGTTTCGACCTTATTATGGTCTCATCAGTGCAGCATAGCAACCTCCCACCTTCCTAAAAAAAAAAAAGTCTAACCTTCAAAAGAACTTTTTTTTTTGAATTGATTTTCCATTTTTATCCTCCATTCACGAGAAAGCGAGTTGTATCGCCCTATGTCAGATTAGATATCCTCACTCGCTTGGGATTTAACTTTTCTGAGGTTCCTCTTCTTGTCTTTTGTTGAATTTGCTGCTTGTTCAAGCCACCAAGCAACCACAAATATCGTGAAGTAGGTACCTTATTCAAGGGCACAACAACATGTCGAAGGTAGGAGTTGAACCGCGATCTTTCGATTCATTATGGTCGCCATAAGAACGGCGCTCCAGACGGTTCGGTCACGCTGCCGACGTGACTACGAACGATTTCAAAATGATTCAATTTCTTCGGTTTGTTCATTTTTAGTATCTTACGCGTGAAAACGATTGTAAAATTAATCAAAGGAAAATATAAACCCATTAAACCGATTGGGTAAATCGATGTAATGGAAATGCACTAACTGTTTTTAACAAAGAATAATAATATATTTGATCTTACTCAGTAGGACTCAAAGGCAGTAATTGCGCGTGCTGAACAAAGCACAAGAAGTCGATACTGGTCTTTTCACGCTACTAATCAATATTCTGTATTGGTATTGTTTTGTTTTTTGAGGCTGTTCTTTCGGTATATTGTTCTTTTCATTTTATATCGTATAAGCTTACGCTGAACTTGAAAAAGAGGGCCCCATTATTAAATTAGCCCAGGGCCCTACGTACTGTTAATTTGCCGCTGGCTGAAAGTGTATGTGGCCCCAAGCAGAGGTATGTACAAGTGAGCACATTTATCAACGTGGTTTGGAGTGCGTGTTTTGTTTATAGTATGCATCGCAAAAAAATCCAAAAAAATCTGTTTCCTAAGAAATGTGATACTACGTGACTAATGGAATCGCGATCTAAATCGAAATTCAATTTCAAGTTTTAATTTGTCTAAGTACCAACGGGGTATTTTTTGCTAAGAATGACGATGGCGACAAATTTTATCGATATCAAAAAAAAAGCATGCGAAGTTGTTTGAATAAGACATCATCATCATAATTGGTTAAAACTAAGCGTTTTTCGACGATAGAATACAGCGCGGAAAACTTCCGTTCTAAATATAAAATTGTAGTTGGAACAATGTTAATAGAAACCATGTTAGATGTTAGCGTAAGGACAAACTTAAAAAAAGGCCTTTGTTGAGTTAGTCAGTATGGAGATTACCTTACCCAGTGAAATTTATCGCGCTTCGAAATGTTGTAGATAGCTTGTTATATAGGGAAGTTTACCACCAAGCATAGAATTGCATGTGTAATTAATGTCATCATCAAACGCGTGGTTTCACTGCACCAGCAAACATGGCCTTTAGCGGTGCGTAGATTGGTGCTCTTACGTATAAAGAATTTTCGACCTAGCTGGAGCGTATCGTTGCAGTTGCTAGCTACTAAGGTTTTTCATAGTTATCGCACCTCACTCTTTTAGTGATGTATCTGCACGTTACTTTAAAATGAAACGACAACAGTTTTTCGTGATTTATGTGACGATGTTGCGAAGCAATATGGACAATATTGTTTAAAAGCCAAAAAAACAACAAAGATTTAAGTGCAAGTGAGTCAGTAGATATTTGAAGTTCGTGTAAATGTTGAGATCACTTTTGCCAATCTCAACTGCGGTGGTATGCGTGCAAGTTTGCACGTACAGTAGGCCTACAATCAAGCAAAAGTCTTTTAAATTAGTCTTTCGAGATTGAAATTGCGATGTTAGTAGCTCAACTGCTCATTAGAGTTGGGTCGCTGCTTCACTTAGAAGACCTTAATCGGTCATTTTGCATCAGTCTCCCCGGAGCGCATATTTAACGATGTATTATTGTGAATGTAACTTATGAGTATTTTTTGTGCTTGCGTTTAGCGTTTTTTGAAATAAATCTAATCACCATTGCGGCGATTACATGATCGTTGGTCGTTGTTGGACGTCGTGCAATCTGTTTCCCAGACGAAATCTGACTGTTTCTCGACATTTTTTGTCGATAGTGCGATTTTTTTTATCTTTTTCCCAAAGCTTTCACACATTTTCCGTTAGTTTTTTATCATTATCATGTCCTCTTCGCGTCCTGGAACAGGCAGTTTTTTCGGAAATAGAAGGTGTGATTTCCAGCAATCCAACGTGGGCATTCTTGAATGTTGCCATTTTTTCCAACCATTTAAATTCGCGTGCTTGCTAAAAATAAATCTCTGTTCTGGCTCTTACATCGGTGTGCTACCTTGGAATCGAGACTACAGTATCGCGCTACAACGCAAAACCAACCGAGCTCCAACTACATCATTAAACGCTTGTAGCTATCTTTGACTATCGATCAGTAGCAAACCATCGCGTTCTCGAGTATTATGAATGCTGAATACAGATGTGTTGTTTGAAATGTGATTCCCACGAAACAAAAGAATATTCATTTCAATTCAATCATGAATTTTTGTCATAGCGTACGAAAAACGTAGCGGCATGGATATACTTTAAAAACATTCAGATAACTCAACAAAGATAACATTTAACAACTTAATAATCTTGACAAAGTCCACTCAATTGAGACGAGGAGAACGTGTTTACGCTGCAGTTTTGAACGCGACGATAGACAGCTTTCAGTGGATAGGAATCACAGCATCGCACGTAGAACAGTCCAGTGTGCACACAACCAGCGGAAAACCATTGCTCTTGATCCGAAGAAGAAATCAAGCGATGATTGGGATACTGACAAACGCCTACAACAGCACAAAAGTTTTAGAACAAATTTTTGTCTATCTATTTCGACATTAAAAACATTGCTCAGTGAGTGAATGAAACAATTAATTTACGCTGAAAACGTTTTGTTTTTTTCACAAATGTCAAGAACTGTATTGTACTTACCGCAACGACCAGGCAGAATGGATACATCATCCACTGCTACATGACTTCTGTTACTGCCATAAAATCCTTCCAAACGAAAAGCGATTCGCTAAAAAAGTTAAATAATTCTGTTATGGGCATTCGAAAGTTTGCATACCGGAAAAATGATTTCAATAGTTAACCTGCTTCGGGGATACTGCAGACAAGGTTCCCTTCAAATTAGCAGTCACAAATGTGTAATTGTGTATACGTAGCGTACTACATACTTAGCGATTCTGCGGCAGCGGACCTGATTTATCAAGAAATATGAATTGATTTCATCTTTTCATTGAGGTTTTCATGTTTTTTAAACTAAACTGATATTCTTCAATACTTCTTTGATACCAGCTTACGGTATTTTTGAATGAAATTTATTTGCAAGATGACAAAACAACCGAAAGTTAAAGTTACTGTAGGACTAGCGTATATTGTAAAAAAGCACTGTGCAGTTTTGCGCACTGTGTTGTATCTTACCAATGCTTTGCTTGGCGCTGTATAATCGATTTGAGTGTAATTCCATCTATTTCCAAGATCGCCATCTAGGTTAAGCAAAACTGGCCGACCACGTGAGCCACTTGCAAACGTTTCAATTGCTCTTACTCTAAGCTTGCCATATCTTGAGTTGGGAAACTAAAAATATTTATTTGGACTTGTAAACAATAGCGTAAACGCATTGTCTTATTGATGTTTTTAAGTTACACAAAAATAAACTTACCCCTGTCATATGATAATTCAGATTGATGCAGTAATCGCTAGCAGGCATCAAGTACGTTGCAAGAATAGCCCTGTTATTGAATCTGACAGAAGACGAAGGCTCTAAGTACAGGTAGTAACCTAAAAAAATTGAAAATTTTTAATTCAAGGTTTATTAGCAAGTTACTTTTATGCGATAAAGTTTGGATATGATTATTTACTAGTCCATCAGAACTAATATATTTTTGTGAATAAGTACAGTACTGCAGTTCTTTTTGACTTTTTCTACATGGCCGCATATATATTTCGTCTTAGGTTTTACAGTATTACAGCAAAATATTTGCATTATGAATGACGACCTAGTTAAATACAGAACCCCCAAAACTATTATCGGTATTCAGTGCGTTAACTACTTGGCCAATCCATAGGCAATATTAAGCAGTTCTTTGTGAATGATGACGTCAGGCCGTTAGCGATATGAAATTCATTAGATAGTACGAGTATTTTAAAGTCGTAACTAACGAGTTTAATTCTTGAGTCCAGCCAATCGCATTTGTCGCTAGTTTTGGGTGATTGCCACCGCAGAGCCCAAGCTCACTTTCCAAGTGTTTGTCATTGCACTGTTGAACGTCCGGTCCGTTGCTTTGAATGTACAGTATTCTCGGTTTTGTTATTTTCACCTATACACTTCATGTTTTCCCATTAGGTCATATTAAGTCTTACCATTTCCTGATGTTTCATCACCACCTGGGGCTGCTCCAAAATTACTCGGACTACCATCAGAACGAGTCCAAGCCAAATTGTCATTTTGCTGAATTTGACGCCAACCACACAAGTTGTCACTTTGAACATCGGTTGATAAGATATATGGTCCCATATCGTCATCATTTAAGCGAACGGTCGTAGTGTCACCAGAATTTGGTTCACTGACGTTTTGAGTGGTCTTGTTCTCAAAGGTACACACTAAATAAATGAACAAAATGAACGACTAACAACATTAAAGGTTGCCAAAAAGATTAACTTATCAGAGTTCTTTCAAGAATGGTATTGTGAATTTACACTGTACTAAACAATTGAGTATATTGAAAACTTACGTGGCATTCCTGACCATAGCAATCGTCCATTTGTTAAAGCCGGGGGAAGCTGTCGTACTGTTCTTGGGGTTGTAACCAAAGGACTGCACATACCACTTACGATTCGGATATCATCAAAAGCAACAACGCAAGATGATCCTTTCCAATTATTTGACACGAATGTAAATTGAAGTGCTTTGTCATTGCTGTTAGATACATATTGTTGCGAAGCTTGTCGCCACCGGTTTTCTTGTTTGTTGAAGCCGCTCCATAGTGATTTCGGTTGTGCAGTGGCCCCATCAAGTGAATTAACCCACGATGTACAAGAACCTTTTCCATTAATATGATAGGAAAATTGAACGCAGTAATGACCAGGTCTGATATTAGGAGTTGAGATGCGTGTTAAGGCACCTCTCTCTGCCGTGTTCGGACTAGCAAAGATATAATGTCCGCTGGCATTTCGCTATAAAACAAAAGATTTTATCACTTAATACCAATCATGCAAATAATTGTGTTTCTTAAAAACTTACTAGTGTACTGTCCACCAATGGACCAATGGCGCCGGCATTTCCTGACTTTCGTTCCCAATCTGTTTGGTCCTCCGTTGTTTGCTGCAAACCACATAAATCGCCTTCAGACTCAAAATTGCAGATGAATTTATTGGGAAGCGTCTTGAGATCCAGTTGTGGAGCTAAAATTGAACATTTTCCATAATAAGAGCTTTAATTGACTTAATAGCATGGACTTACGGCAAGGATGGTCTGTGATCACTATGTCATCGATGGCAATATCACGTCTATATCCACTGCCTGCAGTTGCTTCAATACCAACCTTAAGAAAGGGTCTTAAGATTGTAGAATTATTGATGCCTAAACATAAAGTGTAAGCAAACGAAAACTGTAACATTCTGGAAATTTTTCTGGCAAACTTACCTGTTATTTTCAGATTGTTCGACTCATTGGATTGTGTATTGTTGATGCCCTAAAATTTCGATAGCTTTAAATTGGAGTCAGGCAGTGCATTGGATTATGAGAAAATATCAAGTCGTTTATATAGTAAATTTGCTGTCTAATTTGATCATGAAGAATATTATTAGATATGGAGTAATTCATGAACTACAATCGCTAGCATATTCACCAATTTGAAAAAATCGATGAATGATGAAATGCTTTTAGCATTGGCAACTTAAAATGTGTGAATTTGAATATGAGTTTAGATAAAATACATCTACTGCAGTCATCGTTTTTTACCGGAATTGAGGTATTTATTTCCACTTGTAAAAGTTTCCACCTATCTTCTTGACTTCCAACAACTTCTGCCACTGCATATTTGATTCCGTTGATGAGTTTATACACCTATCAAATATATAAAATATTTAGAAACAGACGGTGTAGATATCTCTAATCCAAGTACTGGGTGCAAAGTGATATTCAAGTTTTCAAAACGTTGAAAATTTAAATTTGGACTTGTTCATTGATCTGCAGCTCATCTTGACGATATACATCGTGGTTTAACTCGCGTCTCCAAAGTATAATCGACTGTTTTGAAAGACGTGTCTCACACTTCTGTTTGGCTACTTACTGTTAAGTTTCCAATATTTTCTCCATTCATATGGTACCACAAACTAAAGCAATGCGTTTCGTAGGTGAGTGGTGGAGATTGAAGCACTGCGTTATCTTCGGCTCTTGTCCGCCACCCTTGGGAAGAGGTGGATTTGCTGCTGTATTTGTAAAACCCTATAAAATACCAAAAAATAACTCAAATCAATTTATCAAATATGTACTCGTAAATTTTTTGTCGATAGCCTTGTGACAAGTTTGAATATGATTTTTTGATCAAGCTCTTTGCAGTTTTTTCCAAATTCTATCATGTGTTATTACTTTTCGACCACACTAACTTTTGGGTTATTTTAGCTCAAACAGAATTATAAACCCTCACAAATATTATTGAACAAACAACGCTGCATTCGTTTATAAACCAACCATATCCATTTGTGTGGTCACCAGGAGGTCCAGTAAATTTGGTGGGAGTAGGACCATTTTGCATCTTCCATGAAAATGTATCTCTATTTGTCGTAACTTCTTTGAATCTACATGCATCGTCGTCGACGTAAATATAATCACATTTTCTGGCTGGAAAAAAATCGAGATAATACTTTTTAGGTTGAATCTTGTAGCATGTTGAATCATTTTCGTAGAAGAAATATAGGTAGTTAGGAACAGGACGATGTAGCTGCATTTTATGGCAATGTAGCACTGGTCTAACTCAGTCCAATTGCCACTCGTGAGAATGCTTTTGGATAGGTCATTAAAAATATGAATGTAATAAATATGTTTTAAATATGTAGTAGCATTCAACAATTTCTACATGGTTGTTTATTAGTGTATATTCTAACAAAAAACTATTTTCGCTTTTTTCATGTGTTATGCGCATTAACTGCAGTTACACCAATCTTACTTGAGTAAACGCATTCCCCCGCTTGCACTTTAATGTCATCAACACCAATGTAACTAGTGTGATTTCGAACATAACCTTCCCAATAAAACTGAACGTTCTGCAAAAACGAGGTAGGTTTAAGACTAAAATGTAAGCAATTTGAAGCATAATTAAGGCATCAAAACCCTTAACCACAACACTTAAACTCAAGCAGTTTAATTTGTTAAATGAATACTTTGTTTGGCTATAAAATTGCGAAATTTAATAAAAAAGTTATGCACGTCAAGAAAAGATTGATTTTTCTAGACTTTGTAGGGTTACATTTGCCTCAGTTTTTATCTTAACTGTAATATGAAGATTTTAACACATTAGTGAAAAAATTATTCAGACGTTTCGGCAAGAATATATTTTATGGCACGATTATGCTAATGTTACATTACATCAGTCAAATGTATTTTTTTTGTGAAACGTTTGTTAATCATGAAAATAAAACCCATGTGCGGACTAATATTTTCTTACTCAAGTTAGGTGCTAATACAAAGCGTACCTCGACGTTTGTGAGATTATTGTCCGGCGAGTAATATAAACTGTCTGATCTCCAATAAGGCCCTTGAGATCCAAATTTTTCCCAAAGCAACTTCCTCTGTCCAATTGTGTCGTTTTTTCTTTGTTCAAACGCGTAAACGCGTAATCCACCAATGTAGTTGCCATCCGTACGATAAGCGAATTGGATGCAAAGCCTAGTTTTCCCACTTCTGAACCACGGAGTACGAATGACAGCGTTATCTCCATTATTGTCAATCGGGGATGACTTCAAACTCATATAACCATCTAAATGTGAAAACGCTATGACTACACAACGGCCATATCACACTTTAATGCAATATAAGCATTCTTGTGGACCCAGCGGCCTGTAACTTTCCTACATGCGTCACAATCGTATTTTTATTATTATGACGTAAAGATAAGTCCATGGAAAAAAGAAAGTCAATGACCTGGATGACAGTGTATGCATTAAGTATGAAGGTGATTTCTGTGTTTTGTTGCTGACAGTTCATTAAACCGTCTGAATTTGTGGGCCTTTTTAATGAATTACGCCGAACGCACGTCAAAAAGCTTTTCCAGCCATTTCTTCGCACGATTCCTGAAAACTGGCGAAAGAACTTGAGCAATCAGTTAAATGAGCTTAATCAAAAATTAAAACGTCGACATGTAGCTTCAGCTGTCGGGTGAAATAAACACATTCTAATTGTTTGTGGTGGTGACATTGACTATAAGAACACAAGGAAACTGCTTTGGTGTTTACCTGATTCGTCTGGAATATTTCGAGTACTTATTTGAAAATCCAAGTCATCTAAAGTGTCTTGAGTCATTCCACAAAAGTCGGAATCGAACTTGCACTGAAATTCAGTGACGTAGTTGGATGGAGAAATAACGGGAACAGGAGGTGCAGTGGGAATTGGGGGCGGAGAACTTCCTCGAATTGTAACTGTAAATAAACAAGAATAATGATTATGGCGGGCACTGAACCAAAAAATGAACGAAAAAACGTCATGATAAAATCAAATTTGTTGAAAAACTGTATTACCTCCACTTACAACGTTCTAAACCAGCTTTTTCCACTAAGAAAAAAGTTATATACACTCAACTTATGACACGCAAGAAAAAAAAATACGCGTAACAGAAGTTACGCGTTTTTCAAATTTTCTGTTATGCTTATTGTTTTCTTTTCTTGAGTGTCAATAAATTGTAACTATATACTATATAACTATACTAACTATATACCGGTATTTAATCCGACGTGTGCGGTTTTACTAGGGTGAAATTTACTGAGATGTTCTGCGAGGCAAAGTTTTTGTTCAAGGTAGATCAAGGCCTTCATGCAAAAAAACTGGCTGCGACCTATAGCTTTTTGCAAAAGATTAATAAAGATGGAGTGTGTTTGTTATTAAAGACAATATTACCTTCTCGAAAAGTCGCTCGAAATCCCTTGTTTGCAATAATTGCATTCGAGGTAAAGATTATGAATATACTGTTTCCTGTGCTGGTAATTGTTAAGTTTTGAATTCTTCCACAAATCCTCCGAAATGCCGATGCATTTGCATTTATACCATCATGCACAATTATAGCATCCAATTGGCATAACGTTGAATCTATAAAAATGACATATCATAGCGTTGAAGTAACTTTTGACGTTTAAGTTACATGTTCAAAAACATTACTTTGAAAGAAACTGACTTGAATAGTAAACACACATCAAAGTGAAGGTAATATTAGCCAATGGAAGCTATTGTTGTTTTAAAGCTTTTTTTTATCAGTCTTGATGTAAAAGAATTACAATTGCGTCAAAAAATGCGAAAAAGAAGATTTTCATTTGGCTATTTTTTAGGTTTAGTAAAATTAAGGTGAACCAGCTTACTTTCAATGTCGATGTCTGTAAATGTTACTTTTACAAATCTCTGTGAGGAAACAGTGATATTCCACGTGCAATGTGATTCAGATGGGTAATTATTTGGATATGACGGACTTTGAAACGAGCCAAAAGACTGATTTACGAAATCTCGACCACATCTTTCATACGTTCCCATTACTAAAAAGAAACAGACATGTTTACTTCATGCAGTTAATTGTGAATGGAAGGTTTAATCTATTTCAGTTAACTTCAATCTGTATATGTTTTTGTACGTTAAACGTGATTATGTTTCCCAACATGAAATATAACATGGAAAACTTACCGCAATCGTAGTAGTATTTAATTTCTTCGATATCGTAAGCACTTAAATTTTCTCGGAATCCAACTTTTGGTTCAGGGTTTCTCTTAGGAAATATCTAAATCAATATCCGATAAGTTTTTAGAAAATCTTCGATGTAAACACCGACAGTCAATGTAAATAAATACAGTATATCAATTTATCGATATCTCTAAGTAAATCTACGATATAAGCCTGTACTGACATGAACAAAGCATTGATCGAATTCTATATCAGATATAAACAACCACAACTATTGTTTTTAAAAAATTTTAGTTGATGGACACCGGCCAGGTACCTTCGTTGTTAAAACATTGCTTTTGGTGCTGGAAATCTGTGGTTCGATTCGCGGGCCGGTCAAATCGGATACAGTGACGCCAACGGCTTGCCACTGCTGCGACGTTTCTTCGGAGTTGTATTGCCCTAGTGCTAAGACGAGAAGATGGGTCCCGCCACTCGTTACACGCTTGGGCGTATTTCTGCGAGTATAATGGAGATTTGATTCGATATTATGATTAAACCCATGAACAAATACCAGTATTGTTTTTAACAACATTTAGTAGGTGGGCTTATTTAATGCAATTATATGAAAACAGACCTTAAAGCTATTCGCATAAAACTTTTAGGAAGAAACGTAATCATTGGTGTCCATGCCATTTTGTCATAAAGTATGATACAAACTTACAAAAATTATTCAATACTCTGTATTTATTGTGGTTGTACAAAAAAATTTTATGATGTCAAACCTAACTACGCATAAAAAAAATAACAAATAACGATAATGTATCTTTGTAAGTATAAAACACTTTCACAATTATTACCGTTTTTTTTATATATAATATATTTTGAATAATAAAACAGTTTCACGTAATGGCTATTTTTGGAAAAGTGTAATAAAAAACATTAAAAAAAATTCTATTTTCATCATACTCATGATGTTATGCAACGAACGGCGGGACCCTTCTACGCGACCTAGACCGTGGGCAACACAGCTCCAAAAAAACATCGCTGCCCTGCCGGTTAGCTGAAAACATTATTTTGCGAATATATCGACCTGTTTGAACAGATTTTTTCTGATTTTGCTTGAATTTGCTGAGGATTTTTGCAAGTCATTCCGGGGTTAATTCATTGAAGTTTGCTGGGTTTTATTACCTCTAGGGATGGTAAAATCTCAAATCTTCCTTGACCATGTAGAGTATAGTGCATGACACTAGTATAATCATAAACCACTAAATTCAATGAATCATTAAGTTTTGCGAAGTTGTTGTTTTCTTTGCCTAAAAATACGTAAAGTTTAATTGAAGATCCACAGCATTTGTCTAACTAGCCTGAATCGTTTAGCGTTAGCTGATAGGGAACATGCTTAGCAATACGGACCACATGATAGAGCTCGCCAGACAAACTTTTAGTTTTTAAAACCTGCATGAAATATTAAAATCTTTAATGTAATTGTCCAAAGTTAACAAACTACAATCTCATCGAACAACGTTGATTTCACCAAAGCCTCAAAGAATAACTGAAAGTGTGGCTTTGGCACCTTTGTCGTCATGTTGCATTCTTAAGTTTTGAAACAGGCCATATGTTCAATGATATGTTCAAAAAGGCCGCAAGTTTTCTTTATTGGTTGAGACTGTCAAACAAATTTAGCCAATTTTCGCTAAATTTTTGCTCGGCTATACCAGGCTATACTGTAAGACAAAATAATGGCATTATATATTACTGAAATGCAGGGGTGGCCAACCTGTGACGAATCCGCTAACAGTAGAGGATTAATATACTGGGCCGTTGACTTTTTTTCCAAAGGATGCCTCTAAACTTGGTTAAAATATTGAAATAATTTTGAAACGTTTTGTCTGAGTGCGCTGGCGTATGTGATTAAACTTAAATAAAATTGGCTGTTGAGAAAAGAGCTGGCAACCCCTGCTGAAATGGTAAGTCTGCTTGAAATGATTATGAAGCAAACCATGATCACTTGTTGTACCAAAAAGTCGCTGAAAAGACACTTGATGATCTACAACTAAAAATAAAGCAAAGTTATACAAAATATGATTGAAACTAACCGAAAGGTATATTTTCATAAATTACTCGCACGTATTGATCTCGATCGCTTCGAGATTGTTCATGTTCGAATCCAATCGCATGCATTAACTCATGTAGAATAATTCCTCTTTGAACACAAGATGGAATACTCAGGCTCACGATCTGATCTTTACCTCCTTGTCTACCAACGTACGATGAACATCCGCTAAAAACAGAAAATAAATTAAATTAGCAACATACTGAAAATGCTGCTAATTAAATTAGCTTTGTTTAAAGTTAGATATTGCCATTTATTCGTGTTTTGTGCCGCAGATATTTTAAATAAAATTTAAATAGATATTTGCACGCCGGGTTGGGTTAGACGAATAACCCGCTTGACTAACATTATAACGGTACTGAGAGTAACTCTTAAAAATAAGAATAACTTATTGTACTGCATTAGTGGAGAAAAATATCACATACTTAGGCCATTGTAACGGTAAAACTAATAATATTGGCGCATCTGTATAGCCTTCATTTCTGTAGTAAATCGAAATAATCATTGGCAAAACAAAAAAGAAAACAGAAACATCCTTGAACAACCCTTTGGTCAATAGCAAAAATGGGAAAATTCGCTTATATTGTTGTTTAGTAGGGGCAAAGAAATTGTGGTTTACTTTAGACGTTCAATACACTCGCTGAGAAGCAGTTCTAGGCTTTTCAAGCTAAAATATGATTCCACATTTTGCATAATACTTGATTCTACCTTGACGTTTCTATTTTAACATTAAAAAAACGTACATAACATTTCCAGGCAGAAGAAGCCGTTTATGTTTTATTTCAACGCAAAAAGCGCCGTTTTTACTTTGACAATATTCTCACCCGAAAGGTTCACTTTTAATCAAAATTGATGCTCGATTTCTGGAGTTGTTCGGAACAAATCGAATACAAGTGTGTTTTTTGTATACGTTGAATGCTTCTTTTATTTCAGCTCGTTGCTGTGAGGCTGCAATCACAGTCTTGGGATAAAATTTTGCAGTAAAAATTGCGACTTAACAATAACGAGGAATGGATGCGTTGTATCAGTAAGGGATCTCCAATTTATCTGGGATCTCTATTATTTATCAACAAAATCATAAATGATAAACAATTGGATTCTAGTTTATGAGACTATAGATTTTAGGAGAATCTTCTAATCAAACGTCACCACAGGAAATAAAGGGAACAACACAAGTGGGAAAAAACAAAATTTGAAAAAAATGCCAATTAAGATAAAAATTAAAAAGATGAAAATTACTACAAAAAAGGTAGTAATATAAATTGAAATATCAATCCACGACCGGTTTCGCCCTATTTGGGGCTCATCACGTTGATGTAGATAAGAATAAAATTCAAAACAAAAAAATATAATAGTTAGCCTATGCCATAGAACTGGCAATAAGAGATACAGAAAACCTTTTTACTGGACAGCACCAACAGTCCAAAGAAACTTTTTTTCATACATTATTCCTTAAGATAACGTCACTCTTCATATCTTGTGTGGCATTTAAAGAACAACATCAAATATGAGGCCAGTTCGATCCCAAGTACAGCGAGTTTACTAGAAAGGCAAGTCAGAGATCACTCCTCCATGCCAGTCAAGGAATGGATGCGTTGAATCAGTAAGGGATCTCCAATTTATCTGGGACCTCCTATACTTATAAACAAAATCATAAATAGTGAACAATTGGATTCTAGTTTATGAGACTGTAGATTTTAGGAGAATCTTCTAATCAAACGTCGCCATAAGAAATAAAGGGAATAATATAAGTGGGAAAAAAACAAAATTTGAAAAAAATTTGAAAAAATACCAAATGAGATAAAAATTAAAAAGATGAAAATTACTACAAAAAAGGTAGTAATATAAATTGAAATATCAATCCACGACCGGTTTCGCCCTATTTGTGGCTCATTAGGTGGATGGAGACAAGAATAAAATTGCAAACTTAAAAACAAATATAATAATTAGCCTATACCATAGAACTGGCAATAAGAGATATGAAAAAACTTTCAATTGGACAGCACCAACAGACTAAAGAAACTTTCTTTCATACGTCACTCTTGATATCATTTATGATTTTGTAGGTAAGTATATTCCCTGTGGTGATGTTTGATTAGAAGATTCTCCTAAAATCTATAATCTCATAAACTAGAATCCAATTGTTTATCATTAACAATAAAAACTCACAATATTCTTTTGAAATGGTATAAGGAACGTAAACAAGCCCGTTTCGGTTCCTTTTCGGCCATCTTCCCTCGGGATGGGCGTTGCGAAACTGAAAAATGTTAAGCTGTTTCATCAGCAACGTATGTAGAAGCGTAGTGGCACCAGGAGCTTTGCTGCATCCCCTATTCAAGTTTATTGCGACAAATCAATATTAGCTAACTTTTTGCCTTTAAAAAGAATATAGCGACTTTCGAACTCCTCAATATAAAAAATTCACGCTCCAAAATAACCTTGTGAAAACCCAAATTCCACTTTAATGCAGACTTTTAACAACAATTTTTGCAGTGATTGTACAATAATAGTCTACTAAAAGCTCTTTGTTTTTAAGCCAACATTTTAATTTTTTCTTTCATTGCGTGAGTTATATTTTTTTGCGACAAAGATACTCTTCTACAGAAATCAAAGTTTTGAGTCGGGCTCGGGCTTTTCGGGTCGGGTTCGGGCTGGGATCAGGCTTGGGTTATTAAAAATGGTCGGGCTTCAATCGGGCCGGAGCAAAATGAAGATTTTTGTAAGAAATAAGGTTTTCGCGATCATGGATTAAAGCAAAGAGAACACTTTGTCGTGGATGGGTAAAACTCATTTTCTTTTTTATTTAAATTTTTTCAAAATTTAAAGTGATGTTTTTGATTTCGTATTTAAATCGGGCTCAGACTGGCTGACAAATTTGGATTCGATTCGAGTCGGGCTCGACATCTTCGGCCCGTTGACAACTCTGAAAGAAATAGTTTACTAACTTATTGTTACTCACTGGATTAAGTCGAATATCTCCTTGATAAAGAACGTTGCTCAAGTTTGCACCTGTAAGAAAAACTAACTTGTTCATAACCGAAATTATTAATAAAATTATATCTTTATTATATACTCGTGGCTTTACGCTTAGCGTGTAGCAATTGGCAGAGCCCGACCTCGCGGCGCATTGCGCTTGAGAAACACAGGTTCGAAGAAACGTCGCAGCGGTGACGAGTCTATTGTGACAGTGTCCGATTTGTTGGGGCGTAGAGTCGAACTCACTCCTATCGCGTCAATAGCAATGTTTTTACCACTGCGCCTATCGACTGGATAAGCATTCGATCAATGTAAGTACCGGTATTCAATTAAGTATTTAAGGATTAAGTATTCAAGAAATAACATACAGTACTGTAAGCATTCAATCATAACTTTTTTAATGCAGTTATAAAAAACTGCATGAACATATCATCAATCAGCGTGATGTACTGTACGTGAAACAATTCTGTTATCGTAGATGATAGAATAAGATTACAATTTCAAACTCTTACGTATAGTATTAAACCAGAAAATACTGCAGCTCCTCTATAGCGTCGAAACTATTCCACCAAGTTATGTATTTGCCTAATTACGATGCTTATTTAATATACAGTACTCAATAAGCAAGATCAGCTTAAAAGATTGGACAATATGTAAAAGCGAAACAACGAAGTGTGGTTGGGATTTGACCCATTAAAATCACTAATGTTGTGAAAAGTGATCGCGGATTTTCCATCACGTGCATACGTCTTTCCGTCAATCTGCGATTTTTATGACCTACTGAATGTATTTACACTTCCAGCTCGCTTATTAACCCAAATATAATTCTTTCAGGTTTTTCGCAACTTAAATACATTTTGGAATCAAAAAAATTTCTTTTCGAAATTTATTTAACTTTATTTACGTTTATTAATTTCAAGAATGGTTTCGAAAACAGGCTTTTTCTTTTCCATTTTAATTTCATTGTTCTTGCTTATGTGATGCAAGTTTTCCTCATCGGCGTGAACTATTTCTGGTCTTCCTGAAAAATACAACAGCAAATTTTAGCGTTTAGCACTCGTTGCAAACACTAGCCTATACTGCGGGCGGTGCTTATCCATGCTCATGCATCAAGTGCACTTGCAGCAATACACATTTTCCGCATTTAATATTCGAACCAGTTTGGCAAAGAGTATTTCCTTCGATTTTGATAATGTACAAATTAGTCATCTGTTCAACTGTTGGAAAATTCCACTCAGATATCCATGAGCTCATAGGCTACTGTAAGTGTCAGTATTGTATCAGTCATTGTGTCAATGTGTAGGTCTCACCAAGTATGCTGATGGCCAGGGATGGAGGTCTCGAGACCTGTCTCGAGACCTAAATTTTAAGGTCTTGGTCTCGAGACTGAGTGAAAAATTTGGATCTCGGTCTCAAAGCAACTGGATCTCGGTCTCGAAGCAGAAATTGCGTCTCGAAACTTCTTTTATTGGTCCCGCACTTTAGTTGCATGCAACATGTCAGCGAAGAAGTCGCGCCTCCATGGTGATTGGAGAATCAAAGCCAATCTCACTATTGCGTCATTTTCTATCCAATGCTGACCCGTGAAAATGTTTTCAATAGGACATTTGCCAGAATTACTTACGCTTATTTGATTTCAACTATATACTAATGATTAAATCTTATCAAAAGCTGCTTGGTTTCAAGGTGTTGAGACTTGAAAATAACGATAAAAAAGTTTATTTCATTTTAGAAACCGCAAGCGTAAGAAAATTAACTTGCGTATCTGCCTTGTACCCTAATTACGCAACTGTAAAATTATTTGATAGTGCTTTACTTGATTTAATTAATTGGATTATGTACGGTACGTCAGTACACAGTTCGTGTGTGCCGGCCATTTGTGCAACGGTAAAACGAGTTTTTAGTCAAAGTGGTTTGCTTTTTCGGCCACATCGGGCCAGGCTATCATCCGATTCGCTCTCAATGTTAGTTTATTTAAAGTGCAACAAAAACTCTGTTTAATTGTAATTTTTGCATTTAGTGTTCACTGTTCAATAAAAAAAATTCGATTTCAAAGTGTTTTTTTTTGTTTTCAATTAGGTCTCGAGTCTCGGTCTCGCAACTGTTTCGTCTCGGTCTCGACTAAAAGGTCTCGAAATTCTCGGGTCTCGATCTCGGTCTCGAAAACACAAAAAGGTCTTGATCTCGGTCTCGGACTAAGCAGTCTCGACTACATCCCTGCTGATGACATCCAAAAGGTCAAAATTGTGTTCACAAAATGTTAAAAATCATTCTATTTCACATTGAACTTACCATAACTTAATAGAAGACCGACGATTGTCAACAGGTTTATAAAATGTAACATTTTGAAATATGAAAAGCTTTATAAAACGCTAGAGATTACCAAAGTCAATTCAGAAGTTAAATCAAAACAAATAACAACGGACTAAGTTTAAAACTTCAACCTAGATTGAAATATTGTTTCACTAGTTCAATGCGCCTAGCTCCAGCAGTTTTGGTGCTTACAGGTATAGGCCGACTATAATTTTTACTGTAAATCATGTTAAAGCTGGACTGAATTAAGATCAAACCAGGTTTAACAAACCCTAACCGGATAAAAACAGACCTAAAGAAACTTTGCAATACCTACAAACCTCTTTCTTTTCAATACAACTTCAACGCTAAACCATGATCAAACGTTTTCAACGCAAACGAATTGATCCGGAATGCATAAATCTGCTTAAACTAAATCAAAATCTGAAAAAACAATTTGACACTGATTGACAGTTAGACCTGGGTTGATATTAAACCAGCAATTTCGTGATCAAGTAGGCCTACTGTGTTTACAGCAATTGTAAAATTTTTCATAACTTTTGTGAAAGCAATGCTTAAACTCCGACATCAGCGATTATTTCGAAACACTGTCGACAGAGATGCCCAATTTGTTTTCCTTTACGCACTCTTGAAATTAATGAAGACAGCTGTTTTACACCCCTTGTTTTATATATGGGTTTACATATACTGTACTGTATCTTTTTGAATACCAACACCCGCTTCTGTCTTTAATGCTTCGCATTATTTGTGGATTCTCGCACCTACCGGAAACATCTTTCGCAGCTCCAGCGGTAAGATTTTTACCACTAGCAACTGATGGATTATCATGTTTTCAAGTGTTTATATACTCCAGTTGTATATCATCAAAAATTAAAAACTCCGGTATTTTTTCGCAATTCGTCTTTGTAAAATAAAAGCGAAACAACGGCTTTTCCGGAAACGTCTGGCATCATCAGACGAATGACTAATTGACCGTGCGCATATATGGGTTAATTAATTTTCGCAACATGACAATAAAGCATTTTTTAGGCAATTAACTTTTAATAAATATATGTTTGCAAATTCGTCAGGTTCACCCTTTTCCATATTTAACCGTAAATAAAAATTATAAACCGGATAATACGCTTGGTAATACACTTAATTAATTTATTCAATGATAATCACATGTCAACATCATGGAAGAAGTACTGCTCCGACAGATACAAAAACTTGAAATGAAAGTTTATCAAAAGTCAAAAAAGATGGTGACGAGTGGCCTTTTGTAAAATCTCCAGCTAGTGGCATCAAACGATACTTGTACTTTACACAGCATTGCTCAGCTAAATATACGATGCTATGCACCAAATCCAACAGACAGACCACAGCTGTTTTGTTACGTCACGCAAACTTGCCAAAAGGCAGGTAATTGATCATGATTGCTTAATTAATGTCGTGTATACAATCACATGAACTCAATCTAAGATGTTTTTATCTTCTGTAAATGACTTTCAATGCAGTAGTTTGCTACTATATTTCCAAATCATTTTACACTGTGCCAATAGGTGGAATTAATGTCGCATACGAGCATTACATACTTCGATGACACTTCTTCATATTATTTTTTTTTGTTTCTGTTGTTTTATTTGTGTTTTTGTTCCTGGGGTTGGTGCAGACGGTTTTGCAGGTATCGATTTTTGCGACGTTTCGTCGCGTAAAGTATATACTGTAATAGCTTTAGCTAAGTGTGGTCCCGCCGATCAGAACACGCTTCGGGGATGTACCGCCGAATTGATTTGTGCCGAAATCACAATTATGGAAGGGGATCAAATTTTCAGCAGAATTATACCAGAGATGGAACCGGTCAAGATTTTTTCGACCCTGCCCAACCGGTAAAATTCAAAATCTACGCCTTTTTTTACTGAAGGTTTATGCTCGGTGGTCAACAAACCTAATGACAAGCTATAGTTTTCACTAACTTTGTCACTAGAAGTATTGAGCACGTAAAATTTCATCTCATAAAAACAGTATTTGAATGAAAGTAAACTTTACCCTTTGATTGGTTTCACTTAGACAAATGCGAAGCTAGCATTATTTGACTTTATTTGATTTGATTTTAACATTTAAGCTAAGGTGCGATCACACTAACTGAGACTTAGTGCAGGTTTATCTTATTATGACATCACATCCGCACAAAGACATGAAGATGTGATGTCATAACAAGACAAACATGCACAATGTCTTAAAGGTCTCGATTATTGTGATCGCACCTTTACTTAACGTGTTAACTTGCTGTACGTAAATTCCACTTGAATGGTTAGCATAAATCGATAGGTGGTAAAACCTGCATTTTATGAAAAGGCCCTTAGTTTATTTTTTAAACTACCTTTAAATCATTCTTTTTTACACCACTTTAACAAACGCCACAACCAGCCCGGGCTGTTGCGTCACAACCCGACCGGCCGGCGATCATGGAAAGAAGCTACGAAGGAGCGGTACGGTAATGCAATGACATCACAATATATCACAATCCCGCTGAAAAAAAGAACGTCAACTACGCTGAGAAGTATGTAAGTCTCACTGTTGAAAACAGACAACAAACCTCTGTTTTTACAAGGTGTGATTTGTTAATGCCGTTTTTCCAAAAACTGTTTGGTTTAAAAAATACGTATCAGTATCGGTATGCATATTTCGGTTGGTGTTTGGATCTATTTTAGTAGCGAGAAAAAAGAATTTGACCGCTTTTTCGACCGGCTTGACCGGCCGGTCGAAGAATCTCGACCCGACCGGTTTGCATCTCTGAATTGTACACTGTTACACGATAAACCTCTTATTGACATTACAAAATGCATTTTTAAAATTAAAAAAAGTAATGCTTATTTTTAAACTTGTTGACTACATAGCTCTGAAGTGAACACACTGCCAATATCTATAAGGTCAATGGCAAAACACACAAGGCACTTGCAAAGCGATTATAAATTTTGATTGAGATGACATATTGATCTTGACACAGTCTGCTTCATGAAACGAGGAGAACATGTTTACGCTGCAATTTTGAACACGACGATAGACAGCTTTACGTGGATAAGAATCACAGCAACGCACATACAATAAATCAGTATGCACACAACCAGTTGAAAACCATTGCTCTTGATTCGAAGGAGAAATTAAGCGATGACTGGGTTGGAGACAAGCGTCTGCAAAAACATCATAGCTGTAAATGGTGCATTGTAAATGATTTGGATCACATTGACGTAGTGAAGCTGTTAAACAAGTCCTTCCAAACATGTACAGATTTTGAAATTGTCTCTCTCATGAGCTACACGCTCTGTTTGATGGTCGTTACACTGGGCCACCTCGACAAGAATAAAATTGCTTATGATTGTTTGATATCGACTTTTGGAAAACTTCAAATAAATATCAAAAAAACTGTGCTTACTGCAACGACCAGGCAGAATGGTCACATTATCCACTGCAACATGACTTCGATAGCTACCAAAAGCTCCTTCCAACCGAAAAGCAACTCTCTAAAGGGGCCGCATTACTGGCAATAACAATGTGAGATTTTGTTTGTTGGATCTTCGAATTCACATTTAAGGCAGGCATTATAGGAAAAAAAATGCAATTGTGAGATATTCTGACGTTATTGTTTTTCAAACTTGGAAGGTATACAGGCTTTACGTTTCATTATTCAATTGAAAAAGTAAATGTTTCGTACTTAGTTTTTTAACAACTTCAATGAGGAAAGTACTGGTCTATACAAATTGGTAAACCTGTCGTGGTGTGGTAGGAGGAGAGTTGCAATGTCCGCGGTAAATGTCAATATCATCAATGGCGGTATCGGAGTATTGACTTCGTACGTATCCTTTCCAGTAAAATTGCATGTACTATACAAAGCAGATTCCATTTTAAACCAATTTGCAATTCATTCTGCGTCGCTAAATTGACTCAATTTAAAAAAAATTACGTACTTCTACGTTTAATGGTGGTATGTAATCAGGTCCTTCCATTGGTTTCCTTGAGCATCAAATTTTTCCCACAGCACTTTACGCGCACCTGGTAATAGTAGTAGTAGTAGTGACTTTTATTTCTACACCGTCAAATAAATATAACACAACAATATAAGAATTTACTTGCAAACGAACACGGAAAAGGGAAGAAGCAACAAAACGGTTAACGTTGTCGCATACAAGAAAGAATGAAAATTGAAGGTGTAGGGAATAATAGGCATGGTCGGGACACCCGATTAATTTAAGGCTGAAGGGCAAAGGAAGAAAAACAATAACTTAAAAAAAAGAAATAACATCAAACGAAACATGTGATGGTGAGATAAAAAAAAAAGACAATGAAGAGACCATAGCTACGACACCGCTATGATAAGTGCAATGGCAGGAACCATAACGGTGTGCAACTTTTCGAAGTTGATCACTGTCATCGTAGCAAAATTACACTAAAAAAAGGAGACCCAAGCTAATCCGCAGAGCAAACACCGTGTAAGACCAGAGACTAACCTCAAAAGGCCAAACAGGCAATAAAACCTACCGAAAGAAATCCTGTCCAGCATGACCGCAGATTTACGACAGCTATCACAAAAAATAAGTAAATAAATAAAATAAAATATAAATAATTAAAAAAATAGAAATAAAATGAAAAAAATATATATCTATATATATGGGGGATGCTATGCTGCACTGATGAGACTTAATAAGGTCGAAACGCGTCTGCAGCTGCAAAATGGGTTAAAGTGCAGAAACTGGTTGGGAGATCAGCTATAGGTTGGGTCAGAAGGGTTTTCATGGTGTGGAGTTGCTATTTCCCTGCGGAGTAATTTCATTTTCTAAGTTTGACCATAGGCCATCAGATCAAGCTGATTTTCTGAAATTTAAAAGTTTATGACCGTACATCTTCAACATCAGCCAGAGTAAGTTGTTTTTATGGTTCTCAAAACTTCAAGATATCTTATTGTGACCACGATGCCATCTTGCGTGGTGATGTAAACCGCTTCATGTTTTCAATGTTGCCTTGTTAACATAGCGTAGTTTGTGGAATTAAGTAGACAGTTTTAATCGGTCGTCTCTCTTTTTGATTCCTGTCATGCTGCTCTGATGAGATTTTTCGAAACAGTTGTAGTTTTCGCAATTGCAGAGGCTGCAGTTGTCTGTATTATCACTATATCTATGTATCTTAATTTTGACAATGCATTACGCAAGAGTACAAAGAGTTTGTTTAAGATATTTAATTAAATGTTGAAACCTGTTCGGCGAAATCGTTGAAAGCCTGTCCATTGAAAACCTGTTGATGGAAAAGCAACTGAGAATGTTCAGAGTCCTGATTTTTTCATAATTTTTGGTTTACATATTATTAAAAATCCGCCAACAAATTATTACACTTTTACATTATATTTCTAAAAACTGTTGCTCAATAATCTCCACCTAAACTCTCTCATCTCTTTAAAAACACAAGTAATCTCCCGGTTAAGTACGCAACTTGATCCGGAGATGGTTTTGCGTACTTATGCGAAAGATGCGAACTTAACAGTTTTTGTGTCCCATTGCACATTATGTGCGCACAAACCATTGTTACGTCATCAATAAATATTATAGCAAAGTGATCGAGGTTGAAGATCAGTCGCTGTGTCCAGTCTTGCAGGAAACGATTGTGATAAGTTGAAAACCACATTTGAGTGCTTTCAACAAAAACTGAGGCGGGTGACATCGCAAGTCAAGCAAAAGAGAATAAAAATCATGCGCCTGTTAACTTTGCACGACATAATGAAGCAATGAATAAATACTACAGTACTCATTATTTTGTCACGCTACAGTTTGTTACTGCGTGTACGTACATTTTCGTTTGAAATAAAAAAAGTTGAACCCAAGTTTTTTGAAGAATTTTTGCGTACTTATCTGGGATGCGTACTTAAACGAGTGCGTACTAAACCGGGAGGTTACTGTAGTTGAGAATTTGAATTTTGAAATCACTTGTTTTTATTTATATACTGCAATAGGCGTAAGTTAGTAGATATGACTGCATTAATGAAGAAAAAAAATATGCAATTAATGACTGGACTATTTTCATATGCAATTCCCTGCAAACGTTTAATTTTCATCACTGTAATTTACAACCTAAATGAAGTCAACTTTCGAAGGTGGCTATTAATTTTCTTAAGGTAAATTTGAGCATGCTGAGGCCTTAACCGTAATTTTTTGCTTTAATTTCGCAGTCATTATGTAGGCTAATAAACTCTATGCCAAGTATTCATTGAAAAAGAAAAAAATGCTTTAAGCTCAAAATGCTCAGTCACGCACATGCTTAAAAATCTCACGTTAAATCTTGCGATAACTACAGCCAGCACTTCTAGCCTCCAAGAGAGCTTGTTGGTTAAGAAAGCATCAACAGTTAACAGGCAACTGCGGTTGCATTCCAGCGGAAGTGACTTAATTTGATTTCAAATATGAAATAAGTTTGTTGCAGACCATTCTTGCCAAACAGAGTTCCGTAGTTAAACTTGCACGATTTCATGATAAAGTTCTTTTTTTCAAGATGTACATAATATGCAATTATAAGTTCTTGAATAAGCAACGAAAGATGATAAAATTTTGCCCCTCTTTTCTCGTGAAAGCAATTTTTCGATTTATCGTCATGGCTCATAGCTGTATCGGTGGTTCCTAACGTGGTCACGAAGTCGCGTATACTGTAGAACTCTTATTGAGGTTACGAATGCCTTATTTGCTACGATTCTAGTGAACTGCTGTACACTTAAGTCCTGGTCAGAGGCAGTAGAGTTAAGGTCTGGTCACACAATAGGCGAGTTTTTACTCCAGGAACTCACGAGATCATTAAAGGATTTTTTCAACTCTATACTCGTGCTCACAGGAGCGTATTCAGGGAGGGGACGCATTGTGCCATGTAAATCACGTAATTAAAATAACTCTCAATAAATAAAGATTGGATAGCAAATCGTAAATTGCCTAATCAAGGTTAAAACAATCATCTAATCAACTTGTAGGTCGTATATTTGAAAGTGTAAAATTCGTAAATAATGACGTGAACGTTGTTACGTGAGTAAATGCAAGATTCGCTATAAACCACGCAACATCGTTTCAAATCAGTGCAACTTCTTTTTGATAAATGCACAGCAATAGGCTGAATACGCCGGATGTCTACAAGAAAAAAAGTCGTTAAAAGGGTAATACTGACAAAAAATAAAAAGTATGAAAGCAAAAAAGAACAAGGTTTTTTGTTTCTGCTCATATTCAAAGCCAATTTTCTGGCAATAAATAAACAATTACAACTTTGACACCTATACCGCAAGTAAGCTCATGCGTCATAAGGACATACATTCAAATAACTCTCAATAAATAGGGATTGAATAGCAACATTAAAAAATATAGCTACTTTTAACGACAACAAGAAAGTTCTACAAGGAAAATTGAAATGTTTTATCACAGTCGGTTACTGGTTTATTTTACTCGGTCAACTGCGAGACAGCACAGCGATTAAGAAAGAATCTGATATCGACTACTACGGTGCGGTTTGATAAAAATAGTGCAAAAACAAAATGTAAGAATCGTAAAGAGCCGAACATTGTATCGGTATGCCACCAACATATTTTCAACGAAAATAGAATCACAGTACGTTAAAATGTTTCACAATTTTGGCAAAATCTATTTAGCTGGGATGAGGTGAACATGTTGCCATTGCATTCTCGAACGCGACGGTAGACAGCTTTTTGTGGAGTAGAGTCGCAACAACGAACGTAAAACAGACCAGTGTTAACACAACCGGCTGCGAAGCGACGAACACTGCCCGCAATCGTGATACGATGAGTAGGACTCTGACAAGCATCTGCAACAAAAGCAAGTAGTAAATAAAAACGTTTATTAGTGTTGTTATTCGTACCGGTATTTATTTTGTGCGCTTAGCATTATTTCTTTAAGTAAGGTTTTCACAGTTGTTTGCTTCTTAATTCGGTAAGCGTTGCTATGCTCAAGCTTAACGCTGCTCAATGTTGAGTTTTAGATGGAATATTTTATTGACAATCAATTTGTCCGTAAAAAGTGTTTCTTGAAGAGAAAAGTCGCTTAAGAATACTAATAAAAACAACTGAGCTCTTAGATAAGAACATACTGCATCGTCCTGGTAATATTGTAATGTCATCGACTGCAATATCACTTTTTGAGCCTCTGTTAACAACTCTTTCCAGGCGAAATGCAACACTCTGAAAACAAAATCAGTTAGTTTTGGTTTGCTACAGGGCCGGCGCTAAGAGGGGGCCTGGCCCCCCAATCAACATGCTTGCCCCCCCAATTAACAAGCTTTCTTTTTTAAAGACAGCGGCTTTTGCGATTAATTTCAAATTTTGCCTCCTCCCCTGCTAAACGCTTGGCCCTCCTAAATCGACTGCTCTGGCGCCGGCTCTGGTTTGCTACCATTTGGTTGTCTCTTGTCAATATCGCTAAGAATGAAAGTAGATAAACCAAGAATGAAAGCACATGAATGTAGCCAGTCACTTTTTCATTATACGTTATATAGCGCATTGCGCTTGGGAAACACAGCTCTGAAGAAACGTCGCAGCGGTGACGAGTCGTTGGTGACAGTGCCCGATTTGACGGGGCCGAGAATCGAAACCACTCCTATCGCGCCGATAGAAACGCTTTTACCACTACGCCTTCCAACCGGTTATAGTTTGTATTTATAAGTATTCCATCAATTTAAGTACCGGCATTCAATTAAGTATTTAAGGATTAAGTATTCAAGGATCAACATACTGCAAGCATTCAATCATAAATTTTTTTGAATGCAATTATAAAAAAAGCTGCATGAACATACCATCAATCAGCGTGATGTACTGTACATGAAGCAATTTCGTTATCGTAGATGATAAAATAACTTTACGAGTTCAAACTTTTACACTCTCGCGCTAAATCTACTAGATTAGACCCAGTTAAGTATGAAATCAGAAAATACTGCGACTCCACTTATAGCGTCGAAACTATTCCACCACGCTGTCTGTTTGCCTAATTACGGTACTTATGTAGTATACTCAGTAAACAAGATCAGCTTAAAAGACTGTATGTGAAAGAAATACAACGAAAGGTGGTTGCACGGACTTCTTAATAGTAGAATCTGAGGTGGTTGGAAATGATATTGTCCCATTAAAATCATTGATGTTGTGAAAAGTAACCGCGGATTCTACATCACGTGCAAACGTTTATCCGTCACTCTGCGATTTTTATGGCCTACTTGGTTTATTTAGCGATTATGGTCAATTGTAACTTGTGTGATTACAAATCGCCCTATAAATGGCGTGTATACAATCAAATTATCTCAATCCAAGATGTTTTTATCTTCTGTAAATGACTTTCAATATAGTATTTTAACATAAAATCTTTCAAGCTCAACCGGTGCGGCAAACTTTGATAACAAAAATACAAATTCTTTTGCCAACATTTCAAGAGAAAACTATCTCCTTTCATCAGGGCGTAAAAATGAATTAACAGCAGAGAATCACAGCTACAGTATAACACTGGCACGAAGTTGTTGACGTCACGAAGTGAGACTGCGAAAAACGGCAATAACTCTAAATAACGAGGAAGAGCTAGCCAGTCAAGACCTAAATTAGGCTAAATATAAAACCAATGCATTATTTACGTCCATGAAGTCGAGGTATTGTGATCGATACGAACCGAATCAATCACAATTGCAATGTGAAATATTACAAGGAAGAACAATTCAAGTAACGATATGTTTTGATCAATCTAGCAAAGGCGATGTTAAAAGCGACAACAGAGTGAACTCCAACCTTGTAGTAGAATATACGAAGAAAATCAATAGAAATATGCAATATGGAAACGTAAGAAAATCACAGTAGAGGTAAAAATATACTAAATAAATTTAAAATTGTTGCAGATAGCTGGCATGAATACTGATTTTTTGTCATAAAATTTTGCTTTTGCTTAATGTAAAATGATTCAATAAATCTACGTTTGTAATAGTTAGTTTCAAAAGTCAAAACTTTAGAATTTTCCCAGTCCAATTCATGATCAAGTGTGATAGCATGTTTGCAAAGTGCCGTTGAATTCTCCTCGAATGACTTCGTTGTAGCATTACGTACGTCCCTTATGTGCTCTTTTTTCCTGGTTCGAAAGCTGCGTTCTGTTTCTTCGACATAGACGAGAT
>OZ023237.1:21194995-21268753 GCA_964006365.1 Trididemnum miniatum | reverse complement strand
CTGTTTCTTCGACATAGACGAGATCGCAATCTTAATTCGGAATTTCATAAACTGCGCCTTGACGTTCAAATGGTTTAGTTTTATCGTTATGTGATGAAAGTATGTTGGCCAACTTTTCAATCGATTTCATAATGGTTTTTATGTCATATGATTTTAAGCAACGACTGATTTTTTCCGCCAAACCCGGATAGTATGGTAAAATCACAAAACCTTTTGTTTATTTAGTATATTTTTACCTCTACTGTGATTTTCTTACGTTTCCATATTGCATATTTCTATTGATTTTCTTCGTATATTCTACTACAAGGTTGGAGTTCACTCTGTTGTCGCTTTTAACATCGCCTTTGCTAGATTGATCAAAACATATCGTTACTTGAATTGTTCTTCCTTGTAATATTTCACATTGCAATTGTGATTGATTCGGTTCGTATCGATCACAATACCTCGACTTCATGGACGTAAATAATGCATTGGTTTTATATTTAGCCTAATTTAGGTCTTGACTGGCTAGCTCTTCCTCGTTATTTAGAGTTATTGCCGTTTTTCGCAGTCTCACTTCGTGACGTCAACAACTTCGTGCCAGTGTTATACTGTAGCTGTGATTCTCTGCTGTTAATTCATTTTTACGCCCTGATGAAAGGAGATAGTTTTCTCTTGAAATGTTGGCAAAAGAATTTGTATTTTTGTTATCAAAGTTTGCCGCACCGGTTGAGCTTGAAAGATTTTATACTTCATACCTGGTGACAACATGTTCTGTTCAGTTTATAGTATTTTGATATTTCTAAATCATTTGCACATTGCCAATGAATGGAATTAATGTCACATACGAACATTATATACTGCGATGACACTTCTTCATATTGTTTTTTGTTTTAGTTTCAGTTGTTTCGTTCGTATTTTTGTTCCTGGTGTTAGTGCAGACGCGGTTCTGTTGATATCAATTTTCGAGAAGTTTCGTCGCTTAAGTACAGTAGTGCGCGAATTAATTGGGACAAAGTTGATTTTTAAGCTTTTATAAAGTTCCTTTTATTTATTTTGCTGTATAGGCTCTATGTGTTATCATAAGAACTATTAGTATGTTTTGTGATCTATTTGCAATAATGTATACATATTTTAAGTCGTAATTTTCACAATTAATTATTGTTTTAACTTTGATTTACCGAGTCACCTTCATTGTGACTAAAAGTTATTTTGTAATATTTGCATGTGGATATTTTACTTACTCTAAAATAATGGATATTACTCCAAGAAAGAGAGCGCAAGTTGTGGCTTGCGGCAGTTTACAAGCATGTCAATTCGAAAAATAGGAGAGAAGCTTTAAATCTGTCGAAACCAAGTATTGAGAGAATTTTAAAGATGAGGAAAAATTGTTGTGACGTCACCACCACCAATAGACGGGGTCGATTTGGGAGAAAATGAAAAACTATCACTCACGATGATAAGATGATACTTCGAAGCAGTCTGAAAGATCCTAGAAAAACAAGCAAAGACCAGCAAAGAGATTTGGCCACAGCAGGAGTCAATGTTGAATCATCAACCATAAAAAAAGACTTCTTCCAGCAGGAAGAAAAGCCAGAAGCCCCCGAAAGAAGCAGCTGCTATGAAAAAGAAGCGTTTTGTATGGGCCAAAAAGTACCAAAAATGGGAAATGGATGAGTGAAAAAAAGTTATGTTTTTGGATGAAAGCTATTTTGAAGTGCATGGCCACTGACCTCAATATGTGAGATGAAGTGTTGGTGAAGCTCTCAATAAATTTCACACACAGCAGCCTCCAAAACACCCTCCGAAGAGGATGTTTTGGGGATGATTTACATTTAATGGTACTGGCAGGTTATGCCCTGTTGAAGGAATGATGAGCTCAGCTAAATACCAGGAAATATTGGCAACAAAATTGGTTAAGTCAATGCAGAAATCATTTCCAGGTGGAAGTGGCATTTTCCAGCTAGACAACACACCTAGCCACATCTCCAAAAAATGCAAATTTTTTTCAAAAATGCCACATTGAACGCTCTAGACTGGCCAGGCAACTTCCCAGACTTGAATCCAATCGAAAACTTGAGAGCAATCATAAAAAAACGTCTTCAAAAATGTGATTGCTTTACCAAAACAAAGCTTATAGAAGCAATAATACGAAATTCGTACCACGTTGATGAGGTGCAAAATATTTGCTTAACCCTTGTTGATTCCATGCCAAGACGAATTTCGATGATCATCAATGCATGCCAAAGGAGGGCATATTAAACATTAATAGTGCTTAGTTGCAATAATTTGGATTAAATGTACGTTTTTGGGCAATTTTTGTGATTTTTTCGTGTTTTTCTCTTTGCCCCAATTAGTTCGCACACTACTGTATATACTGTAATAGCTTTAGCTAAGTTTGGGTCCGGCCACTCACTACACGCTTCGGCATAAAACAAAGGTTTAGTTTTGTTTGTGCCGAAGTTACGATTATGGAAGAGGATCAAATTTTTAGAAGAGTTGTACTCAGTTACAGAATATGACTCTTACCAGTGATGGAGTACTACCCTCGTACTCGTACTGCACTGTACTAGCACTGCACTCGTACTCGAGTACAGCTTTTCTGAGTACTCGTACTCGAAACTTTTAATCTCAAAAAGTACTCGTACTCGAACCTGAAAGTACTCGGACTCGGTCTAAAAATCAGTCGAGTACACGAGAACTTTGATATTTTTTCTCCGAGATGTCACGATCGTGGCTTCATTTAAATAAACGTTGTTGCGATTTTTAGGGTATTCTCCAACCCCTGGACATTTGCTGGCTTGTTGCGGTTCCTGTTTTTTCATTAAAATAAAAGATTTAAATGAAAGTGATCCAAAACTTCTGCCGTTTTCAGGAAGAATACAACGTAGCTAAATTTTCGATTTTTTTATTGCATACATGTGATGTTTAGCCTCTATTCTTCATCAAACGTAAAAATCAAATTTCTATCACATGTAGTTTTTGAGATATTAGCGAAAGAAATGGAAAAAAAAAACGTCGTGTTTTATTATTTGCAATTTTCAGAAAAAACACAACATACTTAGGCATGCGTAATAATCGCGGTTATTGCTTGACACTGGCAAAGCAATCTCAGGAAAAACTTGGGCATTTGTAACAATACGGTAATCACTAATCGCAGTTATTGCGTAACATTGGCCAAACAATCAAAAACAATATCAAAATTGCTCACGTTAGGTTTTTCCTGAAAACGACAAACTTTCTGACGAAAGGAGGTACAGAAGAAAAGAATCTTGTAGATATTAGCGATGATGAAGATGAATTAGGGGAGTTTGTGTAATGTAATCGGTACTCGAGCTTGTAATACTCTTACTCGAAGCCAACCACCAGTACTCGTACTCGAAGATTCTCAAGGCAAGTACTCGGTACTCGTTTTCGAAGGTTGAGTACTCGACTCCATCACTGACTCTTACTGTCATCACAAAATGCATTTTTAAAATTAAAATAAGGTAATGCTTATTTTTAAACTTGTTGACTGAATCGAATTGAACTGAATACACAGCAAATCTCCATACAAGGTCAATGGCAAAACATACAAGGCACTTGCGAAGCGATTATAAATTTTAATTGAGTGACATATTAATCTTGACACAGTCTGTTCAATTGAGTCGAGGAGAACATGTTGACGTTGCAATTTTGAACACGACGATAGACAGCTTTACGTGGATAGGAATCACAGCATCGCACGTAGAACAATTCAGTATGCACACAACCAGTTGAAAACCATTGCTCTTGATTCGAAGGAGAAATCAAGCGATGACTGGGTTGGTGACAAGCGTCTGCAAAAACATCATGGCTATAAATGGTGCACTGCGTATGATTTGGATAACATTGACATAGTAAAACTGAGTCCTTCCAACCATATACAGATTTTGAAATTGTCTCTCTTATGAGCTACACACTCTGTTTGATGGTCGTTACACTGGGCCACCTCGACAAGTATAAGATCGCATATTATTTTTAGAAACTTTAAACAAATATCAAAAAAAACTGTGCTTACTGCAACGACCAGGCAGAATGGTCACATCATCCACTGCAACATGACTTCGATAGCTACCAAAAATTCCTTCCAACCGAAAAGCAACTCTCTGAAGTAAAAACAGGAAAAAGATTGGACTTGTAATTACAAATACAATCCGCTCCGGCTGGTCAACTTTGACGCATTGAATTTGTTATCCTCCAAAATTTCATTAGCGTGAATTTTTAGAGAAAAAAAAAAACAACAACAACAATAAATATGCAAAGGACGTACAACAAAAACACAACTAAATTCTACAAAAATAATATTGTGGAAACAGTTTCAGAATTTCATTACGTTTTTCCAACAATTACATGCTACACTTAGTTTATACGTTTGTTATACAATAACATACAGGTTGTTGTTTTTCTGGGTTATCATGCTTAATTAAAACCGTCGATTTGATTAAGAAATTTACATCTAAGAGAAAACATGACATTAAAGAATAAATATGGGTCCGTATCTTACCATTGTGTTATTGGGCACTACGTAATCAATTTGAGTGGATTTCCATCTATTTCCAAAGTTTCCATTCTGAGTGAGCAGAATTGTTCGAAGACGAGTGCCATTTTGTAAAACAGAGATGGTTCTAACTTGTAGCTTCCCATATCGTGCAAACAAAAACTACAAACAAATATGAAGATCCATGCAACGAATGAATATGCATTTAGCCATCCTGGCTTTTCCCACATTCTCACGAACATATAGTTACCAACTACATTTAGTTCAATGTTGCATTTGCATCCTTGCTTCCGTACATGAGGTCGTTCGAAATGATGCATTAAAAAGTAAAATGAGCCAATGATACTGATATATCGGTACGGCGGTACCAAAACTGCATTTCTACCCAAACAAGTTTACATCGATTTACTTTCGTACTTTATCGTTGGATCCTATTTGATAAAATGATTAGCCACGACGAAAACTACGGTAAAATCAAAGATACTGTAGAGTCTCGGCATTTAATCACACTACACCTAAAAGCTATGTGATTTTGATGGAAAGTAGGACTTCTGAAACACACAGTAAAGTCTATTCACGGACAAATATGGTAACAATGTATCAGTTTTGTAAAGGCGAAAAGTAAAACTGCATCAGCGTGTTAGTCAATAGCATTCGCGAAGCTCTTTCAAAATACGAATCAGCTAATCGGTTTAAAGCACCATTGAACAGGGCAAACAGGAAAATCATGAAGTGTTGTAGTGAAATAATGCAACCAACGAAATACCGGCAAGTACTTTTGCACTTTTAGGCTACCTTTCGACATGAAGTAGTTACAATGATCAGCACATCTTTCTAGGACTTAAAACAAAAAGGTGATGTTTGATGACGCTTCCAACAGGAAATCCAATTGCGTTCGTTTGTGTATCAAATCCTGCACCTTTCAGCAAAGCAGTATCTGTTTTTAGTTGGAACCTAATAATTAGTCATTACCCCTGTCATATGAAAATTGAAATCCATGCAATAGTCATTAGCTGGCATGAAGTATGTTCGTAGAAAAGCAACGTCATTATAGTTGAGAGAAAAGCTTGGCTCCAAGTAGATGAAGTAACCTAAAACAATTACTGTAAACATACAACATAAGCTTAAAGCATGCAACAAAACAAACGTGGGATGAAAACAGTTTAAAAAAGAAAATGACCCCAAAGAATTTTCACAAGAAGTTTCGGCAATATACTGATTACTGATTTATTATTATTCGATGTCAAGTACACAGCAAGGAAATACAGGGTGTCCCACAAAAAAGTTTATTTTTTGATTTTTAACTACTTTTGTTTTAGAGCATTTGACTCTTTCATTTTTTCAGATTTTATTCTATGGTAATAGGAGTTTTATACCTGAAATTTTAAAGCCTTTATCTTAATCATGCCTTTCACAATTGAGCAGCGATCAAAAATAGTAAAGTTTTATTTGGAAACTAAATCACTGGTCCAAACCCAAAGGGAATATCGCAAGCATTTTGGTGTAAAAGAAGCTCCATCTGTGACGTCAATCAAGAAAATTGTTCAAAAGTTTGAAGTGCATGGCACCTGCCACAACAGAAATAAAGGAAATTCTGGAAGGAGAGTGTCTGCTCGCACCGAATTAAACATTGATACTGTACGTGAATCGACTGTGCGTAGCCCAAAAAAATCAATACGGAGGCGTTCATCCGAACTTGGCTTGACAAAGTCCACCGTTCAAAGAATAATGAAGCAAGACCTCTACTTATATCCTTACAAACTGGAAATAAAGCAAACTTTGACTGATAGGGACAAAGAACAACGTTTTCAAATGTGCACATGGTTTAATGAAATGATGGAAAATGATGAACATTGGGTTAGCAAGATATGGTTTTCAGATGAGGCACATTTTCATCTGGATGGATCAGTAAACCGTCAGAACTGCCGTATTTGGGGCACTGAACCTCCAAACGTTGTTACCACCAAATCACTCCACAGCAGGAAGTGCACAGCTAGGTGTGCGCTTAGCTCTGACGGAATCATCGGGCCTTACTGGTTTGAAGACAATGCTGAGAATGCGGTGACGGTTAATCAAGAAAACTATCGCCACGTCATCAAAAAGTTTACTGCTTGTCTTCGTCGTCGTCGCTTTGACTTGAAAAAATTATGGTTTCAGCAAGATGGGGCAACACCTCCCACTGCAGTGGAAACACGAAAATTATTGTCTGAAAAATTTGAAGACAGGCTGATTTCCTTGAAAGCTTCCCACATCTGGGGTCCAAACTCTCCTGACCTTAGCCCACTGGACTTTTTTCTGTGGGGCTACGCAAAAGATAATGTCTATAAAAATAAGCCTACCTCTATTTCCGAAATTAAACAAGAAATAACTACGTTCATGAAAGCCATTTCCGCTGACACATGCAAAGCAGTAATTCAGAATTTTGCTGTGAGAGTAAGGGAATGCCTTCTGCGCCATGGCGATCACATTGAGCATGTTATTTACGCAGCATCATCAAAATATATGACTACTTTTAAGCTCCAGTAACATCAGCTAAGTAAAATGGATAACGACGATTTTGATGGCAAACGCATCTCCAACACATTATTTATGCACGGTGAAACTTTCATTGCTTTATCTTTACAAGTTTTTGCGTTACAAAAATTTTAAAAATAAACTTTTTTGTGGGACACCCTGTACAGTAGATATAACTAACAGTAAAATGATAACAGACATCAAGGAGACCGCGAAGGGATCGTTAGATCTTCTAGTCTGCAGCCCCCTTTGCAAAATTGTTCGTCGTAGTATAGTACAATTTCGTGAACACGAAGTCAACTGCCATCGTCAAAAATTTGTAGGCTAGGCAAATCAACTGTCATCGTCAACAATTTGTATACTAGGCAATACAAAAAGGTTGATACACACACACACAGCTTATGATTAAAGCTAAATCTATGTTGTCTAAAACATCCAGTAAGAATTACTTCAATTTCATTGCATCACTTTTATTATTTCTCCCTTTTTAAAAGATTTTATTAAGTCAACTTATAGAATGATTATTTTTCACACTACGAAAACATTATCATGAGAAACGCTTGAATAGTGACGCATTTTTTACTTATCTCGACCCGCTTATTTTTAGTGGTTACGGGGGCAGCAGCTCGAGTGGAAGCCTCAAAGCATCTCGTTCCTCCGCAATGAAAGGTAGATGCGTATTGGGATGACAGGGTGACTCTAACCAAGATCTTCCACGTAATCTTTCCATCAAGTTCTGGGACGGCCTCTGAACCTTCGACCAACGGGTGTTAAACACAACATTTTTTGGCTTTTTTTCTGGGACGTCAGCGTCACATGTCCACAACAGCGCCTTTTGGTCTTTCTAGTCGGAGAAGCAGCAATTTGATGTGCAAAGATTCATAAATATTATTAGCACCTTAACCTTGTCTAACAAGTTCCAACCGCTAATTTTTCGCAAGAATTCCATTTCGGCTGCTTAAACTCCAGATATCACTTTCTTTCTCATGATCCAACACTGTGACCGTAAGTCAAAATGGGAATGTATGCAGATCTGAAAATGGATAGCTTTGCCTTGGTGCAAAGTTACCGTTTCAGTACCTCAAATCGTTGGAGTTGTCGCATTACTGCACTTGCTTTTCAAATGCGGGTATCCAATTCGCTATTCTGCTTGCCACCACTTGTGAATAAGACCACGTGGTACTTGAATTTCTCAGCGATAATCCTCAACTTCGAGTGAGCATCTGCTTTGGTTATCTGGACAGGCACATGGTTGTTCTTTTTGCTGCACTGACTTTCGTTCCAGCTACATAACATGCATTCGAAAACTCGGCCATCTGAGCTGTTAGATTAGAAAAGTGCGCGTTCGAGTTTTAGGCAGAAGGACTCATTCGTAAAGCAAACTACAGTTTCTCCTTGAGCTGATTGATCGTCACCGGAAACCCACCAACGCAACCGCTAAGCGTTTGAGGAGGCAAATGGGGACACAGCACAGAAACTGCACTCGAGTTGGACCAAATTTTTGGGATCTCGCTGTTGTTAATAACGTATTTTAGCAAAATAAATTAGGTTGATTTAATTATTATGTATCTCGAACGTACCCTTTCCTGTTGTTTTATCACCACTTGGTTCACTTCCAAATATGTCCTTAGAAGCATTGTAACGAGTCCAATCAAAATTATCGTGTCGACGAACTTGAAACCATCCACATAAGTTATCGTTTTGAATTTTGGCGGGGAGGAAATACGGTCCCATATCGTTACTATTTAAACGATTAGTTGCAAAAACACCAAAATTTCGTTCATTGGAAACTTGCGTGGTTTTGTTTTCAAAGGTACACACTAGATAAAAATTAGAAATGTTTTTACCAGAGGAAATCAATGTGAATACTTTTATTGAATAACAAACCTTAATTTATTTCAAAAAGTAGTGATTTAACACATTATTCTAAATACTTTTTGTAAATCAGTAAGTACTGCTGCATACAATTATACAATAACTTACAAGGCATGCCGGACCATAGCTGTTGTCCATTGGGTAGAGTAGGTGGGGGTTGTCGCACTGAGCTTGCGACTGATACAGGAAAAGATCTGCAAGTACCACTGAGTATCCTGATGTCATCAAGTGCAACAACGCGAGATGCGTTTGGCCAAACTAGTGCAGCAAACACGAATTGAAGCGCTTGCTCATTGTTGTCGGATTGATATTCGTATGAAGCTTGCCGCCACTGGTTTTCTGGATCGACTTCGATTATCCAACGTCGAATCGGAATAACGAAAGACCCATCCAACGTTGATACAGACAAAAAGCCACCACTAGATCCATATATATGATATGCAAAGCGCAAACAGTAGCGACCAGGTCTAAGTTTAGGTGTAAAAATCCTGGCATAATTTGACTTCTCAAATGAGTTCGATGAGACAAAGATGTGGTTTCCACTAGTAGTGTTCTAAAAACAGAGATTAAAGTTACATCAATGCAAAATTTTTGATAGATTTTTATTTCGTTAAGATAGTAGGGAAATAAAAAAAAACAACTCTGAAATGATGAGTGTTTGTTGAACTTTCTAGTTCTGAATTCTTACTGTTGTGCTATCGACCAATGGACCAGTTGCATTGTCTGTTCCTCTCTTCTGTATCCAATCGGATATATCTTCTTCCATATCTTGTTGTAATCCGCACAAATCGTTTCCAGATTCAAAATCGCAAATAAACTTGTTTGGAAGCATCTCCAGCTCCAGAGGGGGAACTAGTAAATATCAATAAAACTGACAAAATTTTGAACGAGACATGAATTTGAACATTGACCGGGGTTTCATAAACAAGATCACTAGCAGGATTTTTCGCCGCAACCACTGTGCTAGTGATGCATCACTGGTTGGTGCGGGCGTGGGTTCACTCCAACTAACAATCAAATTTTCTGATTACGTTTGATTTTGCCTAAGATCTTTGTGAGTTAATAGGTTCAAGCTCAACTCATTAATTGAAATTCTTTATAAAGATTTTGTGCTGTAACGTTTTTTTGGTATGGTGTGAAAGATATGCAAATGGCGATCTATAGAAAAATCAATCATAAATGGTTCAACTCTGTCAGTGGACATACAAAACAAACAACATGCATATTGCATAGGCCTGCACTTTTCTTCGCACTTTCGACTTGTGGTAAGCGCTGGGTGGGAAAGCTGCAAATATTATTTTTAAAGTCTTTAGTTTGACCTGATCAACTGCAAGCAGGTTGTAGTGCGTGTAAGCAAACCGGGTAAGTACTTACGGCATTGATTGTCAGTGATCTCAAAATCATCAATAGCAATGTTACGCGTGCTGTCAATTCCTGCTGTTGCTTCGATTATAACTTTAAGATATGGTCTTGAGATGGTTGAACCACTGGTGCCTAGCAACAAATTTGCTTAAAGCGTTATATACAGCAACTACCCAATATTATAGAGTCATAATCCACAAACTTACTTGATGATGTTAATTTTTCCGATTTGTCAGGTTCTTCAATGCTGTCCTCAACCTTTTAAAAGATAAGCTTCATTACATAAATAGCTTAAGGTGTTTACAGTCATGCACGATATTTCAACAAGAATATTGATCGTAGAAGCACATTAAATGCAGTAGATCTACTTCCAAACACGAGAGCACACTTATTGCTGGGAAAAAACAATGCCAACGTATTAGAGAAATTTGCAAAGCGTATTCATTACCATTGCATTAAATGATTTCTGAAGTTAATATGGTAGCAATTGATTCTCTAATTTCAATAAAGAGTTTAATACTATTTGCAATCGAAAAGCGTTTATAGTGTGAAATTTATAGATTTGTTTCTGAAAGAAGCAAAACTAATGGAGACATGCGAATCAATTCAAATCGCTTTGTACCGGTATTGTGGTGTTTATTTCCACTCGTAAAAGCTTCCATCTATCTTCTGGATTCCCGATTACTTTCGCCACTTGGTATTTCATTCCATGGATGAGTTTATACACCTGCCCAAGAAATAGAGTAAGATTGTAAGAAGGTTAGATTGAATGATTATTTGAATCGTGATACCCACCGTTAAATTTCCGCTATACGCTTCATCTATGTAATACCACAAACTAAAACAATGCGTTGCAAATGTCAATCTCGGAGATTCGAGAACAGCATTATCTCCTTCATTGGCTGCCATGTTTCGAGAGTAACGAGGCACGCCGCTGCATAAGAAATGCCCTAAAAAGTGGCGAAAACAAATTATAATATAACTTCTGTGGAAAAATAAAGCCACAGTAAATTTCAAAACTGGACGTTTCGACAACATAGATTCAGCTGTCATCATCGGCAGTGTAAGCAAGGCAGCACAAAACTGAAAGCCCTCAGTTCTGTGTGGTCGAAGCGTCTAGTTTTGAGATTTACTGTGGCAAACTAACAACTCAGATGGCCGAGTTTAACAGCTCAGATGGCCGAGTGGTATAGAGCGTCTGTCTCTTGAGCTGTCGGGTCACTCCAATGACTTTAACATTGATATTCACAGCTTCCCTGCTTGACGCTCAGCATTAATGGGACAGTGTGGAGAACAAGCCGGCAAGTTTACTTGTTGTGCCGTTGGGAAAAGCACTTAGCGGGATTCCCCCATCTCGGTGTGGTAGACAGATGGCCGGCAACTCCTAAGCGAGCTCGTATAGCGCATTGATCGCTTTCTCGTGATAAGAGGATAAATATGCAACTAACTAACTAACTTTTTCCTCCTTTAGCTATTTTCGACCCATATTTATGTTATGACGAAATATAACCTTTACAATTCATCATGGTCTATGCAATATCGATTACTGTTAGGGAGTTACGTTCACAGAATTCAAAAAAATGCATCGACTCAAAAAAGTAACACGTGGTGCACATGCTATTGAGAGGAGTAAAAATGATTTTTCGAAACAACAGCTGTTTTTATTTGAAGTGTTAACAACAAGATGGATTAAAGTTTGGTTGCTTAACCAAATCTTGCCCAAAAAATTTGTTACTCAAGCTGCTTGCTCCTAGAAGTGGTAGAGCTAAAAATAGTCACAGCGTATTACAATATTAGAAAAAGAAATACTGTAACTGTAAGAAAAAAAAGGACAATTCAGTGATGAAGAGTTATCATGTAGCGTTGAACCAGTTCTACTATTGCAATTAATATCAGCCATCAGGATAAACTTAACTTTCGCTTTATGCCTTGGACTGCATTTCTAATTCATAAGCGTGAAAATGAACTATTGCTTATACCTGAAAATTTCAAATAATGAAGTAGGACCTACTTGTTTATTATGCAGAAAAGCGACAATAAAATCTGTTACATCAACTTGCAATTGTGGAACATTCAACTTAAACTCAGATCAGATGACACAGCTCAGATGGCCGAGTGGTATGGAGCGTCTGTCTCTTGAGCTGTAGACTCGGGTTTGATTCCGAGTCGGGTCAAACCAATGACTTTAACATTGGTATTCACAGCTTCCCTGCTTGACGTTCAGCATTAATGGGACAGTGTGGAGAACAAGCCGGCAAGTTTACTTGTTGTGCCGTTGGGAAAAGCACTTAGCGGGATTCCCCCATCTTGGTGTGGTAGACAGATGGCCGGCAACTCCTAAGCGAGCTCGTATAGCGCATTGATCGCTTTCTCGTGATAGGAGGATAAATATGCAACTAAATAAAATGAAATGAATAAAGAATGATCTCATGAGAATAATTTACTACTGTATTAAAGCAGCGTTCGTGCTGGATATCGATTATCACGTCAAGAAGTCTCGAGTTGGTGTTTTGTCGTTTTTGACGCCATTTTGTTCTGTTGTGTGTTAGATTTCTCTCTAATCATGCAATATTAACCCATTAAAGCGTCAGCGATTGTATATGCCTAACATAGCCTAATTACGAAGATGCAAGTTTTAAACAAAGATTTGCCAACACTAAACACCTTTTTTTTCTCGGATTATTACAGGTCAAAGGTGCGTTGAAATTTTTTTGCTGCATTTTGGCATCCTGGAGTAGGCAGCGTCTAATTTTCCTTTTTTCATCGTTTCCTGATGAAACCTAGCAGTTTGAAGCAGTATGTTTAGGTGAAAGCTTTTTATTTGGTTTAATAAGCTTTAAAGGTGAATCAAATTTTCCAGTAAATTTAGTTAAATAGTAAATCAAATTAATCTTTGTTATACTTGCGGTATTACGCCGAAGCGTACAACGAATGACGGGGTCCGTCTCCGCGGCTTAGCGCTTGAGCAACACAGCTCCAAAGAAATGTTGCAAACGTTGCGAGCCGTTGGCGACACTGCGCTTAATTTGACCGAACCCCAGACCTCCCGCAAGGATAGCGATGCTCATCACAACTGACCTAACGGTAAAAATACATACAGCAAACTAAAAACAGCCACCAAAAATTTGTTAACATATCTAGTTCCTCGTAAGGATTAATTGCTTCTGTTTTACAGCAGCCACATCCCATTCAAATAACGCTTGGCGAAAAGTCTTTGCTTAAGGTAAGATATGGGTATTGATAAACTTAATAGTACAGCTAGTAATCCGTTTAACAATAATATACCAACCATTTCCCGAAGTATGATCTCCTATAGGTCCAGTAGGACTTTCACACGTTCCACTCAACCAAGAATATGTATCTTCATTTTCATCTACATTTTGAAATCTACACGGATCTTTGGAGAAGTAAACAAAAAAATCACATTTTCGAGCTGAAACAATTAAAGAAGTAAATGCTAATTTTAACAAAAACTATGTTGTTATATTGTAAATTGCAAAAACACTTATCTCTTACTTGAATAAACGCAGTTGCCAGGATATACTTCAATATCATCTATGCCTAGATTGTATGTTTTGTTTCGAATATATCCTTCCCAATAGAACTGCACATTCTGGAAAAATACAATGCAAATTCTATAATAATCGCAAGCGTGGAAGTGGGTAGAATCAACTTAAACATTACCTACTGTAATATCATTGGGACAAGGTGTAAGCGTAACGAAAGCGAACAAAAAAGAGTCAGAGTATGTTTGCGGCAAATTCTGTTCTGAGGGTACAGTACTCGAAGTAGTTGAGTTAAACTTGTAGCTTGTACATTTGCACAACGTATAATACTTCGCTGGAGTTCTGACAAAACAACGTCAATCACTAAAAATTCTCACAAATCACATGAAAACATAGTGTGCTGTAGTTTTGCATGAGTTTTGAATATCTTTTTACTCCAAGTTTGATACGCTTTCGATAATAAGTGCATACTTGCTTGTTTTTGGAGATTTTTCTGGATTAGTCTCGTTATTGTGCATAGTTGATCATTATAAATATGGGGCGCCGTTTGGAAAAAAACTATTCGTTTTGTGAACCATGTTTTTTGAGCTTATTTAGACCATAATTTGTCCGATATGTATGGGGCACCATTTGGAAAAAACTATACGCTTTGTGAACCATGCTTTTTGAGTCTAAACAAGCTCAAAAAAACGGTGAATTTGTCCGATATATAAGTCGGAAATATCCGACTTGTTTTGCTTGTGTTTTTTGTTTTACTTGTTTTGCGTGTGTTTTTTGGTCCGACTTAAAGCACAATTTGTCCGATATGTAAGTCGGATATTTCCGATGTATATATCGGACTAATTATAGTCCAAATAAGCTCGAAAAACAGGGGTCACAAAATCGTTTTTTTCCAAACGGCGTGTGGCGCGCCATTTGGAAAAAAACGATTTTGTCCGACTTATTTTGCGCGTGTATTTTGGTCCGACTTAGAGTACGTTTTGTCCGATATATAAGTAGGACTTTTCCAATACACATATCGGACAAACTATGGTCTAAATAAGCTCAAAAAACATGGTTCACAAAACGAATAGTTTTTTTCCAAACGGCGCCCCATATATAACCAACCACCATTTTTCCTTATTTCAACGTTTAAAGGTCTGTTTACAGTAAATGCGATTTTAATCCGATTTGTTGTCACACGAAATTTCGTCCAATTTTTGACGCGGTTGACAGAAATACCTTCCACACAGTTCAAACCCCAGCTATTTTGCTTTCTCTCAGTTGTATTGCAAAATAGGGTACCTTACGATTGTTTCCTGGAATGTCGCGTAAAGTGACGTATCATTACGTCATAACCTTCTAATTATTTTGTAGCCTACGTCAATCGACGTACCAAAAATCGTATCATATTGTGTGTAGACACACCAAGCTTAGCCAGCAGTTCTCACAATCGACAACTATCAACATACATACCTCAACGTATGATTCGTGATCGTCATCGGGCGAGTAGTGAAAACTATGCTCTTTCCATCGCACAGCTTGGTTTGTAAATTTTTCCCACAGCAGTTTTCTTATTCCATATTTATTGTTTTTTCTTTTTTCAAAGGCATAAATACGCAATCCACCCACGTAATTTCCGTACAAGCTATAAGAGAATTGAACGCACAACTTGTTTTCACGTTTAAACCAAGGAGTACGAATAATAGCGTTGTCTCCGAAGTTAGCTTTTGGTGATGCTTCCAAGTAAAGATACATATCTACATGCAAACAATCAAATGTATAAAGGCCAATGCATTTCTATTGTTCTCATATACTTCGGTAAGCTTTAGATGAGTTCGCAGAGACAAATTAAATGATATTGGCACCATTTTTTATGTACTAAACGATTGTACACATCGGAATGGGTGGGTGTGACCGCGGTTTATGAGTTTTTTTTAGTGCGTAATAAACAATCATGACTACACATTTAGTTTGTAACTCGTATAGTAATTGTGATTTCAAACCATGGTAAAATTTGCTGAAAAGCTGGGCTCCACTTGAGATACAACTGACAATTGTATGAGCTTGGAACTGTACCACCCTCACCTGTTCCCGTTGCAGTTGTCCTTGTATTTATTTGAAAATCCAAGTCATCCAAAGTGTCTTGAGTCATTCCACAATAGTCAGAATCAAACTTGCACTGAAATTCAGTGACGTAGTTGGATGGAGAAATAATAGGAACTGCAGGTGCAGTTGGAATTGGAGGCGGAGGACTTCCTTGAGTTGTAACTACACGGGAATGTAATAATGATAATTTACAAATTATATATACATATCTATACGTACATGAAAATAGTTTGATCTCCTCAAAAAATACTTACGATAACATATCTTAATTTTTTTGGCGACTATCTTTCGATGTTTGAGTTGTATTAAGATTTTTATGTAGCGTGGTATCACTGTAACAGCTTCATCGCCTTTGACAATAGTTGCCAGCCATCTATTTCGGAGTTGGATCAATTACAATTGTAATTGCTTTTGGACATAATTAATTACATTTTTTTGTGATTGTAATTATAACTGTAATTGAGATTTTTTAATTTTATGTGTTTGTAATTATAATTAAATATTTTAAAAAATTCTGGTTTGATTGCATCTCCTTTTTTTCTTTTATCCAGTTCCCGGAACTCCTTTATCTGACGTTATTTTATATACACTCCTTTTCTTGAGCACTATCATCAATCAGCTTTTCACATGTTAATTCTTGCTCTTTTCTGCTTGTTTTCGATATAGTTTTAGCAATACTTTTCTCGCGTATTCAACACGAATTTAATTGCAATTTAAGTTTTTCAACACAACGTAATTGTAATGGAATTGAAAAATCGTGAGGTGTAATTGTGATTATAATTACAACTGATCTGTTTAGTTTAAATTGATCCAACTCTGATTCTATCTACCACTCCAAGATGGGAGAAATCCCATTAAGTGCCTTTTGCAAAGGTACAGGTAAGCTCGTCGGCTTGTTCTCCAACCTGCCTTTCAACGCTTTAATGCTGATGCTGCTTGTTCGACACCAGCCTACGAATATTCTTTAATAAAAAATAAACGCTCAAAGCACCGTACATAATTTTAAAAGGCTTGATAATATAGTATTATTTACCAACACATAAAACTCATTCAAAATTGGAGAACTTACACAGAATCAATTAAGGCAGCGGTTCCCAATTGGGGTTGCTCGCACCCCCTAGCGGTGACGGCTCGTGACCATTTTAGACGGGTAGGCTGCATGACTAGAAAAGCTGGCCCATACTCGCTCTGAAATGAACAAAACTCTCTATTTCACTAGCAGAGTAAAAGGCTTTAGGCTATAGACAAATTTAGGTACACTGGCAGGTGTCCCATGAATTATTATTATACTAAACGATTTTTTTTATCATACCGCTGTACCAGCAGCTGAGTTTGCGAGTAGTCCTACCTGTAGTCTAGGTAACATGCACTGCTAGTCTACATAAGCAAACACAAGTTTGGGTATTAAACAAGTCTTTCTATTTAGATAGACTGCCGGTACTCTACTACCGTACGAAGTCAACTAAGCCTAGTGGGCAACAAATAAGCTAGTCTACAAACCTAGCTAAACCGTGGTATCGGTCAATCAACAGCTTAAAAGTGCTTTTTCAAGCAATCTATTAGCTCAAATAAGTTAAGTCTTCTAGCCTTTACCGCTAGATTACAAGCTTAAACGATAAGCTACCCGTACCATCCGTATCTTTCATTGAACTCAGTATCTCGATATAATTGCAACCAAAGTCCGTGTAACTCACGTATAAGTTGAGCGCATTATTCTTCACATTGTTAAGCGACAATGGAGCAAAAATGTGTCCAAAAAGACAATCGCCTGCTTATCTTGCGTAATGTAAAAACGCTTGAAAGTGCGACAAAAAAGGTCATAACTTCGATTATGCTAGTTGAATTTAAAAATCTTAACTGCATCATGAAGCTCTTGACTTACGCTATCGTTTAAAACAAATTTCAAGAAAATTGGTTGTGTTTTAGACACTCTACATTGTAAATAATTTGGACAGAGATATAAATTTTTGTAGCGGCTTTTTAACTAATAGCATTTCTTGTCACTTTAAAACATAAATATAGGACAGATTTGCAAAGAGTTAATTTGATTCAAATTAAATAGGTTCAATCACAAAAATTTAAACTTCATCATGAAATTAGGCGGGCTATTGGTCGTGGTTTGTCAAACCCTTAAAATTTTTTCGCTTGAAAATGATTGCGTAAATTGTTATAAACCTCATGTAAAAGAAAGCTTCACTGTATAGAACTAAATTTTTACAACCATGTTAGATTAATAGTATGGTTGTTAACTTCTGTCGTGCTTCACCCTTGGGCTTTGGACCATTTGTTAAACGAAAAATTCAATAAGCAAAATTCAAGCGGGAAAAATATATCGGTATATTTTACTTTTTGATTTCACTGTTTCATATTCACTAACATAGGTCTACGTCGTTTCATGGCCGCAGCTTCTTGATTTTCAACTCCTGGGCTTTTAAAATTAAATATTGTGGGCCAGAATAAAATTAACTAGGGGCTCGTTTCACTCATGGTCTAAGGGTGAAACATGACAGAAGTTAACAACTTCACTCCAATCTACCATGGTTGTAAAAACCTAGTTCTATACACGAACAGTGAAGCCTACTTTTACATGAGGTTTAAAACAATTTACGCAATCATTTTCTTGCAACAAATCTTTAAAGGCTTGGAAAACTACGATCAATATAGCTATAGGCTACTTTCATATTGAAGTTCAAATTTTTGTAATTGAACCTATTTAATTTGAATCAAACAATAACTTTTACTTTTTGCAAATCTGCGCTATATTTCAAATCAAATCAAAAAATCAAATCTTCATGATACTCGCGGTATTACGCCGAAGCGTGTAACTAGTGGCGCGGCCCATCTCCGCGACTTAGCGCCTGGGCTACACAGTTTCGAAGAAACGTCGCAACGGTGGCGAGCCGTTGGCGACACTGTGTCGATTTGACCGGCCCGGTAATCGAACCCCAGACCTCCCGCACCGTTAGCGTGCGCTTAGCAACTGAGCTTACCGGCCGTTGCCTTGCGCTATATTTATGCTTTTAAAATAGCAAGAGATGCTGCTAGCGTAAAAATTGCTTCAAAAATTACTAAGTATGTCCAAATTATTAACCATGTAGAGTGCTTAAAACGCCATCAATTTTCTTGCAATTTGTTTTAAACGATAGCTAAAATCAAGAGCTTTACGATGCAGTTGAAATTTTTAAAATCAAACGAGGATAACTACAGTTATCACTTTTTTTGTAACACTTTCAAACGTTTTTACATTATAAAAGATAAGCAGGCGATTGTCTTTTTGAACACATTTTTTGCTCCATCGTCTCTGCTCCATTCCTGTCCGCGCAACTTATACGAAGTTGTACGGACTTTGATTGCAACTAATGTAGAGCCAATCTCTAAGCTTTACACCTCAATGAGCACCAAAAACACTACTTTGACACAGCCTTAACACGTCTCATTGAACCTAATTCAAAATGTGATAAAGCATTGATGACGTTATAAACTACAGAGTTAGTTCTCGCTACGAAAGGCTGTAGCAGCAGAAAAGCATTTTACGTGTTCCATTTTTCGTAGAAAAATTATTTTTTTCAAAAAAAAAATATTGTCGATAATTGTGTAGATAAGGATAGATAAAAAATTTGTGCTTTCTTAAAAAAAAAATTAACGAGATGAAAAACTGGGTAAGCTGCAGTCTTTTTTGCCTCCACTACGAGCCGCCCCTGCCCTCTAGGAGAGCGAGAAGAGACTTTGGGGATGCGAGAAGAACTTGCCAATTTTACCGCTGGTAAAAAGTATCGTCGATCCTCTCTAGCTGTGTGTTTGTGAAATGAGCCAGTGTGCGATTGAATGTGTCCATTGTCTATGTTTGTGACGTTGCTTAACGTCTGTCATAACATTCATTGTCTTTTCCTTGTGTTTTGTTATTCATGTCTGCGTCTGACTCTTGTTCAGTTTCAAATTGCAAGAGAGCAAATAAATTGTGAGTTGCTGGTTGGGCTAAATTAAGGGAGTAGTTTGGGGTAGGGAGATAAGGTTAACTGCCAGGTATGTGAGAGTAGTTAATTTAACAGCTGTTTTTTGTTTTGTATTTGAATAAGGGGAATACGGCAAGTCTTTAGAATTGAATAGGTAAAATGTTGTAAAATATTGCAGTAACCGGCTTTGTTAGTCTAATCTGGATTTAGTTTGCCTTGGAGGCAAAGTGGGGTGTAGATTCCGTTTTGGTGAGTCAATTTATGCAACTGTAGTTTTGGTACAGCGGTAGCTATCTCTTTTTCTCCAGTTCTCTGCTAGTTTTGTTTTACAGTAGTTCTTGTACTGGTGATTATTTTTTTTATTAATTCTTTCGCGGAATTTGCGGCAGTTGTTATTAGCAAGTTATAATCAGGGATTATTATAATTCAATTTTTGCAAGGGGTGCGAGAATGATTTGTCATTGCCGAAGGGGTGCGGGCTTTAAAACGAATTGGGAACCACTGAATTAAGGAGTGGTTGAGGCTACAAAACAAAATACTACTTTAACGCACGAACTAAACGTTGCATATCAGCAAATTACAATAAAACAAATTAAATAAATCAAAGCTCAATCTCTAGGTAGTATTGGACTCTATTGCTTACAAAAAGACAAACTATACCTTCTTGAAAAGTAGCCTGAAATCCAGTCGCTTCAATGTTTGCATTCGAGGTAAAGATTATAAACATACTGTTTCCTGTGCTGGTAATTGTTAAGTTTTGTATTCTTCCACAAATCCTCCGAAAAACCGATGCATTTGCATTTATACCATTGTGTAAAATTACTGCATCCAGCTGACATAATGTTGAATCTAGACAACAGTGTTTACCAAACTGAACGGCTAATCCCTAAATTAGATGCTTTGTCTTAACTAGTCCCTAGGTTTGGAATAAAATTCCACGACATAGCGTCGATGATAACAAATAGTTCGGCAGTTGCTTGACGATTTAAAAAACTAGTAAGACTGCTTTTTAACGTTTCAGCATAGCTGATTATGGACAACGTAATAATCTGTCACAATAAGAAACGGTACTATTTTCAAAGCAAAATTAAATCTTTATTATAATTGCGGTATTACGCCAAAGCACATAAGGTACTCAGCCCGAATAAGGCCCATCATTTTGATTATTTAAAATAACGCGAATAAAAATTCAAACAAGTTAAGATTTTTGGATTAGTTGCAATTTTAGAGCATTTTGGCACAATTTAAAACCAATTTTATTAGCGTAATGATCGTAGATTTGGAGTGTTAAACCGATTAGAGAAAGGACTGCGGCGGGTCTTAAAAAGGCAACACGGTCTTAATATGGCCCACCCTATAAAACTCGATTTTTGAAGCCACAGAAAAAAGAAAAGGACAGGCAGGACTAACAAATAAACGGTTGCTAACTAACAAACAAACAGGTAACAAACAAACTGCTCCATTAAAAGTGCCGTATAAGTTGATATTTGTTTAAAGTTGTGAGCGGATTGACCAATTTAGAAGTGAACCCAATTCAAAAACCCCTAACATATTTCATTGTGCTATTTTACTAATAACTTATTAATACATTATTATCTTAGTTTAGTCTTTAGCTTGCAGTAAGTAAAGACATGTCAAATGCGTAATAAGACCCACACCTAAAGATAAAGGGCCTTGTTAGGGCTACCTTGCCTAACCAACTAAAACAAAATCCGCCGACGAAATACAAGCAAGAACAGCTAAACTCTCAGTGGACACAGAAAGTTGAAGTAGAAGCTACGTCATAAAATTCCAACAATCTTTTCAGCAGCTATAACTTACCAGTTATCCAGACTGATCTCGCGTTTAATGAAAACTTTCAACAGCAAAATTGGAGGTCCGCAACTAAGATCCCACTGCATCGTAACTAAGCAACTAAAAGCAAGACAAACTACCTACGAGTTGCACGTGATTATGCTAGGCGACGAAATAATAGAATTTGTTCCGCACTGCTGGCTACGGTTTTTGAAATACTTACGATGAGTCTTATTAGGGCACGGGCCTTATTTAGGTTGGGTACCTTAACAAGTTGGGGGACTCAACGCCTGATGGACAACACGGCTTAAACTGCAAAAAAAGAAAACAGCAACACAACTGTGGCGAGAAGTAGACGAAACGGCGACAATATGACCAATTAATTCTGTTAAACCCCAAAATAGAATCCCAGACCCCCCGCACCGATAGAGTTATCATAACCACTACGCCATTCAGGCGGTTGTTGGCTGACTAAGTGCAAAGCATTTGCTTACTTTCAAGATCGACGTCTGTAAATGACACTTCCACAAATCGTCCTGGAGGAACAGTGATGTTCCACGTACAGTGTGCTTCAGATGGGTAATGTTTCGAATGTAAGGGACTTTGAAATGAGCCAGAAACTTCATTCACAAAGTCTTTACCACATCTTTTATACGTTCCATTACCTGCACAAATATTGGTGTTACAAACTTTAAAAAGTATAAAATGTTTATGTTCTGTCATCTGCTGCTGATTGGATCATCGTAATTGCTATTTTACCTCTGTGATTGAGGCGAATAAATGCTAAAGTAGTCATTCAGAAAAAAACTTGGGTTATCCAAACATTGCATGAATTATTGTGGCACCAACCTTGATAAAGGTAGTATTGGAGACTACCAATGCAGATCATGTATCTCAAGCATTTCTTGCTTCTGTTTATGGTTTTATGATTGTCATCGTACGATGCATTTACCAAGGTAAAATTTAGATAACACACCTACACTGCGAAGTTTCTTGGTGCTATTCCCACCCAAACTTCGGGTAAATGAAAGAATTGCTCAAACAAATCTCAACAAAAACCAAAATTGTTGGGTAGTTTTACAACATCCAAAGTTCGGCGCAGTAGTTAAAGACAGCGCCAGCGGTGCGGTAGGTCTAGGGTTATACTCCTAAAGCGATTAAATCGGAGACAGAGTCGCCACCGCAGCAACTTTCTTTTGGAGCTGTTGCTCAAGCGCTAAGCCATGGATTTGGGCCCCATCATTGTTGAGCCTCACAAAAGAATTAAATAAACCAAATGTTCCGCAATTCTATGTCAAGGGGAAGTTATGATTTACAGTCGTATGAGAATTAGTGTTGTCTTGCACATCCGCTTGCCTGGTCGCACAGTATGAATATGTACAAACAACGATTGCACTCTTAGGGTTATACAGATGTTCTGCTTCTATTGGATAAAACATGTAATTAGATTTGCGGTCACTGCAGTTACACGCTTCGGCGGGCGAAAGATAAAAGATTCGGTTTTTTAGTTGATGCAGTACTTACTGCAATCATAGTAGTATTTAACTTCTTCAATATCATAAGGACTTAAATTATATCGAAAGCCGACTTGTGGTTCCGGATTTCTTTTCGGATAAATCTGAAGCAATATAAAAAGAAAATGGAAATACCTATCAATGCTTCTTTGTGATTCGACTTGACAAATACATTTAAACAGTCACAAGAAAGACGTGTTATTTACCAGCAATTTTTGGAAAGCTCCTTGAATATACAATACAACATTGAATTGACATACGGTGCTGTGCAAAAGTTTAAGACCACTATCAATAATATGGTATATATGGAAATAATCTAACTTGTTCTATAACAGAGCACTTAATTACGTAATATTTTAGATTATTGTATGAAGAATGCCCTTTTTGAACTTGGTAAAGCAATTTCAGATTAAGTTTGATTTTCATATGCTGGTAACCAGCTGGTATTAATTTTCAACCCCCCTTAAAAATGGGAAAAATGGGCAAAAAACGTCTATTTTGGCAGAAAAACGAGCTCAGATAAACCTACTAGGTGAAGAGGAATATGCAGAACGTCAAATATTCATCAGAATAGGGGTCAGCAAAACTGCTGTGCATCAAGCAATAGCCAAGTTTCAAAAGTATGGCCTTTATACGGACAGGAAGAAGGGTGAGAGACCCTTAAAAACCAGCAGTAGAGATGACCACATCATCAAAAAGATTGTAGTGCGATCTCCGTTGTGTTCTAGCAAAAAAATCCGTAAGGAACTCCTTCAGGCAGGTGTCAATATCAGTCCATCCACGGTCTCACGTCGATTAAACATGAATTTTGGTGTAAAAGCTTGCGAACCAGACCCAAAACTTTTTTGATGATATGGTTATCTCTACTGCTGGTTTTTAAGGGTCTCTCACTCTTCTTCCTGTCCGTATAAAGGCCATACTTTTGAAACTTGGCTATTGCTTGGTGCCCAGCAGTTTTGCTGACCCCTATTCTGATGAATATTTGACGTTCTGCATATTCCTCTTCACCTAGTAGGTTTATCTGAGCTCGTTTTTCTGCTAAAATAGACGTTTTTTGCCCATTTTTAAGGGGGGTTGAAAATTAATACCAGCTGGTTACCAGCATATGAAAATCAAACTTTACCTGAAATTGCTTTACCAAGTTCAAAAAGGGCATTCTTCATACAATAATCTAAAATATTACGTAATTAAGTGCTCTGTTATAGAACAAGTTAGATTATTTCCATATATACCATATTATTGATAGTGGTCTTAAACTTTTGCACAGCACTGTAAAGCAGTCAGTAAAAAGCTGCTGACATTGAATTACAAAATGGCGTATATTCCTAACAAACGATAAAAACATAAATATATCAATCTGATATTTTTCTTATCTTACCTCCATAGTTTGTAAGAACTTATAAATTGCTTGATTGTGCAGGCTATAGTGCATGATACTGGTATAATCATAGATCACTAAATTTGTTGTGTCATTGTATTTATGAAAGTTAGAATTCCATTTTTCTAAAAAATACAAGTCAACTCAGACTTTACCTCCTCTGGCAAGTAATCTATAACTACCATTGGCTAAATTTCTAAAAACTGTCAATGTCAATAATATAAATTATTGCTTCAAATTCAATGAGGAGGTCTAATACTCATGAAACCAGTTCGCTCATTTCCACCAGGGTTTAATTTTTGTAATTTTGTTTGAAATAAAAACACGTGCGAGGCTGCTGGCAGCTGCATTAAAACGTCACTGACTATCTACAAAATTATGATCTATTACTTTTCATCAATCAAAATACGGTATAATTGAAATCAAATTTCTCGTTGTAACAGAACAACAAAAAATTTACATTTGTTATGCTTAGGCATCAACTTTCCAGTTGACTAAAGAACTTACTAAAATCCACATTTTCATAAATCACTCTCACATATTGATCTCGATCGCTTCGGGATTGTTCATGTTCAAATCCAATCGCATGCATTAACTCATGCAAAATGATTCCTTTTTGGATACAGTAATCAACATGGAGAAATAAGCTTTGATTAACTCGTCCTTGTCGACCCACGAACGACGAACATCCTCTGCAAATAAATAAATCAATGAATAATAATATCAACTTCATTTCTTAAAAGTATAGCTCTCCAAATTCTTTTTGGACAAGATTATTCTGTTTTGGTTTTCCTCCTGCAGAGCCTTTCGGCGAAACAGCTTGTTGGTTACTTGTTGATTAAATCTCAATAAGTTTAACTTGACTGCTCTATCCTTCCAAAATCTGGAGAAGTTTAGCTTGACTTGGCAAAGTCGTTCTGGGACTCTTTGTTGGTTGTTGCCTGTACTGACCAATCAGGCCCAAGTTATATTGAACTCAGTCTATCAATTCAAGTTTATTATGTTAGAATCTTTATCAATACTTTCGTAACAATAAAATTGTGTGATCTGCTAGTGCGTTATGCAAAAACATACCTCCAACGTCGACTTTCAATGAAAAGCGATGATTGGTTCTGAACCGTGTTTGGAACGAATCGAATGCAAGTGTGGTTTGCAAAAACGTCGAACCCTTCATTTATTGTTGCTCGATGCTCGGAAGCTGCGGTCAAATTGCTTTGATTAACTTTAGTCGTATAATGGAGAATTAACATAACGTACAGTATTCTTCATCAAGAATGTAAGGAACATAGACAAGTCCGTCGTTGCTTTTCGACCATTTTGTTCCACGGGCGTTCCGAAACTGCGAAATGATATTTTAACCTGTGATTATTCCTGCTTTTCTTTGCGTTTTTAAACAATTTTCATTAATTTTTTTTCAATTTTCTTGTAAAAATAGATTGAATAGAATAGGATTAGGCCTTTTACGATACACAATAAAATGAGTATATGTTACCAATGATGGTATGTATATAGTATCTGGACCAACAAGTGTCTCGTATAAACTACCACCACTTACTGGGTTAAGTATAATGTCACCTTCGTAAAGCCGGTTGGTCATGTTCACACCTGCAAAGAATGCAATGCTGCTCATTTATTCAAAAAGTGAAGTTATTATGATTGTAAGCCTAACTGTCTCAGAAAACTTCGGAATACTTGAACATTGGACAAGATAATTAGTTTTGTACTGCCCTTACACAGCTGATCTTGAGAGCTGAATCCATGTTATCGAAAGGTCCTCTTTAAGTATTAATGAGGCTTTATTTTTCCTTTTTAACGCAGAAAATTTAAATGCTTTCCCATGGTAAAATTTAAGGTAGGCCTACATGTACAAGTATATACTAGTGAACCCTGCTTGAACTGTTCTTGATTTTGTCAATTCGAGATTCGAACCCTAATTTATCTCTATGGGGAGGTAAAGACAACCTTAGGCTTGTTGCTTGGTTTGGTTCGATAACTTTTGACCACGTAGGCGTAACATTTATGTGCTAAATCGCGAATCAAGTATTTTTATGCACATTTTGTTGGGTTTCTTTTCAATTGTTTTCATTTGATAGAGTATCAACGTACACCTGCTATAAAAACTTTTCATTTGCTTTGTATTACTAAGTTTTTCATTTTTTTGAGCTAAAAATTTAGCTCTTCAGCCCTCAAATTTCACAAAAACTGTATCCACAGAAGTTGCAACTCTAAAATTAGGACATATCAAAAAAAAAATCTTTACAAAAAGTTATTAAAAAGCATGCTGGGAAATAAATTTACGTTGATTGGCTTCAAGGATTTCATCAAACACAAACTTTTTTGCTTGAATTTTGTTTATACGGTCATGGTTTGTAATTCCATTTTGAGATAGGTCTATTTTCCCAATCTGGAGAGTTTTCGCTGTTCCTAACAAAAAAACAGCAAGTATTACGACAAAAATTATTTGAAAATTTTCAGTTTATTGCGTAAAAATATTTCCTGCCGATTTTCTATAACAACACTAAAAAATTTCGTACTCTAGGCCTACTAAACTTCGTATGGTTTTTTGGTAATTTAAGCAGAAAAGCGGCATTGTAAATTTTATTGTATAAATTTCATTATCAATGAAGTTAAAATAATACGTAAAAATATCGGAGCGAGTACGACAATCAAAATCTTCAATACACCAGCGGTATTCCGCCGAAGTGTGTAACGAGTGGCGAGGTCCATCTCCGCAACTTAGCCACTAGGCAACACAGCTCCGAAGAAACGTCACGGTGCGATAATCAAATTCGTAGGCTATTTGTATTTGCAGTGCACGAGCTGAATATTCTTTTAGCCGAAACAGACTATTAAATATTTTTTTAGTATTAATTTTTTATACAATTGAATTAGAAATTAGGTAATTTGGAGATCAAAAAAATTAAAATTTTCTATATTCACAAGTTAAATCTGCTGATATCCCCCCTAAAACTGTTTTTTAAAGAAATTTTAAACCAAACAAAAGAAAAGGATTATTGATGATGCAGTTTCATTTACAACACGGTTAGTCTCACTGAAACCTAAATATTAACATAAATAATGTTTACTTACCGTAACTGAAAAAAACTAAGAGAAGCAGTAATTTCACAATACTTTGCAGCATTTTAAATATTCTACGAAATTGTGAACATGCGTTAAAAATATGCAAAGCAGTCCCACTTAGATAGGACATTACATTAAAGTTACTGCATTAAAAAACAGAAACACTTTTCATAAAGTTTTAGAAATTTAAATTGTAGCGATTACAAACTCGCTACTATGTAGTGGCTTAACAAATCTGCTAAAAAAATTTAATACCAAGTTTCTAGCTTTATATTTTGCCGCTAAGGTATCCGCCGAAAGGGATTTGCTTCAAGCAGTCCTTCAAGCAGATACAGCTCCTAAACATAGTATTTGCGATTGCAAACGTTTATATATGCTCTTTTTATCATAAAAAATGAAACGTTGGGATTTTTGAAAAAGCAGCTATAAGCAAAATATGTAAAAGATTTCAGGAAATCACGGATTTATCAAGTGAACGATCGTGTAACTTACATGGACATAAGGCCAATTTTTCCTTAGTACTATGACCGCGTTATTGATTGTTGTAATCAAACAGTTTTAATCAATAGTTTGCTGCATGACAAGGCGCACGAAATTCCATATTAAACAACAAACAAAAAGTTGAGCCGGACGTGCTTTAAGTGGTTGGTGATTAGTTTTTGCAAGTGAAACTTTAGGCAAGTTTCGTTACACTGAGGTACAGTATCAAAAAAACAATACTTAGCAGCTACGTGAAATTATATGCGTATTTCATAGATACATCACTTGTGGTTGCAACTATAATAATCTGGGTATTGCAACTATTTTGGATGTAACGCATGCCCACTCATGTTTTTTCAACTCCTCTTCTATCTGCATGCATTAACGTTACTTAATCTTCTGTTGCTGCCTCTTCTGTTGTGCCTTTGTTACAATTCTTCCTTCTTATATTTTGTTGTACCGTTGTTAAAATTCTTCTTTCTTATATTCTTCATCTTTATTGCGCTGCTAACAGCGCGGAAATAAAAGACACTACAACCACTTCGTATCTAAGACAGACATGTATACTGTACTTTAGCTTGGGCAAGACAAAAACTCGTGTATAAGCCCATGATACATAAACTATTGTACGTATGTTACTAACACTATTGTATGTTACTTACACAATATAGCACATTAGCACCTACGAATTGGCCTATGTTATATGCATTATTGAATGCTATTTTTATTGGTAATTCCAGTATCATTTAGGGATTTATGTGTGAAGATCTAACACATGTCTTATACAAGTGTGAATAACTGTAGTAATTTTCTAATCATTTTACTGAAGATTCAACAGTAATGAAGTGAGACTACAAAGTGAGATTGCTCGAAAATAATTAGCAAAATTACGGCCAGAGCAAAATTTTGGTGTAGGCTTTATCGCTAACGCAGAGTTGTCAACGGGCCGAAAATGCTGAGCACGACCCGAACCCGATTTTTTAAGCCCGAACCCGACCCGAGCACGAATCCTAATTTAGCAGCTAATCTGAGCCCGATTTAAACCCGAAATCAAAAACATCACTTTAAATTTTTAAAGAAATTTTAATGAAAAAGAAAATGAATTTTACCCACCCACAGTCACCTCAGTTACGAACAGCAATATTTATACCAAGTGTTCCCTTTGTTTCATTCCAGGAATTACGAAAACCCTGTCACTCACTGAAAATCTCGATTTTGCTCCGGCGTCCGGCCCGATTGAAGCCCGAAAATTTTTTAACATCCAAGCCCGACCCAAAAGGTCAGAGCCCGATTGATCAAAATTGACAACTATGCGCTAATGAGTAGGCTTACCTACTATTTTTTATCAAAACCAGTTTCAATTTTAGCAGTAAAAAAAAAAAAACATTCGATAAATACACCGTGTAACACAAAGTTTGTCTTTGGGTTAAAACTATTATTTTCTAATTTATTGTAACTAAGGAAGTGCAAATCAGCATTCTAGGAGTTCAAACTTCGGTTTTGCGTTCAGGAGATCAATTTTTTGTTTTCGCTAGTTTTCAAGCAATTGCACTATATACATGCAATATTACGAAAGCATTAACATTGTTTTTTTTTCAGATTTGGAAAGAGACTTCGCTTTCATGCATTAATATAAAACAGAGTTTGGTAAAAAAACTGTAATCATTAGGCATACATCATATTTTCAGCTTTTAATTCGCTGCGGCAACGAAACTCTAAGCCGCATTTTTCACAATTTTCTTTAGAAAAAAGGAAACGTTAAACCGGAAATTGCTCACATATTGGCAAAATTAAACACATAGTGGTAATTCACGGGCCGACCACTTAGGGACCAAGCTAAAGCATTGCAGAGAGAAGGTGTCAAACTCGGTAATAAGCTAGAGAAAGCACTGTCAAAGTCATAATATAAACTGCTATTACCGTAAATCAAAATTACGGAAACTAATAAATAGCTCAGATGGCCTAGTAGTGGATGGAGCATTTCAAGCTGTAGACTCGAACTCCGTTGTGAGTCGAGTCAAACCAAAGACTTGTAGCAGCTTTCCCGCTTGACACACGAACTATTGCACAGAACAAGCCTGCATGTTCACTTGTGCCCTTCGGAAAGGCACTTAATGGGACTATCCTATGTGTATATGGTGGAAGATGGCAGCTTGATTTGAAGATCTTAAGGCCATGCAAGGAAGCTTAAAAAGTAGAAACAACTGAAAAAGAAATTTTCTTGCGAGACTGCCGGTTGTACGTGAGATCGCTTTCACGCAGAAGATTCCAAATGTATTCGCCCATCATGTTTTTATTATATTGGCCTTTGTATTGTTCTTCCAAGTATTTCACATCTTGGTGAAACCTTTCACCTTGCTCCTCTGAGTAATCTCCCAAGTTATTCTTGAACTCGTCAATGTGCTAGTGAAGAATGTGAAGCTTTAGCGACATCCTGCAACCCATCTTTTCATATGCATTCACAAGTTCCTCCACGATATCTATGAAGTTAGATACCTTGCGATTTCCGAGGAAACCTTTCACCACAGAAACAAAACTTTCCCAAGATCTACTTTCTGCAACAGATAACTTTTCAAGAAAGCTATCAGACTCCATCAATCGCTTCACTTGAGGACACACAAAAATTCCACCTATAACTTTTGCTTCCGATAGCTGGGGAAACAATTCTTGAATGTGCTTGAACGCTTCGCCTTCTGGGTTCATCTTCTTTACAGACTGCTTTATGAGGCCAAGCTTAATGTGAAGAGACCGAAACAGCATTTTCTTCGCATCCACCAATGGTGCTATAGCTTCACGTTGGAAATGCCAACGTCGTAGCTTAATCTAAGAAGCCGGTTCCTTACTTTATGGTGGAGGGATGCATTTCGACTGTCCCAGAGACAGAGAAAACAAGGAAACTTGGTAAAGCCTCCTTGAAGGCCTATCAGAAACGCCACCATCTTGAAATCACCGATGCCACCATCTTGAATTATATATGAAATTCATAAATAAAGCAAAATTCTTTTTTATATATTACTGACACTGGGTGGTTGCTTGACTCGATGACCGCAGGGTCCATTCGCAACTTCCCGGTCGCCATACCCTGTACTTGTGTTGTATTAAGTTGCTTTTACCGTATAAACTGACTAAAGGTATGTTTTTGCGACGAAATAAATCTGTTCTGTTCTGTTCTGATGACATCCCACTCGTATTGAGCGTAATTTAATGCATGAAGCAGAGCTTTTACATTCTGATAAATCTCTTTCATAACTACGGAATGAGCCAAAGGAATGGAAGGGCACTGGTTGGTGTTGTGCAGCAAGACGGCTTTGAGGCTTCTTGACAAGCTGTCAATAAAGAGACGCCAATCAATGGTGTTGCAAGAAATTCCAATAGCTTAGAAAAGCCCTCTGACGTCATGACAATAGCACAACTCATCCTGTAAAGAGAAAAACCTGGAAAAATCGCAATGCCTCTTCCTCTGGGAAGTAATTCGCACCCCGTTATCAAGCAAGTCCCATTGCTTCAGCCGGCACACCAACAGCTCAGCATTCGAATTTGTCAGGGCCATTTCTCGAACGAGATCGTTGATGTTTTCTTGCTTAGGGTAATAGGGACATCGTACGTCTCGTGACCGCTGACGACGACGCACATCAAATGATGAGGATGGTTCGCCTTCTTCCTTCTGAGAATCTTTAGAACTTTTCACTGCTACCATTTGCTGAGCTTTTGTAGGTGGATTTGGCACAAGTTATGCGGCACCGGTGCAATGGAGGACGGGATGTTGGGGTATTCAATAGGAGGGGCGTTTTTCTCTTTTCTCCGTTTTGATGGGTCCACCATGCAGAAATAGCAGTCCTAGTGGTGATTGGAAGGTTCACGCCAGATGCGAGGGATGGTAAAACGCATGGCATTTTTTCCCCTCTTAACTAACCTTCTAGGGTACCGCGGTTGTACTCACATATGACTTGGGGTGCCCAGCGTTTATCCTGGTCGCCGACTGGCATGCTAAAATATGCATGGTAAGCTTCGGTTGCACGAATGCATTTGCTCAAACAGAGCTTTTTGGCTTTTTTTGCGAAAAATTCACCACACATGCAGCAAAATGAATCAGCTGAATATCTGCATCCACGGGAACTCAGAGCAAACTAAATCAATATTATCTTACACCATGGAAACTTAATTTAAACTCTGAAAATTAACAGTTGGTAGCAATAAAATCATCAAAGTAGATTACAAAAATAGTGCAAATATTGAATATATAGCAAAATCTAGAATTTGGCTTTTAAATAATGCAAAACCAAAGTTTCAAAGCAATGAATGTTATTTTGGTGGTCTTAGAATGCTAGCAAATCAGAATCTAGAAGTTATTTTCAAGAAACAAAGAAAAAAATTTTTTCGTTACACGGTGTTATTGCTTCCATTTATTATTGAAATAAAAAAATTTCCGCTTATATTTTTTTGCTGACACTCTCACCATAGCTCTCACTAAACTGTTTTTAATTGCTTTTTGCTATACTGGCCAAAAGCTGAATTTTACGTCATTAATAGGGTCATTTTTTTTTGACCTAAAAAAATATACTTTTGACTTTATTTTAGTAAAATTTTGAGTTTATTTTGACTTAACCGCTTCCGCGTATTATTTATGTCTTGTTGCACTTTATTAATTAAATATGTAAGTTGGTCACCAGAGCGGCAGTAAGTTGGCCAAATTTTGGCACAACCGCGCGATTGTTAATAGGTTGTATTAATGTTAACCACTCACAAAAAATCATGGCCAATCTCCCACTGAATTTACTGTATGCTCATTTGGGGTGAAACGTTTTGTGGTGATTATCCCTGCTAGGCAATTATTTTAAACAGCGAGTTACTGGTAATGAAGAATGAATAAAAGAGTCAAACGTCGTCACAGGAAATACTTGAAAATCATAATTGAGTCTAGGATAAGAAATATCTACAATATGTTTTGCACCTCCGCCGAATCAAAAAGCAAAATTGCCGGATAAGGACTTTTTGCCCAAAAGTAGACTCCTTAAGTATCACATACTCGACTTGACTAACAACCGTAGTCACTAGGCATTCATCAAAGATATACCCTTCGAAAAATAAAGCACAAACATGCACCAATACCTAATAACTTATAGAAGACGTCAAAATTGTGACGATTGAAAGCGGACGCCCTGCCAAGCGATGTCGCTTCCGATTTTCGTGCAGAAAGTTTATTTGGTCCCTTACAAAGTCGCAATCAATCTAATCCTGCAGCTTTATCACGTGCCAAGAAGCAGGAACAGCAATATCATTTAGCGTTGCAAAATTATATGCAAGTTTTCTCGTCTGAACGCTAGATAATCCAAAGAATCTGGCTGATAAGATAACGGCATGTTGAGCTAAATTCTTTTCAACCTTGTTGGAAAATATTCTACGGCCTCCTGGATCATAACCCATGGTCACATTTTCTTGACCTTTTGCTTTGCATTTTGTGATATATCGACGAAGCGATGTTCTAGTTTATCCTTCATTTTTGAACTTCTGCACGGCGGCAGATTTTGATAAACCTTGCCTGACAAGCTATGCAGCTTTGTAAATATGTAGAGGAACTTCCCCTCTAGGAGTTGTTTTTTTTTTCGATTTTTCATGGCTAATAATTTCCTAAAATATTAATTGATATTGCTTGAAAAAAAAAATAAAACAAACAAACATCAAAAATCAAATCAAATCTTCATTATGCTCGCGGTATTGTGCCGAAGCGTGTAGCGACTAGCGGGTGGCGGGGCTCATCTTCGCGGCTGAGCGCCTGATAGGGTTGGATTGAATTTGAGTTTTAAGTTTTGAATTCGAATCTGCTCACGAATTCTTCATAAATTTGAATTTGCATTTCGTTTTTTCAAAATCAATGAATTTGAATTTTGTTTTTTCAAAATCAATGAATTTGAATTTGAATTTCGTTTGTTCAAAATCAATGAATTTGAAGATTTTGATTAAACATTTGACGAATTTGGATTTTTTTGACTTAAAACTTACCAAGCTAAAGTAGGGATTCGTACGTGGTTTATCTCAGCTCATATTGCAAACGTTCCACAAAATTTATCAAGCAAACCGAAAGTTTGTGATGTGACGCTGCAGGGTGGTTTAAAGTCATTTTTGCAATAGGTAATTTGCAATAGCAATTAAATATGCGGAAAAACTCAGGAGATTTATTTTTAACTAAAGATTGGTATTCGAAAGAAGCTAGGTGCCATTGGTTTCCTTGATTTCCCGATATCATTCTTTGGCAGATTGGTTTTCTTTCAGAACCTTCTAGTGTCAGCACTGACAAATTGCCAACAGCTGCTTCATACCTTTGAAGTGCAAATTTAATGCAATAATGCTCAGATCTAAGTTTGGGACAAGTTTGGCATCATCATGTTCAACACGCGGATGGGATGCTTCAATGTAAATATAATAGCCAGAGGAGGTGTTCTAAAAATCAAAGTGAACCACGCATTACATTAGTCTCTATCGTTGTCGACTCGGTAATTAATTTTAGCATAAACAAATCTTCCTGTGGTGTGATCAACGGTTTGCCTCTTGGTGTCGGGGTATTTCCTTGGCTTCGCACCCAATTACATGCATCGTTTCTGACTTGTCGCAGTCAGCAACTATTGTTTCCGGTAACAAAGTTGCAAGAGAAACTATGGAGCAGAGGTTTTGGCGCAAAATTATAATAGAACATCAGAAATATTTAATTTAAATTTTTTAAAACCGTAAGTGGTAAGACGGCTTATAATAGCCTATACTTACGACAGGATTGGTTAGTGGTTTCAATGTCATCAATTGCAATGTCGCTCCGAGAACTTCGTCCAACGGTTGCTTCAATAACAACTTTTACATACAGTGATGATTTTGTGGGAGCGTTCCTGATTGTGTCTACATAATTAAAAAGACCAGAACGTCAACACAGTAAAAGAACACAAAACATAGAGCAAAGGTGCACGGGCTTACCAGAAAACAAAGGTGCAGTTTGCTCATCGTCAATGTCGTCGCTTTCTCGAGATATTCTTCGTTATACAATAACTCGCAACTAGTGTGTGATTATTTTTAAAAGCAGAATGATACAAAAATGACTAGGGAGCGTCTATATGAAAGCAAACTTTATAAACTTTATAAAAAGCTCCAGATAAAACCAGAGGTTCTTAACCTGGAGTCTATTGAAGCGTCCGTGCAGGTAGGCTACAATTCAAGGGATCTGTAAATGGTATGAGCATATTTATTTGTGTGACTATGCAATATTGGCGTAATCGTTACAAAGTGTTTCATGGAGTTCCATACTATGTAAGGGTTCATTAAAATGGTTTGGGATTGCAGCTCAAAAGCAGTTAATAAAAACCAAACTAGAACATAGGTGAATTCTCAGTTCCATCTCAAATCTGCAATACAACATCGTCAACATTTCACCTTCGTGACAGAGTTGCGTCTCTTCGGATATTTGTTTTGACAGATACCTGCAGTCATTTCCATACGTTTCCGTCGTTTCCTCGAATCTGTTTTATTTGGTATTTGCTTCCTCTGATGACTTTGTATACTGTATCTGTCACAATACGGTTACACGTACTTTTAGTGTAAGTTCGTCACGATCGTGAACGGTAACAATTTGTATTCTTCTGTTAATTTTGTAACAGTAATTGCTTAAAAACTAGGCATACCGTAAATCCAACAACGCTATATTACCACCATTGGGCGGACAGAGTTGTTTTGGGCTACTAGTCCTCTTTTTTCCGTAATGTTGTACCTTGGCCTCGTGGGGAAATCTGACTGCAGTGTTACGTACAATAGCTTCTGTCACATACTGCACACAAAGGATAAATTTTCTTGGTTATACAATTTTGGAAGGGTGATTGGCTTACATAATCAATCTGAAGAATGAATGTGCCTTTTACCTGAGTGCGGCTGATGAGGGCTAATTGTCCAAAACAGCGATGTCCCACTATATGTTGCCCTATTGCTGTAGTTGTATTGCAACTGTTAGTTATGAAAGAAGATCTATCCTTAGGCCCAAAACGAGCAAATCGTAATGACTTTCCATTTAGCTGACCAGGAAGAGCGACGCCGTTTATCTCTAGTCTATCGCTCTTGGTAAGAATTCAATATTTTTGTATTATTTATTTGTGTGTATTTGGTTGCATATTTATGCTCCTATCTTAAGAAAGCGATCAAAACTCTATAAAGAGCTCGCTTATGAGTTGCCAGCCATCTGTCTACCACACCAAGATGGGGGAATCCCGCTGAGTGCCTTTCCAACTGCACAACAAGTAAACTTGCAGGCTTGTTCTCCACACTGTCCCTTTAATGCAAAGCGTCAAGCAGGGGAGCTGTGCATACCAATTATACAGTCAATGGTTTGACCCCGCTCGGAATCAAACTTAAGTCTACAACTCCATAGGCGAACGGCGCTCTTACCATTCGGCCACCTGAGCTCTTAAATTTATTTTCCTTTGATACTATATTTTTACCTTCAGCTTTTTAACATCTTTTCCATGCGTGTAATACCACACACTGAAACAATGGGTTCCATAAGTTAATGCAGGAGACTGCAAACTCGCACTATCGTTTTCTTTTCTTGGATACAAGGCTTCGATATGCGTGTAATATCCTATAAAAAATACACATTTGAAACCGACTTAGTGTTGCCATATGACGTAGTTGCAAAGCATGTACAAGTTTCAGGAAGGTTACCGGCTAACTTCAAAAGCGACCGGGAGAAAAAGTTTGTGGAGGTGTACCGGATAGTCAAAATGTTAAAGTTCTCTTTACAATATGGTAATTGCTTCTTAATAGTTTCCGATATATTCTATCTTTTTAGAAAAAATACCTCTTCGATGTGTGATGTCCGCGGTAGGCGGGCAGTAACGCGGTACTATTTTAGTACCGGTACCGTCGGTACTTTGGAAAAAAAGTACCGGTATCGCAGTGTCGGTACTTTCATTTCTCAATTTTTAGGCGGTACTCTGTACTTCTGCAAAATCTTCTGTAATCAAAAAAAAAGTTAGAGTTAGGGTGAAAATAAGATTTCGCGCAATGGGCAAGCAGTTTTGAGATTGGAGACTAATCAGTCACGACCCACATACGTGCGGTAATTCCGCTAGGCTACTGAGATGGTTTAGTGATAACTGATAATAGACGATAGCCCAGGAAAAGACAATTAAGCCGAAGAGGAGTGGTCTTTCAGACGACTATTTCCAAACGCTTTTGTTTTTGAAAGACAATTCAGAGTAATGGCTTTTCAATAATTTCGTCTGTTCTTTTTTGCATCATCGTCCGTTGATTAGGTTGTAACTGTAATTTCTGTAAGAGATAGTCTCAAGAACTGTGTAGATTTTTTAACAGCCTGCGTAGTGCGTACATCGTAGTTTAAGTAATGTTAAACAGAGTTGCGCAATGCGTAGCCCTGGTGAAATGGATGCGCCCTCCAATATGTTTTTCTTTTTGTTTTATACGATTCCTGGACGTTTACTTTATCTCAGTAGGCTTGCGGATTTGATTGATTGATTTTTACGTATTTCAATGCAACTTAAAACCTAAACCTACTGTAACTATGAGAACAAGGACGATAAAAAATCTAAAGTAGTTTAAGACGTTTTGTTTTGCAGATTTCAAAATTCTTTTTTTCGACTTTGACTCGTGAATATGCTTTTTCTAGACATTCCACCGACTTACCACTCTGTGTAATACAGCTTTGTTTCTGAAGTGAATCTCCTTTAAAAAGATGCAAAAATATAAAATAATTGTGTACCGTAGTTTTTCTAGTAAATCCGATAGTATTCGATCGATGCTGACCTTATTATTAGCAATTGGAAATCAATTTCGTTTTTTAAAGGCCCACATCCTAAACATTACTGGCCTGAGGCCTATTTTAACAGCATACTACATTTTTGATACTGGTATTACATTTACTTGTGTCAACTCGACGAGTACCTGTATTTATAACTTTTTAGACTAATCGTTGTTGATTAAAGAGCTAAGGTTTGTAAATTACGATTTACTGTAGTATTAAAGTACATTATATTATTGAAGCACAAGAGCTAAATCGTTGCAGTACTTGACTACTTTCTGAGGATAAGTTTTTTTTCGAATTACTGAGGTTAACTAAACTACATTAGAACGTAAATAGAATAGATAAACACTCCCTTTGAGCTTCTTTTTTCGATAGCTTGATTTTCAGGAATCGCTTGACTTGAAGACCCTGCGTCCCTTCGCGATTCCCTGTCATATCACCAATCTTTTATGCTCATTGTTAAATTGTTTGCTGTTGTTATCGTGCTTTTGACTAAACAAAAATGTGATTGATTGATTATGACCGACTTGACCGTCTATTGCAGCAGTTCTTCCCGTCTTACTTTGTTGCTTATTCGCTATCTGTCAGTTCCGTTATGAAATTTATTCTCAACTCCTAATGCGCATATGCATTTTTGCCCCAACAAACTTAATCACTTGCTCAGCCTATATCCTAATCAGGGCCGGCCAAGTGGGCCTGCTCCCCCAATCGACATGCTTGGCCCCCCCGAATTAACAAGCTTACACTTTTGAAAACAGCGGCTTTTGTGTTTAATTTCAAACTTTGGCTTCTCTTGATAAACGCTTGGCCCCCCTATAAGTCGACTACTCTGGCGCCGGCTTTGATTCAAATTCATAAGATACTAAAGTTACAAAGCAAAACGTGTCTTCGCACTTACGCAACCCCATCTTTAAAAATGTCTACGTACGGCGTACGCCCCTCTTAAAACTTATTTCCTGATAAGGGGGTGATGAAAGTCTCCAATTTCCAAAAGGCAGCGGTAGAACAAAAACGTTTGAGAATCACTGCTCTACCCCCAGGGTCTCCAGTCTCGCGATGAGTTTTCATGTTGTCCTCGTACGTCGTCGCACAAAATAGTGTCTGTTATTATGATCACATGAATCTAACTTCCAGCTTTGAATGCTTCCCGATAATCACAGACAAGAAAATTAAGGGCCATGAAAAAGTTAGAACGATTCAAATTCAAAAGAAAATCAAATCTGCAAATCAACGAATTGCTTGATGAAGCAAGGACAAAAGTCACATATCATGTTGAAATGGCAAATTTGTTGAACACTTACTTTTTTGAAATTGGACAAAAAATGGCGGCCAAAATTAACAAACCATCTGCAAGTAACATGTTTTCCACAAATCCAGTTTGTGCAAACAGATGTATTTCCTTTTTTTTCAAACCAATAACTACAACAGATATTCTTATCCACATCCAACAACTAAATGTCAATAAATGCGCTGGCCCTGAAGATATCCCCATAAAAATTGTCAAAATGTGTGCATCTGTCATTGCTCCTGTCTTGGAACTTCTGTTTAATAATAGTTTAATTAGTAGAATGTTTCCTAGCTCCTTAAAAATGGGTAAAATAGTTCCAATCCACGAGAAAGGGGCAACTCCAGACCATTACACTTCTTAGTCCATTTTCAAAAATTTTTGAAAAAGGTATGTATGAACAAATGTACGCTTATTTTGAAAATTTCGACTTACTCTCTCCATAAGCAATATGGATTTAGACAAAACTGCTCAACTTCGCAAGCAATGCGACAACTTTATGATGATTTTTTGGAAATTTTAGATAAAAAAGATTACTTGTTTAGTGTTTGTAGACCTGAGTAAAGCATTTGACACTGTAGACCATGATATCTTATTAAAGAAACTACAAATGTATTGTTTTCGAGGACTTCCCTTGCAGCTTATCCGAAGCTACCTGACTAATAGACTTCAATATACTTTTGTGAATGGTACCAAGTCCAATTTAAGTAAAGTTAAATGTGGAGTTCCACAAGGCTTTACTTTGGGCCCTCTGCTGTTTCTGATCTACGTGAATGATTTGCCAAACATATCTAATTTCACTACTACACTATTTGCTGAGGATACGGTACTCACAATGACTTACTCCTGCATAAACACCTTGCAACATAATGTGAACAAGGAACTGATGAAGATTGACGAATGAATGAGATTAAACAAACTGTCACTAAACTGCAGCAAAACTAAGAATATGTTGATAACTAATAAAATAGTTTCAGATCCAAATATTTGTAAAATTGCTGTAGGTAAGCATAAAATTGAACGAGTGACACAAATCAAGTATTTAGGAATAACTTTCGATGACAAATTAACCTGGAAATTTCATATTAACGATGTTTGTTCTAAACTTTCCTCCGGGTCACGGGCAATACCGAAATTAAGGCCATGTGCTGACCTACAAACACTCAAATTTATTAATTTTTCCTTGATATATTCACACTCGCAATACTGCATTTCCTCATGGGGACTAGCACATGCAAATACGCTTAATCCTCTTGAAAAAATGCACCAACGCATCATCAGAAATATGACTAACAGCCCTTACCTTGAACATACCACTCCACTCTTTTTCAAACTAAATTTATTAAAAATAAATGACATTTGTAATTTAGAAATCGCAAAATACACGTTTCAAATAAATCACACAATGACTTCGCAAGATAATCAAACCTTCCGCCTTGCATCCCATATACACAAACATCACACAAGGCTTTCGTCTAAAGATAGCTACTTCATTCCTAGGAAACGGACTGAGTTTGACAAAAAATCTTTTCTTTTTGTTGGTCCAAAGGTGTGGCAAATTGTACCTGATGATTTCAAATTATTAACTTTCAATCAGTTCAAAAAGAAACTGAAATTCCATTTTGCTAGCAAATATTCTTGATTAGGCCGTCACAAAGTCTAATACTATCATATTTCTACTCGACAAGTAACGGTAACATGTTGATTAGTTGTTATCTTACTTTAACGCAGTCATCCAGTGTAACTGTTTTGCTTTTGTTTATTTGTGTTAAAGTATCTTTCAGAACGTATGACAACACTTCCACATTATGTAACAGGTGGTGGTAGACTTTGAAGACCGGATGGTCATTTTTGCCATCTCCTGGTGCTGTATTCTCAGTGTCATTTTACTATAACGTGATTGCTTCATTTCAGCACGAATAAACGTATTGATTGATCAATTGATTGATTAACTACATGATGATCCGGAGTGCAACAAATTTTAAAAAATAGCGAACCATACCATTAATTGTTATTGGCCCTCGACTCTTCGAACACTTTTTCATTATCAAATCTGGTACTTCTGAAAAAAAAAAAAAGGGTACACCTGCTCTACACACTTTGATGTTAAAAATTCTGTTTCTATTTTAATAATTTCACTAAAAGGTTTGTCATCATTATGATTTTTGACGAACTCCTTCGATCGAAAACTTCAGCGTAGGCCACTTCGGGTTCTGGGGTCCCCATTCATTCAAAATCCTTGAACAATCTTTTTGTCGCATTCTGCGCAAAAAGTGGTCTCCAATTAAATAGGGTTGCGCTTTATGCGTTGCGGTCCATTCCTATATGGGCGAGGGAAATGGTTCCATTCCTTTTGATTTTTGTTGCACTATATAACCACTAACTACAGCTCAGAGCTTATTTTGTACCGTCTTTTGATGGTTGATGCATACTTTGTAATTCGTGAATTGTGCCATACCAAGTACTACCGGTAACGCTACAGTATTGAGTAATTTAATATTTAGCTAACTAATAGCTATATGCCTAATTATTATGAAACTGTAAGTTTTATTTAAAAATCAGCAAAATACAATGCAGTCAGATACTTTCTTTTTGGAACTTTTTTGAAAAGTACCGACAAAAGTACCGCAGTACTACCGCGGTACTTTTGATTTTCAAGTACCGAGTGCCGGTACCGCCGGTACTTTTAGTAAAGAACCGAGTACCGGTACCGCCGGTACTTTAAAAAAGTACCGTGCCCACCTCTGTCTCCGGGTGGTCCAGCGCCTCTAGTAGAAGTAGCTCCTTTTCTTCGAGCCCGGTTAAATTGGTCATTTGACAATTGGACAAAACCACACAAGCCAGATTCAAAATCACAGGTTCTGCCTGCAATTGCGTTGTATTAAAGTAATCACATCATTTGTTTGAAAGAGGAAAAAATGGGTTGCCGCGAAAGCGTTCAAAAAACAGGGCACAGATCAAAAATTTCAAAATAAATGAACACCGACAATCAACATTATGGATCTATTTTAGCGAAAAGCGAAATGAATATTTAGTTGTACAGTAGGCTTTTACCTGTTCGGTATCAACTAAACAAATGGTGAGCTACTCTAACAGGAATGGCAGCGACCGTCTTACTGTAAATTCTGCCTGCAAGATATCGAGCGAAAAAAAAATGGTTTGGCGTAAAAACTCCAAAGTGATCAACTCCAAAACGAGCTAAATTTGTCCTTCGCACAGTGCTGTATTTTTTCTTATTCGCGAAAGTAAAAAAAAAATCAATCACCTATAGCAGGGGTGGCGAACCTATGGCACGCGTGCCAGTTGTGGCACGCCGCAGATTTTTTCTGGCACGCCACTAGATACTTTTGTAGAGCTACTATTTTCCTCACTGAAAATAGCAAATCATAAAAAATTTAAAAATCATAGGGTGGGGTAAGTTTCATGCGTTATTCTGATTGATTATTGTTGGCGGTCAGAAATAAAAGTTGTGATTGATTGACTGATTGAAGACCAAAAAAAAGGTCTTCACGAGCCGAGAACCAGCCATTTTCAAACATGTTTTTAACTTTTGAATGAATACAATTTTTTCATAATTTCGAACATTTTTGATAACAATCGAAATTGATAATAGTCGAAAATGTCAGAACAAAATGCATCATATATTTGGCGAAACACTCAGAATTAGGGACAAAAATGTAAACAAAATTTACCTGAAAATTGTTCAAAAAGTACTAAAATAGCCACTACAGTATGTAAATTTTCAAAAAATTTCCGGGGAGCATGCTCCCGGACCCCCTTAGGCCTTTTTTATTCTCGATATACTTCAACATAATTCTTTCGGAAAAAAACACGCTTGAAAATACGTCGAAATTTGGTGCTCCCACCCTGAAAAAGTTTCTGAATACGCCGCAGACATAAAAACATTTTTTTAAAGGGCTGATTTACGCCTTTTTTGCGTCTAACGTCTTTGTATTTAGTTAACATTCAACCTAATTTAACGTTTCATACCCCGCCCCACCAAAATTTTCAGGATCCGATCCTGCTTCACGTCCGTATAGAGCTACTGTTCTCCTACTAGTCTACAATCGGGTGTCGGGTAAGACCAAAAAAAGGTCTTTCACGTCCGCTGAACCACATTCATTTATGCTTTTATTTTGTTTATAATGTAATGGCACGGCTTTAACTTGCTAAACTTTATTTTTAATATTTTGGCACGTTCGCCAAAAAAGGTTCGCCACCCCTGACCTATAGAATCAATTAATCTTGAAGTGAAGCAAATTTAGCGGAAATAGAAGGTACCATTAAAAAAATGCGCTAAAAAATCTGTTTTGTATTCCAAATAAGAACACGATACCTTTGTTAATGCTGTAAAGAGTGCTAGTGTATACCATACCGAAAGTCCATCAGTCCTCGTTTTATTACTACGACATGTTATATAAGATATAAACGCTTACAACGATGCCATTATGAAGAACAACTGATTGCTATCATCAATTCGTAAAAGCATTATTCAAAAACCGAAAATAATTGCTGAACTCAACGAGAATTTTGTTGGAACGACAGCCGAATGGATTGAAAGTGTAAATTAAATATATAATTAACCGAGAGTTTAATTAGTAGCATCGAGAGAGTCAACTCCATGACGCACTATTAAGAGGTTGAAATCATTTGCCAAATGTCTTTCGGGTTTTCACAGCGCAGTTGGTGTAACCGACATTTAATCATGGCCTAACCTCACTTTTTAATAGGCAGATGGGTATGGCAGGGAGTTTCTTGAAGTTTGGAAAGCTTGTTTGCATTGGTTAACAAACACAAGTAAAAAGTCCTAATCAGCTTATACTGTCTCCAGTAAATATCGGTGACATCAGTATGCCATAATGAAACTTGAAAAATTATAGCTGTTGGTGCAGTCAACAAATGCTGAACCTAATAGCTGTATTGAAGCTCTCGTAAGCACCGAGAGCAGTAAAAAGCGCCTTACTTGGATAAACGGTAATCCGTTCAGGCGGCATTGGAGAACTACAATTTCTTTGATATATGGTAATGTGATCAATGGCGATGTCAGAAAAATGCGGAGACATGTAGCCCTCCCAATAAAACTGCATGTACTAAGAAGAACTCTTGATTGTATCAGTGCACACACAAATATACGTAAACAACCTTTCTCACAACAACTTACTTCAACAATGCTTTCCTGTTTGTAATTAACTTTAGTTGAGTACCAAAGGTTTCCTCGGTCATCAAACTTTTCCCACAAGATTTTTCTCATGCCGGTGGCTACATTCTTTTGCTTTTCAAATGCATAAACGCGCGAGCCACCCACCGGTTCACCATACATGTGGTAACAAAATACAACGCAAAGAGGGGGCCGCTTTGCTCGACTTCTAAACCAAGGGGATCGGGTAATGGCGGTGTCTCTCCATTTCGCTGAGAGTGAATCCAAATAAAGATACCTTCCTAATAGTAAAAATACGCAATAATCTAACAAAAGCGATGTCTTGCACTAGAATGCTACAGAATATTTTCAACTTCTCCATTCTTGACTAAATTCATGATCCAGCGACGGAATTACAGTACTATTATTGCACAAATTCTTACTCATTGAAATTATTTTTTTTAATGGTTGCCTTGCAATTCTTGTATCTTGCTTTTTAATTTGCTGTGAACTGAATCCAGGTACAAAAAATTTTGTAATTATTCCAACATTTTCCCAAATTCTTGCGTCGACAACAATTAAAGGACTCAAATATTGAATTAACAACACATAAGGAGGTGTTTCAAACGATGGTTAATTCAAATAATGTACCACAGTTCTTCAATTCATTTTTAAGTTGACGTAACTCTAAGAAAATTGATTGTTTACCTCTCCCGGTTTTATGATCTGAGGAAGGCCCAGTACCGGAAGTAAGAGTCGGGCCTCGTCGCAACTTTAAATTTATTTCATACAAAGTATCTTTTGTCATTCCGTAAACACCAGCAGCTGTGTCAAAGTTGCATCGAAAGTTGTTTGAGAATTTTTTGATACTTGGAACGGGTGGTTCAGTGAGTATCGGAGGCGGAGGACTTCCTTCAGTTATCACTGTTTTACAGTTTATATATTATTGGTTTGCTCACTGGGTTTGATCGCAGATTTTTGGTAAACACACTGGCAAACAAAGCATAAAACATAAAAAAAAATGCAATTATGCAATCAAAAGTTTAAAAATCAAAATGCTATTGTGTAAACCGGCCGTTAGCTCAGTTGCTAAGAGGTCTGGGGTTCGATTCCCGGGCCGGTCAAATCGACACAGTGTCGCCAACGACTCGCCACCGTTGCGACGTTTCTTCGGAGCTGTGTAGCCCAGGCGCTAAGCCGCGGAGATGGGCCCCGCAACTCGTTGCACGCTTCGGCGTAATACGGCGAGTATAATGAAGATTTGATTTGATTTTGATGCTATTGTGTAAACTTGAAATTGAAATATCTAATTAATGAAATTGCCAAAGGAATAAAAGTTTTTGAAGTAATAGACTAGGGGTTCGATTTGTTAGCGACATGGCCTAGCGGTACCGCGCGCAGATGACAGATTCTACGTGACGAGTTTGATTCATGGCTGGAGCCGATTGCATTTGACATATGTAACGAGTGGCTGCTGACTCGAAGAGCGTAAGCTTACTTCGCAGTCTCCCTCAATTTCTGTTCAATTTTCAGTTCAATATAATTTGAAAATAGCCTCAGTTATTTTAAATTGGGTCAAACAAATGAATCACAAATGTTGTATTGCGTCATAGCTTCCCTGGTTCACGTCAATCATTGAAGGAACAATGATAAGAAAATAACGACAATTTTACAGGATATGTTTCTTCTAGAAAAGCATTTCCGAAATTACCACACCTTTGAATGGTAAGCAAGTGGCCCACAAGTTCTAAGCAAGCTCCTTAACCGGTAACATGTCGCTTTCTCATCTTAAGAAGTTAAAAACGCAAGTGCAAAAATACAAAGAGTAAATGTTAAGATACATTTAGTTTCGTTTGCCTTGCTTAAACGTTGCTTGAAACCCTTTTCGATGGTGTTCAATACTGGACGTGAAAATGATAAACATGTTATTACTAGTGCTGCTAACTGTAAAGTTCGATTTTACACCACACAACCGACGAATTACTGGAGCAGCAGCATCTACGGCCAGGGGTGGGCAACTTCTTCAGTCTGCGGGCCATATGTGGGTAGACAACGTTCTTCCTGGCCGGATTGGTGATGAGCAAAAAAAAGAGAAGGTCTTCACGACCAGGAGTGGATCCAGAAGACTTTGGTGGAGAGGGGATGAAATTTTGAATTAGGTTGAATGTTAACTGAATACAAAGACGCTAGACCCAAAAAAGGTGTAAATAAACCCTTTGCAAATGTTTTCATGTCTGCGGCGTATTCAGAAAATTTTTCACGGAGGGGGTACCCAAATTCGACATATATTTCAAGCGTAGTTTTCTCGGGCAGAATTATTTTGAAGCATATTGAAAATAAAAAGGCCTTAAGGGGGGTCCGAGGGCATGTTCCCCCGGAAATTTTTTGAAAATTTACTTACTGTAGAGGCCATTTTAGTACTTCTTGAACAATTTTCAGGCGCATTTTGATTGAACTTTTTGCCTCTAATTTTAAGTGTTTCACCAAATACGATGCATTTTGTTCGCACATTTCCGATTATGCGTGCTTAGGGCGTAAGGCTTATTGTTATCGAAAAAGTTCGAAATTATGAAAAACTTGTATTCAACAAAAACATGTTTGAAAATTGCTAATGGAGGAATGCATTCTCCACATCCCCCACCCCCCCTTCCTGGATCCGCCTCTGTTCACGTCCTCAGATGCTCTGTTTTCCACCGTGCGGATCGGTGAAGAGCAAAAAAATTAAGGTCTTCAGATGTCCTATTGTTACGAGTGTATATTTCTGTAACTGCTGGCGGGCCGCACAAAATTGTCTCGCGGGCCGGATACGGCCCACGGGCCGTATGTTGCCCACCCCTGATCTACGCCATTATGTATTATGATTGCATCTTCTTGGCACAACACTGAATCTAAAAACATCTTGAATGGCTATTGGAACTGATTAAGGTAAGCACTATTTTGCATATTCACAATTATTACCTTTAAGATCAAGATCAGAGAATGTTACTTTCACATATACGTGACGACCCACTGTGATGTTACAGGTGCAGTGCGATTCAGCTGAATACAAATTAGGGTACGATGGGCTTTGGAAGGACCCCGAAGATTCACCTCTAAAATCGCGACCACACCTTTCGTACGTTCTATTACCTTAAAAAGATTAAAGCAACAAAACGTTTGAGAGGTTACTTAACAATGCTGAAGTGGACATCTGCATTTATTGAGAGTATTGTTTTAGTAATACTTCTTAGTTTGGGGTTCAAGTAAATTGTAAATGTGGTTAAAGATCAGTCAAACATGAGTTACATTTCCGAGAAAAGTTTTACAAAATTGTCATTTGGAACCCAGTTCAGTGGGATTTAGCAACCGGGATTGCTCTGATCAATCGTTTCACGTAAGCAGACAATGTCGCAGTGCTGTTATGATCAACAACTAGGTTAATGTTCTTCACCAGTAGCTACACTTTAAGGGAGGGTTAACAATTATGCACAAGAATGATCGAAGTGAAGGTCAGCGGAACTGAACTTTGTTTTCGCTTTTATAATGTCACTCACTTTAGCTTAGCAAGTTGAGCAGAATGAAGCCAAGCTGCACAAATTATAAAAGAACAAATAAAGACTTTTTGAGTATAACCACCATACTGGTTTCTTCCGATTGCATCATTCTTGTAAACAGAGCGTGCGAGTGATTTTAGGTTGGCAAACTACAGTAGATTTGGATATGATAAACATATAAGCTTTGCTCACTCTACTTCGTTGTAGTATAAATTTGTTCATCGTTTAATTGTTCACAATAAAATCACTTACTGCATTGGTACCAATATTTTAGACTTTCAATATCATAAGCACTCAATTTCCAAAAAAATTTAATGCGAGGAGTCGGTTTTCTTTTAGGCCAAACCTGAATTCAACTGTAAGGTTGAGTAAGCCTTCTTGAAGTTGAATACTAGCATAGATAAACATTGGTGTAATGCACTAGTTACGTGATTAGCTTTGTTCACGTTATATCTAAATCTATTAATTCGAGCGTATATTTTTCAAAGAGAAGCCATTCGCAATGCTGCATTTTATACGAATTTCTAGAAGTCAAGGCACTCTTAATGAGAAAAATCAAGGCAAGCAATTCACGGTTTTTAGCCGTCGCCAAAAACCAATTAAGTAGTCCCATGCAGGCCAATTTTTCACAGTGTTACTGATAACACATACACATGAGAGGCTACTGTACTTATGCTCAAGCTTCATTTTAGAAATTAAGCATAGCTGTGACTTAATATTGCATCACGTCTAAGGTAAACACAATTTGAACATAATTGGATGAGGTTATTTTTCAAATTATATTGAACTGAAAATTCAACAGTAATTAAGGGAGACTGCGAAGTAAGCTTGTGCACTTCGAGTCAGCAACCACCCGTTATATACGTCAAATGCAATCCGCTCCAGCCGCGAATCGAACCCGTCACGTAGGATCTGTCACTTGCGTGCGGTACCGCTAGGCCATGTACCTGACAGTTTCCAGAACGAACGGAAAAAAATCGAAGCTTATCTTCAGAGTATAAGTATCATTATGGGTTTCAAATGATGCAATGGTTTGCGTGTTTTCATACCTCGAGTGTGTTCAAAAAAGTGTGTTCAAAAGTACCAATTCGTAGCGTCGTGCGTGATACTGGTGTAATCATAAAATTGCCACATTCTGTGTGTATGAGTTGTAGTAATTGACGCGCACCCTCTCATCTTGAAAGAAGTTTGTAACATTTGGCGTTATTGCATAAAAATTTATTACCAAACTTACTCCTAATTAAATAAAATCTTCATTATGCTCGCGTTGTTACGTCGATGCGCGGAATGAGTAGCGGGGTCCATCCCCGCGGCTTAGCGCCTGGGCTACGCAGCTGCGAGTCCAAAGAAACGTCACAGCGGTGACCAGCCGTTGGCAACACTGCGCCGATTTGACCGGTGCGGGAATGGAACCTTAGACTTCCCGGACCGACAGCTTAGTCTTAACAATTGAGCTAACGGCCTTAAAACTTAGCAGAATTTGTTCAGCTCAAAATTTTCCTTTTGGAGTTGCGTTACCAGAAAGCGTAGCTCAAGACCACATTTTTAGAAATGAAAAGAGATTTTTGTCGGCATTTTCGAAGCGGTTTTGCACAAAACTGAAGCATAATTTTTGCTTCTTTTTTTTTTTCGCTGATCAATGAAGCAATTACTTCACGCTAGAAGCACGCCAGATTCGATTTCCTTAGAAATAACTTTTTTGTAAAAAACTATATGTTTTTATTCGTGTAATTTTAGAGCAAAATGATTAATTTACTTGCGTGTTTTGTGAGTTTTTTTAATTATACAGGTGAATAGGCCCATTTACAAATGGATATTCTATTCACAGTCATCACAAATCAACAAGGGTAACCACGACGCAACTGGTTTTATGCTTTTGTAAATCAATTTGATTTATATTCGCGGCACCGATCATAAATGCACACAAAGTGTTGTATAAACCCGATATGCGAAAACAGTTATGCGCCAACCAAAATCAACATCAAATGAAATCTTCATTACACTCGCGGTAGCACATCGAGCGTACAGCGAGAGTTGGGTGCCATCTCCGGGGCTTAGCCCTTGGGCAACACAATGCAGAGACATCGCAGCAGTGGTTAACCGTTGGCGACACTGTCTCCGATTTGACCGGCCGGGGAATTGAGCCCCAGACCTTTCGCACCGATGGCGATTTTTTTAACAATTGAGCTAACCGGCAGGTATAAATACGCCTACCAACATACACGCAACTGAACATGAAATCAAAAGCGACTGAATGGAAAAAACACCATTATCATTCATGTTGCTTTAAGTTTAAATCGTACTAACTGGTTGGTCAGTTAATGCATTAAGCTATCAATGTACCCACCTCTGAGTAAATTTTCTTCAGTAACTCGCACATATTTATCTCGATCATCTTTGCTCTGCTCATGTTGGAAGCCAAGCGCATGTGGCAATTCATGCATGGCAATTCCACGATTTACGCAACCATTCACATCAATAAAGAAAACCTACTTAGCGTTTTTCCACCTAAGGCCCACATAAGACCAACACCTATACAGTATGAAAGTTTAAAAACAATCTCCACTTAAAAAATTGTCGCCTACTTGGGTAGTAAAACATAAAAAACAACTAAAAAGCAATGTCCTTCCTGGCCTACCGGACGGGAAGTCATGACAACTTTCTCTGGTGGGTCGGAGGCTATATCAGCACTCCATATTGGAGTCCCTCAAGGTTCCATACTAGGACCTCTTTTTTATATTGTCTATGTCAATGATATTTACACTGCTTTATCCTGCAAACCTCGTCTCTTTGCTGATGACACATGTCTCTTCTTATCTAGTCCTACTTATTTTTTTATTTTTATTTAGTTGCATATTTATCCTCCTATCACGAGAAAGCAATCAATGCGCTATACGAGCTCGCTTAGGAGTTGCCGGCCATCTGTCTACCACACCAAGCACAACAAGTAAACTTGCCGGCTTGTTCTCCACACTGTCCCTTTAATGCTGAACGTCAAGCAGGGAAGCTGTGAATACCAATGTTAAAGTCATTGGTTTGACCCGACTCGGAATCAAACCCGAGTCTACAGCTCCAGACACAGACGCTCCATACCACTCGGCCATCTGACCTTTATCAGATCTGAAACAAAAATGTAATATAGAGCTACTAAACCTTCGAATCTGGTGCGATGCCAATCGATTACTAATTAATCCAAACAAATCTGCTGCAATAATCATTCCTCCTAAGCTAAATAACCCCATGCCCTTCTTAAATTTGTTCTATGACAACAAATTAATACCATGTAAAGAAGTCTCAAAATACCTATAGGAATTAAGATAGATCACAATCTCAACTTTAAGTCTCACATCCATACAACTGTTTCAAAACTCGAAGGGTCTGTAGGATTATTAAATAAACTTTGATTCATTCTCCCTCCTTCTACTTTACTTCTTCTCTACTATTCCCTCATACACTCACATCTTCTATTTGGACTTCCTATGTGGGGAAGCACCTATTCAACCTATACTTCACTAAATTACAACAACTACAAAATAAGGCAATTCGAATAATTAGTAACGCTTCTCTTAAAACTCCTATCACGTAACAATTTTATAAACTGAGTGTCCGCAAAATTCATCAATTATACGAATTTGAAATTGCAAAATTAATGCACCAACACTTCAGGTGTATGTTACCATCTATTTTCTCTTCTCTTTTTCAAAAACTTTCCAATAAACACACCCGGCGAACTAGAGCCACAACCAATCACAATCTACATACTCCAATGGCGTACGTACGAGGAGGGGGGTTTCGGGGGTCAAAACCCCCCCATTGAAGATTTTAAAAGAAATGAAAACCTCTCTTTTGGGAACGAACCGCCTTTTTTCATACAGAGATAGCCGAAATTGCCCCTATGTTTTTCTGTGTTATCCAACTTGCTCACAAGTCACAACATCTTGAAAAACTTCGATTGTGATGCAATAATAGGTCTACCGGTAGTCAAACTTTTCTGGTGCGCTGCGTTTGACGTTAACGATTGCAGATAACGTGAAACCTTTTTTGAAACGAACCGACTTTTCTTCGTGCGCAGCTTGCCGCGACTGTTGTCTTGTTTTTCCGTTCGGTCCAACTTTCTAATTTAATTTCGAGAAACTTTTATGACCGTGCGATGCAATATTACCGGTATTTCAACTTTTCTGATGTGTTTTGCTTGAACTACATTTTTGCCATCGATGCTGCTGTGAAGCAACTGGTAAGCAGGAGCTTCCTTAAATACGGTGCATCTGCAGTAACCTTGGCCGCACACAAAATCTTTTAAAAAATCAAATCTTCATTGTAGGCCTACTCGTGTCGTTAACTCGCTGTAGTACCGAAGGGTGGTAGCAAGTGGCGAGTCCCGACCCCGTGGCTTAGCGCCTGGGCAACACCGCTTCGAAGAATCGTCGCAGCGGCGGCGAGCCGTTGGTTTACACTGAGTCCAATTTGACCTGCCTGGGAATTGAACCTCAGCCCTTTCGCGTCGATAGCGACAGCTTTGACACTGCGCTATAACCGGCCGGTTTGTTGAAAAATTATTAAAATATAAAACTTATATTGACACTGCCATATCTAAATGCTGAAAATAAAATAAAAATACCATCAAGGAAGACCAGATCAATGAAAGATTTAAAGAGGCCCAGGGGCGGAACGAAAGGGGGAAGCAAAATGGTTTTTACGCACCGTAACTGCCTCAGAAGCTGGAGTGCTCTGTTTCCCAAACACCCCGATTATGTGCTTGATAGTTAATCATGATATCGACGCTGTGATTTGGGTGAAAAATGCTTGGATAATATCGACGCTGTTTTTGACCTTAATGAAATGATTAGAGATCCCTCTCGCGCAAAATTAATTGTAATTTAAAAATGTTTCGGTAGAGAGGGCAGTTTTTTCTCATGCTTTACTGTCTTCAGTTTTCAAGACAGCGGAAACTGCCCCCTTCATAATGAGTGCATATTAAATGTTTTTATCAAGGTTTATATGCGTTGTTTATATCAATGTTGGTTCTAAAAAAGGTTTTTTTGAAGAGAAGCAATTACCTGCTTTACCCCCTGACTACACCCTGTTTGTGACGATGCGAAAGCTAGTCTACTTTAGTCAGTTAACCTTCCTATGGCCCAAAAATGAGGCCAACTAAAATTTTTTCAGTAAATTTTTAACCACCGATTGACAGCTTGAGTTTTTGTGAAACGTTTTCGCTCCATAATGTAGCGCAAAAAATCAAGCAAAAATGTGATCGAAATACCTGGATTGTTTACTTCGTTATGGAATTATAATAGCTGTGACGTCACTGTAACTTACGTCATCACGATGTGACGTCGCTGAAACCCCCCCATTGAAAAATCCTGCGTACGCCACTGACATACTCCCAGATATTCAACCAACAGATCCCAAAAATCAATAAAATACCAAAGAGCTAAATTTTGGAACTCTCTGTCCGTTGAATTACGAAACCAGTTTTTCTCTAAATTGAAACGAAAACTATAAACTAATTCTTCTTAATAAATATCGATATCATTTTAATTAACCTTATAACATTTGCATTGCAATCAAATTCGATGCCGCTTTTAAGCGACTCCTCTGGGTGGCTGCTTGACTTGAAGACCTTAATCGGTCACTTCGCAGTCTCCCTTCGAATACTTTGTTTTGTTATTTTTTTATTTTGAATGCAATTGTATTTGCAATCGCATGTTTTTACGTTCAAAAAATAAGCTGAATCTGTCTGTCTATTCATCACCAACAGAGCAAAGCACTCCAGTAAAACGTACCGTAAAGCGGGACAGCGCTGTCCTGCTCTACGAAAACATAAAAAGCAGGATTTACGACTATCTTTCTCGTGCAGTGTTTCTTTAAACTTTGGACTATGAACATAAGGATAACAATAGCGAAAGCAAGAGTAATATCAATCAATCAATCAATATTTATTTGCGGTAACATCAAAACACAAACATAAGAAATACGAAGACAAAAAGAAAAACTATAAGACCGCAGGGAGACGGCGAGTGGACCTTCCGGTCATCTAGTCAGCTGCCACCCTACAGTCGTTATATAAAAATTTTTGAATGGATTCTTGATTAACCAGAGCTGGATGATAAATTAATAAGAATCTAACAGTACACCATAAACTTATTGGTCGTTTTAAGCGTATAGAATTCAATCAATTGTTTTTGTATCGTTTTTTGAATAAAATAGGCGAGGTGGAGATATGAACTTTCAACGATCCTTGAACGAGGCAACAAAGTTGCCGTTAGAGATGAAGCCTGTACTGCAGAACTGACACACCGCCCGAGAGTTTAAATCAGAAGTTCTCAACATAGGTGGCGGAAGCAAAGAAGCCGGGGGGATGGCCTCCCACTTTTCTTAGAGGAAGCCCTTTTCTTAGAGGAAGCATTCATTTCTACAATAATACCTCTGCGTGAATGCATTTGAAACTTGATAGGCCTACCATCAAAATTGAAATTTAAGAAAGAGCTTAAATCTAGAGACGTTTTCTTTAAAATTTTGTTTGTGGGGTGTGGGAACAAAAAAAGTGTAATCTTCTTATAGTAAAAAAATTACCTTGCGGCTTGTAAATGTGAAATTAAGCGTTTAAACATATAAAAGGCAAACCAGTGACTGGTAGCATCTAAGCCAGGGGTTCTCAACTTCTCAACCGTGGCCCTTGGCCTCCCCAAAGAAAACACTGAGCACAGAGTGTTCTCTTGGGAGCCATAATGGTAGGAATCATTATTAAATCATAGCAGACCCCGACTTTTAAATCTAACACTATAGGGGGCACGATGTTTTACAGTCAAGGGCCACGGCTCAAAAAAGATTGAGAATCACTGATCTAAGCTTTCAGTGTGGGAAAAGCATTTTTTAGAACGTTTTGAGACGAGACGAGGTACAGTAGTTGTCTCAAGGGTCGTTTATTGTAAACAATAGCAACTAAACTCAAAACTAGACCCCTCCAGCAATGTATTGTATACCCTACAATCTGTACTGACTTTGCAGACAGTCACTCAAAAGAAATGTAGCCTACTGTATTTGCAGTGTAATTTTTCATAATGCGAGGGGCGGGGTTAATTCTTGGATGAATGGGAACTTTGCTTTTTTCAGACTTAATTTTGACGTTAACGCAACTAACCTTCAGAATCAATAAACAAAGCAGCTGTCATAAAATAAAAGCGGCGGACAGTACAAAATATCTATAGCCTTGTTTTTTTAAATTTTTTTTCACTTTGTTTTGCTGTGCAGTGCTAACCCTAGCAATTTCTTTGCCAACAAAATTGCTTTTTCTAGTGAGAGAAAGCAATAAAAACGTTTCGATTCTAATTTTACGTGTGGCGATGCGATTTATGAAGTTCTACTATCGCTCTACGCAGTGGCCTAGCCAGAGGAGGGGGCACTGCCCCTCTTCCCCCCTTTTTGACGAAGCTTAATCTGAAGTGTAATTAAAATATTCTTATAAAATACCGTAAACTTCGTTTCAAAAGCTCCCTCATCTTTACCGCTTTTTCATTTACGACTAATTTTTGCGCCATTTAAATTTCGACTTAAAAAAGTGTAGACTGTTTCATTGGATTTTCCCAGCAACGCCATCAGTTGTACAATTTTTTCTTTAGACAAGAGAAAATGTTGGTTTGGTTGTGTTTCATCTTTCCAGACCAACGGAATAGCAGAAGTCATTTTGACGTGTTTTATAAAGCTGTAGTTATTGGCGGTTAGTCCAAAATCTGCTGATAAAGTGTCATATGACTTCATGTTACCAACGGAGTCTAGTAATTATTTAAAATAAAAAATCTTGGCGTTGAAAAACTCTTCAATGAACAAGGGCTTATTTTGATATTTGACATTCTTATTTAACCACAAAAATTTGTTACCAGGGGGGATTTCTGAAGCATTAACAACGGATTTTAAAGTTGATAAAGTGGAACAAGTAAAACACAAGAAAGCTAACTTAGCAACCATCGTGTTAGTTAACTTAACATTAGAGCGCAGTATGCAAAAAAATATGTTTTCTGTCAAGCACAGGTTTTCAAACGTTTTCCAAGCAGATGTATAATTGTTGTGAAATAATCTGACCACTCCTTTAAATTGTAGTGCCAATATATGTTGTTTAATATCGATCATTTTAGCTCCTCCCTCCCCAATATCACAACATAGTTGAGATTTTCCTATTTTCTCCCATTTAGAGCCCCAAATAAACTTAAACAAAATTTGGTTTTGCCGACGTATTTACTTCGTTTTATGCAGGGATGTAGTCCTGAAAAGCGTAGTGTGGTGTTAAACTGCATAGGTCTATAAAATATCCAAAAATAGCTCTTCCATATTCGCTGACTAGGCAATACCATTTCTTAGGTGGAAGCCAACTTTATATCGCAGACAAATTTCAGTACTGTATATCTTCTCCCCCAAAAAACAGGGCAATAATATCATCCAAAAAACTTCCTCACATTTTGTTTTCGTTTGTCACGTCGTAGTCACGCATCAAGCTAGAAAGCGATAAACCTGATTTACATCTTCAGCTAACATTACTGTAACGCAGAGCTCACGGACCTAGGTTACTCACATTAATAAAGTTTTTGCTGCATATTGCGTTAAAACTTCACGACATACAAAAAACAAAAATGTACCCCCCCCAGAACTAGCTTTGACATATTTTTAATCAGAGCCGGCGGCATAGCAGTCGACTTAGATGGGCCAAGCGTTTATCAAGGGGGGCCAAAGTTTGTTCTTAAGCACAAAAGCCGCTGTCTTCAAAAGAGTAAGCTTGTTGATTCGTGGGGCCAAGCATGTCGATTGGGGGGCAGACCTTGGTGCCAGCTCTGCTTTTATTGCTGGAGTAATGCTGACTGGACATCTAACAATTACGTATATCAGCTTTGCACCATATGAAAGTTTTGCGCATTTGTCTGCGGGGGTGCCGTAGCGCCCCTCCCCATGCCCTGAATACGCTCGTGCTAAAGTATGTAAAATGTCACTATCACCGACTTTGGTTTACTCAATCACTCACCGATAAAAGCAAACTAAAATTTTGAAAACTCGATTTTCCCTCATAGAAACATGTTCTTACGCGCAAATTAGCCTATATTATGGCTGCTTAACTGTATAATCGCAGGGTTCTTTGCAGTCTTCATATCTTTTAGTTGAGTAACGCATCGTTTCTTTCTTAGTTAAGGTTAGCCCACGGTTAATGCAAAGCCAATTGCCTTTGTCTTCTAGTTTCACAATTGAGTTAAAATTAGGCTCCCTAATCCATAGTCGTGGTCGATACTAATTAACTAACGACAGTTTCGGTGCTGACTGTAAAAAGCACGCCCTTTGTTCGCCACTGCTGAGGGCACTACAAAATTTTGTGGGGACAAAATCAAAAAACTGTAAGTTTGATGAAAAAGCTGTCATGCTTAAGATGAGCAATATGACTAAGACACCTCACGGTCTGGAATGAGTTTAGCCTAGATTAGCTGTGCATAGCAAGGCTGATAAGACTTTTCTTATATTCGAAAAATTAAGAAAGTCAAACAATACGATACGTAATTTCAACAATATTCTTTGTGAAACAGGACAAGTTAACCAAACCTATTTTTAGGATGGTAATTCCACTAACGGTCAATGCAGTCAGTGTTGTTTTTCGTTACTCTCCTGCCTTTGCTTTTAGCTCTAAGTGCATTATTATGCAATCAGCACTCAGCCTGTCATGATCAACGCTGACGTATCTCACATTTTTTGATAGAATAATTGCTTTCACCACGCAGCTGTACTATTTTCTTGGAGTTCAAGCTTTGCTCATCTACATATTGGCACAAGATTAAACGAATTATTTTTCTGCGTTGGGGAATGATCGTAAAAATAGCTATGCCCTGTTGCCCACTGGTTGGTTGGGCATTCGTCAAACAGTCAGGACCTGTATGATTCGGCTATGGCACTAGCCAACTTCGTCAGTGGGGTCTGCAGATTTATCGCACGCTTTTGTTACTAAGGCAATTTTTTTACTATTTCGACGAGCCCCGCAATGCTCATCATGAATTGCTGAATTATTTTGGCGGAGCTTGGCGGATGCATTTCCACGAAGGTTGCCGCGCATGTTGATGCTGAGTATTCCTTTTTGTAGTTTTCTGTTTTACTTTTACAACAATCGCTAGCAACAAATGCGAAACGTAAGATTTCAGAATAGAAAGTAATCGACAAGATTGCGGATCGTATCCTTCTATGTGCATTTAGGCTTATGAATTGGTACATGAGTACTGATAGAATAACCAACCTGATTGACCACTATTCAAGAAATTCACGCATTTGATATTACATACATAAAAGATGTTGGTATGAACAGCTGCAAAGTAAAGGTTCAACTCAAATACTCGACGTTAATTGTTTGGCAATGAATAAACATTAAACAACCAAAATATTAACGTCTATACACGCGCAAGTCAGTTAATTGAGTGTAGGACCTGGGTAGTGCTAAGACACTTCAAAAATATGTCAACTAATGGATTTAAATAAGCAGCAAAATTACGTCGTGTAGCTACTCACACTCATAAAGAAGTTGTACCTGACAAGTAAATTTTACCTCATGATATTACCTCACACCTTTTGTTTTCTTCCAAGGCAAATTGTAATATCGACCAATTTAGAAGAGAATTTAATAAAACCAAAAAAAAAAAAAAAAAAAAACAATCAATGTTAAGATAGGTATAGAGAATTGTCACTCAATAAAGCAAACGTTTTTTAGTTTCGGCAAAATTTGTTTAATTGTGATGATGTGAACATGCTGCCATTGCATTCTCGAACACGACGGAAGGCAGCTTTTTGCGGAGCGGAGTCGCAACAACGGACGTAAAACAGACCAGTGTTAACACAACCAGCTGCGAAGCGACGAACACTGCGCGCAATCGTGGTACGATGAGTAGGATTCTGACAAGCATCTGCAACAAAAGCAAATTCGGAAAAAATTGTTTGAGTTGTCGAGCGTGTTGATATTATGCGCTACAATGGCATCGTGGCCGAGTGGTTCGGAGCGTCGTTTTTACGACGGCCATGATCGAAGGGTTGGTGGTTCAACTCCCACCCAAGCCTCGCTGTTGCGTCCATGGATAAAATGCTTCACGACACATTGGATTGAGAAAGAACACATTAGCTTGGAAAATCATGCTTCGAAGCAGCGGGTGTACGCTCATCTCCAATGAACTAAAGTTAAGTACATTATTGAACTGGCGGTCATCCTTAAAAGTGCATTAAACTATAATTTTCACTGAGTTTTTGTAGCCTGCAATTTCTTAGTCTCAATTAAAATGCACAAAATAATATTACATGAAAACAATAAACTTAGAGATGAATATTTGACTGAGATAATTTTCGATACTCCCAAAATCTCTGGGACATAGCATCGTGAAAGGATAAGATAATGAACAACCTTTCAACGAAACATAAACTTACTGCACCGTCCTGGTAATATTGTTATGTCATCAACTGCAATGTCACCTTTGAAGCCAACGCCAACAACTCCTTCCAGCCGAAATGCAACGCTCTAAAGCATGAGTCAGTTTTGGTCGGTCTTAAAAAAGCCGTCATTATCATCAAAGAACAATCAAATTGAATTAAGCGCTATCAAATTTAACTCAATGATCTCAAAAATCGTTATAGCTCAGCTGAATGTACCGTAACATTTATATCTGCAGCGTAATCAATTTTAGAGTTTTTCCATCGATTTCCTTGATTTCCTATCAACTCCTTGATAACTTGGCGACGCCGCGAGCCATCCCAAAGCTTTTGTATAAGCGTAATTCTGATTTTTCCTGTATTTTCCTAATATAAAACAAATCGTTGTTACCTGCATTGCCGTGAATACACCAACATATTGGGCTCAAAACGTTGCTTACCCCCCACATGTGATAATTCAAATCCATACAATAGTCACTTGCTGGCATTTTGTACGTTAGAAGATAAGCTGTGTCGTTGACTGTTCTCGGGAGGCTAGATTCGATATACATATAATGACCTAAAACGTTAGCACAGTGCGATAAATATATCTCAAAACATCTTATAGCGAGCGTGTACGGTTTGCACAGATCATTTGCATGCAAGTATGGTGCAATATGCAGTGCATATTAATGATTAAAGGGTTAAGGTCAGTTTACACTAAAAGCGATTTTAGTACGATTTGTTGTCGTACGAAATTTCATCCAATTTTTGACGTAAACAGTTGACCGAAATATCTCCCTGACAATTCGAACCCAAACGCTTTTGCTTTCAATCAGTTATTTTGCAAAGCACCTTAGACCTTATGGAAGAGATGCACCGGAACTGGTATTTAAAGTTCCGGCCGGAACCGAAATTACCGGAATTTGAAAAAAATTCCGGCCGGAACCGGAATTTTGCTCTGACTAATGTTATAGGAGTTTTGTGTTTTTATCAGTACGATTAATGCAACAAAGTTAAAATTAAAGACATTAAATATTTTGACGTGACGCATGTTACAAGTACAACATGCAAATGAATTTTGCGCATTGCGCATTAATACTGTTGTTATGGTATGCTACTACTTCAGCAAGAGGAAAAATAAGTTCAGAACAGCTTAGAAAAAGTGATGTTACAAACAAGCTTATTGATATCTGAGAACTTGGCCGGAGTTCTGCCACTTCCGGCCGGAACCGGAATTAATTTGCAAATTCAGGCCAGAATGGAATTCCGGTACATCTCTATCTTACGGTTGTTTCCTAGAATGCCGTACCAAGTCACTTAGCTTTGTCTCATGAAATCTTAACTATTTTGTGGCCTGCTTCGCTTCACGTACGAAACATCGCATGGTATTATATGTCAACACACCTCAAGTCTGCGTAAAAGTGCGAAAACATCAAAAAGATGTTTGTCATTTTCTATGACACAACTTTTTTTGCCTGGAATGTGTATCAAAAAGAAAAATATTTCTGGGGTAATACTGGTTTGGTATTAGTTAAATCTTATTGTGAGTTTGAGATTCTGCACTAAGGCTACAAGTCATTTACCTCTTCCAGTAGTTTTATCGCCCGATGGTCCAGTATTAGAAGATGCGGTAGCTCCTCGGCGCCGAGTCCAATCAAAATGGTCATATAGCGTTGGTTGAAACCAGCCGCACATCGTATCATTTTGAATATTTGATGGAAAGACGTATGGCCCCAAATCTCCGAGAGCATTTACTCTTACCTCATCAGTGGAAACCGGATCGTCAACTTGTGCCTTATTGTCGAAGGTGCACACTAAACATGAAATGATTTATACCAAATTCAGTAGGTCGTAAATAATTGTAATTTCATTACACCTGTAGGTAATGTAAAAATAATTTACGTCAAACACCTAGGTCTCGGGAACTATTTTCGTCAAGGTTCCTGCAAAGTGGCAGGATTTCTAAAACGGGAAGACGAAGTACACACATTGCATGTAACAAAGGTACGCCAATACTTTTTACCTCTGCAATGAACATACTGACCAAAGTTTCCTAGTAAAAGCACAATGAATTGGTACTTAAAATACAAACCGAATGAAGAAATTTCTGCTCATGCAAACGATCTTTGAACTGAACTCGAGACATACTTAGCCTGCCTACATGTCCAGTTTATATGTGGGCTTGATGTGATAATCACTTTTTTAATTTATGACATCAAGAATTGAATTGTGATGCAGAAAGCCCACAGCAACAAGCCCACATAAATTGGACATGTGGACAGGCTTACTATGATACTGAGTAATGACTCAACTCGGGACTGGACTGTGGATGATCAAAGCTATCGACTTGAATTCGAATTGTAATTTCACACAATATGATTTGTTTTGATGATTTGTCGACCAAAGAGTTTTAAAATTAAAACAATCCGAAAACTACAAATTAGCTATCGGTACGCAAAGGTAAATCTTGAGCGTGACTTATATAAAGTTATTTGCTTCTATTATGACGATATTCTCATTTTATTTTGAAACTAAAGGGGCGATTGAATCGTAATTTCCAGATTACAAAACACTAGGGATGTGCCGAGTCGAGTCCGAGTACTCTGCCGAGTATTAAGGCATTACTCGGTCGAGTATTAAGGCATTACTTGGCCGAGTCCGAGTATTTTAATTGAGACTCGGCCAAGTATTAAACCATTATCATTTTGACTTTTTTTTGCTTGTTATCCGAATTTGAGTCGAAGTTAGGACTTCTACGGACGTGATGACCTTTTTTTTTGCTCTTCACCTGATTTTGAGTTCATATCTTGACGTCGTAGATACTCGGACTCGGTCGAGTAATGTCGTTAATACTCGTTACTCGGCGAGTCCGAGTAATTTTCCTTGAGGCACATCCCTACAAAACACACGTGAATTGTAAACATACATTTACTCAGCATGGTATTCTGCCGATAACGACAGACGCGTTTTGCATTAATTGATGCTCTTCAGTATCGTGTAATCGCAAACACAATAAAATATATAACCAAAGAGCAAAATAAGAATAACGTGCACCGCGCAATGTAAGCTCGGCCCCAAATTATACTGTTGCATTGACAGCCATAATACTTCCCGTTTCAGAATCATCCACGCCAAAACACTGAACGTGCTTGAAAAATACGTGACCTGCGACGTCTCCCTTGTCTGTTTGTTCATCTTTTCAAGCACAATAATGAACTCGTCTGGCAAGGGATCGACTGGGTAGTGGGTACCTTACCATCCGACAAAATGAAAAAAATGCGCAAGCACAATAAATAGATCAAGCCAACCGGTGACCACGTGTAAGATGAAATGACGTCATGATTACATGACGGCTGAAAACAAGTGCACTACAAAGCCAAAATGGACATGCTTTTCATCGCCTTTTTGGAATAATAGGCACCCAGTTAAGGCACCCAGTCGATCCCTTGCCAGACGAGCTTATTACTGTGCTTAAAAAGATGAACAAACAGACAAGGGAGACGTCGCAGGTCACGTGTTCTTCAAGCACATTCTATGTTTTGGCGTGGATGATTCTGGAACGGTAACTATTATGGCTGTCAATGCAACAGTATAATTTGGGGCCGAGCTTACATTGCGCGGTGCACGTTATTCTTATTTTGCTCTTTGGTTATATATTTTATTGTGTTTGCGATGACACGATACTGAAGAGCATCAATTAATGCAAAACGCGTCTGCCGTTATCGCCTTAACACCATGCTGAGTAAATATATGTTTTCAATTCAAAGGTGCTTTGTTATCTGGAAGTTACGATCTCAGGGGCGTATCCAGGGGAGGGGGTCGCGCCCCCCCCCCCCCTTCTTCCGCTGAAATATATATACCTGCAGTTAGCGAAACAGTGGAAACAGGACATTTGAGGACGCGTTGACCTTTTTTTGTTGGTCTTCACCGATATTTTCAGTGGAAACGAAAACAGAAAATTGGGACTCCCCTCCTTTTCAAATTTCTGGGCACGCCCCTGAGTCTTATTTTATTCCTCTTTAATGTTTATTATCTTTATTGTTGATCCAATGGGCATAAAAAGTTAATATACTCTATTCATCAAGCAGTGTACTCACGAGGCATTCCAGACCAGTATTGCTTTCCACCTGTTGTAACAGGCGGTGGTCGAACTGTTGTTGGTGTTGTCCTTGTTGTTTCTGGTGTAGTAGAGAACGTAGTTGTTTGTGACGGGCTTGGAGTAGTTCTTTTTGTATTTGAGCATAAGCCATGAGTGATACTGATATCGTCAAGAGCAATATCGCTGGAAGAGTTTTGTCCAACAACTCCATCAAACACAATTTGAAAATACCTGTTACTATTTCTAGATTTGTACACCATCGAAGTTCTTCGCCATTGATTTCCATTATTTCCAAAATTTCTAAATCGAACTCTGGGTTGTTCTTCAGATCCTTCCAACGCTGACATGGATAGACTGCCCATAGCTGATCCATACATATGATATGCAAAACGAATGCAGTAAGTGCCAGATCTCAATTTTGGTGTTAACAGCCGAGCCATATCGTTTGGTATGCGTGGGTGAGATGCTTCAATGTAAACATAATATCCAGTGGGATTTTTCTGAAATGAAAATGAATTTGTGTTCAGTCTTATTATCAAAACTTCGATTGCCACAACTTCATTTAGAACTTTGGCTTAATAATACCGCAAATTTCTATCACTTTGAAATCGTAATAATACATTACATCACGTTATTCTACGCAGACAGAAACCAGAGCATAGTTGTCAACGAGCCGAAGAAGTTGGGCCCGACCCGACCCCAACCCGATTTGTCAAGCCCGAATTTGATCCAAACCCAAAGTTATCAGCCAGTATGAGCCCGATTTAAGCCCGAAATCAAAAACACCACATTACATTTTGAAAAACTTGTACTTAATACCAGGCGTTCATGATTGGCAAGACACTGTGAAATTATTAAGCATGAACCAGCATGATCTCACCAGGTGAAAACGTTTGAGCGATCCGAGTTTTCATTAGAGAACCTAAAATGCAAGCAACGTTTTCAATAAGTTGTTATATGTATATGCATAGGGTGGGCACAGCTAACGCAAAAACTAGCTTCGCTAACAGCTAGTCCGATAACCAAAAAAATTAGCCTCGCTAACGCTAATCCGATAACACAAATTTTCGTTAGCGGAAGCTAGTGCTAGTCCGCTAATCCGCTAATTAATTATAAGATTATGATTTGAGACAGAAACAACAAAAAATCAACTTTGTAACATGTCGCAATCATTTTAATATCGCGTTTTTCAGGTGATCAGCCAAATCTAAACAATATCGTATCAACGCAATTTCCAAAAGTTTATTTAATAGCATGGTAAGTAGTCAAGGTTTTGGGCACACGCTGAAAGAACTTACAGCATTGAAATAAACTCGGCAGGGAAATTAGCACAGTAGGCTACTGAAATAAGCACATTGTCGAAATAAGTAGAGCAGGGAAATAAGCACAGAAGGCTAGGCCTACTAAAATAAATGTCGGTCTGACCAATCTGGCCATGTCTGATTATTATCGCGTCTTTACGAAATGCAAGGTTGATAGACCGGCAGCTGAGAGGGGTTAGCATACCTTTTCTAGGTAATAATAACCTAGTATATTGCAATCTACTACGTCAAAAACCATCGGCGAAAAGTGATTTTTGCCGGATCAGATTGAATGCGTTTGGCCGTAATGATGGGGACCCATTAAAGACCCCCAAAAAACCTGCTAGCATAGGCCTACCTTTTCTAGGTACCACATGAAACTTAATGGAAACGAAAGCTTACGTTGACCAGATCACGAAAATGTATGTGGCAAAATTTTTTTCGGCTGCTTTGCTACCGATAGAAGCCCAAAAGCTCGAGTGAAGACGTCACAAAGGTATGCCTGCCGGCTAGCGTACCTTTTCTAGGTACCACATGAAACTGAGTGCGAACGAAAGCTTACATTCCACTGATTACGAAATGGTATGTGACAGAAATTTTTTCGACTGCTTTACCCCCGACAAAAGCCTCCAAAATTTGAATTATGACGTCAAAGCGAAAATATTTCGACTGAGAATGCATGAAACTTAGAGCATACGAAAGCTTACATTGCACTGATTACAAAACGCTACGTGACAAAAAATTTCTCGGCTGCTTTACCCCCAGCAAAAGCCCCCAAAGTTTGAAATATGACGTAATTTTTGCAGTGACGTCCTAACTCGAACTTTGGGGGCTAATTTTGCCGGGGGTAAAGCAGCCGAAAAAATTTCTGTCACATAGCATTTCGTAATCAGTGCAATGTAAGCTTTCATTTGCACTAAGTTTCATGCATTTTTAGCCAAAATTTTTCGCTATGACGTCATAGGCTAAACGTCATAATTCAAACTTTAGGGACTTCTGCCGGGGATTAAGCAGCCGAAAAAATTTCTGCCACAAACGATTTTGTAATCAGTGCAATGTAAGCTTTCGTTTGCACAAGTTTCATGTGGTACCTAGAAAAGACATGCTAGCATGACTTTGTGACGTCATCACTCGAATTTTAGGGGCTTCTGTCAGGAATAAAGCAGCGGAAAAATTTCTGCCACATACCATTTTGTGACCTGGTCGATGTAAGCTTTCGTTTCCACTAGGTTTCATGTGGTGCCTAGAAAAGGTATGCTAGCGGTTTTGGGCCCCCATTGCGACCAAACTCATCCAATCTGACCCGGCAGAAATCACTTTTCGCCGATGGTTTTTAACGTAGTACTCAGGTAGTAGGTCGCAATAAACTTGGTTATTGGTACCTAGAAAAGGTATGCTAACCCCTCTCAGCTGCCGGACCGGTCTATAATCTTTTAGCTACTACATGTCGAACCAGTGATTGCGCAAACTCAGCATTATGATGACATTGACGGAGTTTTTGCTTGATCTAAGCGCCTAACTAGAAGAGTACCGGTAGATATTTCTCTTGCACAAAAAACGGGAAAATATGGCAACTTAAAAGCTTTTCTATATGAAAAAACCGCGGTAGCATCTATTCTTATTCTAGCGGATTAGCGGATTGGCTGAAAAAATTAGCTTCGATAACCAGTCCGCTAACATTTTTGAACGTTAGCTGAACAGCAGATCCCCTAGTGAAAAAATATGCTTTGCTAATTAGCGGATTAGCGGTTTGTGCCCACCTATTTGTATATGACATCAGAAAACGTTGCTTTGATTTGTATGACACAAAATTAATTCCCGTTTTCAAAAGCCGATATACGCCACAAGGTATTTGTTCTCTTTGCTCAATTCCAGCAATTGCGAAAACCCTTTCACTTACTGAAAACCTCGATTTCACTCCGACGTCCGGCCCAATTGAAGCCCGACAATTTTTCAAAATCCAAACCTGAGCACGGCCTGAACCCGGCCCGAACCCGACCCGACCTGTAAAACCTGAGCCCGATTGACAACTATGAACCAGAGGCCACAAGAGGAAATATAAAGTTAGATTAATGTTCGTACCTTTGTGTTATCAACAGATGGCCCAGTTCCTCTAGATGGTGTTGGTCCTTTTCTTCGCCTCCAGTTAAATTGATCGTCATCAGCTTGCTCGATTCCGCATATGTTATTTTCAGTGTCAAAATCACATAAGAATTCGCTGAGTAGCGTACTAGTGGTAGGCGTTGGTGGCTGAGATTCTAAATTTTTACGTAAAAACATTAAAATGTGATGACGCAGTACCTCGCGATATCTTAGTCCCGTCCCGAGAAATCAGCAATGACATTAGGGTTAAACCGAATGCAGACTCGATGACGAGTTGCTCTTGCTTCCGAACCTAAATGAAAATTTGTTCAGTTATGCGAGCAGCGCTATCTTAAAACTACTTACTGCACGAGCTATTGGTGATTACAATGTCATCGATTGCAATATCGCCATAAGTGCTTGGTCCAACAGTTGCTTCAATAATAACTTTAATATAAGCTTTTGACTGCGTGGGATTGTTTTTTGCGTTATCATCAGCCTGCAAAATTTAAAACATATCATTTGGATGCTGTTGCCAGTTGGATGTTAGCAACCTCTAATCTCATAGTTCTGTTTTCAGGATAGTTAGCTGCAGCTTCGATATTAGCCTACCTTGAATTATCATATCATTTATGGCGTCAAACCATAAGGTTGTTACCATGACAATGGCATTTTTGGTTAGGCAACGCCTCCAGCTTAGGTTGACTCATTTTTCACGACCATTGCCGAATATTCCATCGGTTTCAACGTATACGCAATTTGGTCAGTTATATTCAAAAATGCCAAAAAATTTGGTAGGATTAGGTTTGACCCTGGTTGAGCCTTACTTTTTACTCAAAATGAAGGCGAAAAATTCTTTCAATGTCACGCCGATTATTTTTAGAAAATCAATTGATACCTTAAATAAGCAAACAATGTAAGCTTTATGACATAACACAAAATATACTTCCTAGAAACCAATCGCGATAATCTAGTAGGGTCGTAGAAGTTTGAAGAAAACAACTGGTAGTATTCGGTCAAAATCAATTAGTTTCTGAGAAGAAATGCTTAAGTTAACCTCCAAGTTACTGAAATCAGGCAACCCAGTTTTTAATGATTATTTCATGCCAGGCATTTACCAACACTAAAATAAGTTTTGCTGATTCTAAAATAAATTACAAGCAGGTCGTGAGGACTGAGGTTATCAAATTGAAAGTAAGAGAGCTTAACAATTTAGAGCATCATTGCAGTAGTTTGTATTGAAAAAATTTTTTTTAGCGTCTACTTGCAGCCGATTACTCAGCTGTTGCACTTGGGTGCTGTTGATTGAGGCGACCATTCGGTCTTTCACCACTACCCTTGCGCTTTTGCATCATAGAAAATAGATAAATAGTAATATTACTTGCAGTTACACACTATCAAGAGTATTCTTAAATGGTGAGCTTGCTTTACTGAAGTTTAATTAACCATGAACACGAGATCGTCTGGAAAATACCTTCCGTGGTTATTACAGCAGTCAGTTGTTGAAGCCATTACAGGGAGTAAACCACCAATCGTTAAAATGGCTTATTTACAATTTCGCTATCATCATTTGCAACTACAAGAAGCAAAAAAAGGATCTGCCACTGTGCGGGAAGCAGTAAAGCTCGCCGTTAAATCTGTATGTGAGTGGTAGACACAAAAAGCTGAAATTTCCGTAAAATCCGAAAATACTCTATTTGAAATGGTAGAAAAAATTCATAATGAGTGGACCAAACTTTGCAAGCAAAGAAATGTGGAAACAACTTATCAGCATGAACGTCAAAAAGAGTTTCTAGCCAAATCTGAAAAGACATTTATTTTGGGCTCCAAAACCACGCTGTAAATCACTGCTCAGTGATGAAGATAGAGCATTGTTAAATAACACGAAAATGCCTGAAAGACCGGGTGATATTGGTAGTTTTGATCGGATCACACATGAAAAATTCAACAGAAAACAAGAGAGAAGCACTGCTATCAAAAAAGCTGTCGAGAAAGAGAAGGAAAAGAAACAACAAAATGAATTTCAGAAACCAACCATTTCAAATCATAAAACTGACGAGAATTCTGAAAATGATTACACAAATGACATCAACAATGATGAAATTAGTGAAAAAGAACGAAATCCCTCCATGTCTCAGAGAAAACGAAAGTACAGACAACCAATACCGTTAAAGATTAACCCCAATAAATGGTCCAAAAAGGTCTGCTCTGTTGCAGATAAGCACAAGGTTAGTCACAGAGGATTAACAGAGATAGTATCTGCTATTGTACAGACTGGAGGAGATATCAATGATCTTTCTTTATCTCGTAAAACACTGCGTCGCCACCGAGAGAAAAACAGGGCTGAAGCAGCGACTCGTTTTCTTAAAGAGCAGTTGTTACCAATCCGATGTGATGATAATGATCAGTTAAGCTGGTTTGTGCTGCACTGGGATAGCAAAATGCTGAAACCTCTAGAATATGCGGGGAAAAAACAAGATGTTCTTGCTATAATTCTAACGTCAACACATGAGAAACAAGACATCCTGCTCTCAATCGTACAACTCCAAGAAGGAAAAGGAAATGCAGAAAATGAAACTAGAAGAATACTGCAGGTGCTGGACGAATTAGAAATTAACCGAAATTTGATGATTGGTTTAGTGTTTGACACCACGTCTGTAAATACTGAGCTGCATAATGGCATAGTGGTTAGATTGGAAAAACAACTCGGACGCCAACTTCTTCAATTACCCTGTCGTCATTATATTCATGAATTACTCTGTGTAGCTGCGGTAAAACTGGTTTATGGAGATTCAAAAAGTCTAAAAGAGGAAGCTTTCGCTTCTCTTATCGCGTCATGACCCAAACTGGACAAGTCCAATCATGAAGCGTATCTACCACCATCACGCATCATGCAAAACCAATGTGAACGTGTTGTCAAAATGCTTTAAGTGGTGAGAATCACTGCCAAAGAAATGATTACAAGGAACTGTTGGAACTAGCCATCATATTTTTTGGTAAATGATTTGTATCACAGTATATTGTTGACAAATTGGAGTATTTACAGTGTGTCAAAAATAACTGGTACCGCCTTGCTAAAGGGCGGTACGTAAATGCACTCCACAAACAAGAGAACCGAACTTGCATAGCTACTTATAGTATAGGTATTCAAAAAGTGTTTATCGACCTATTTTGATTATGACATTCAGGCCTAAATTATATTTGATCGATTGCAATATTTTTATTCTATATTTACAGGAAAGCAATGGCACTGCTATATGTTGGACCAATTTACTTTGCTTGGGAGTCGTCAGTGTTCCAAGCATTAAGTCTTTAAGTCTTTTATTTCTTTTGCAGGAGGAACCATGCCACTTGGTCTTTCCTTCACCGTGAAAGCTTCGGGAGCCAGACATCATGCTCGGTGGATGTCGAAAGTCATATATTCCGTGAAGATAGAGTTATTTCGAAAGCAGCTGGAAAAAGTGCTTCCACATGATTATCTTGAAAACATTACCAATTTGTCTGTTTTTTTATGCTTGAATTACGTCGAAAGTTGGACCACTTCACTTCGGTTGCTTTGGATGCCGCAAAAATGACTTATTGAAACATAAAGCACTGCAGTGCAACCTTAGAGCCATAAAAAACACCCCGAACGATATCCTGATGGCTACTTAAGCATGACTCGGTCCATGCTAGAGAAACTCGACGACCATCTTTGGTATCTGTCGAAGCGTTTCGTCGTACTCGGTATTTTCAGTGATAAGATTTCAGTGCATGAGAAACAAGCAATGGCTACTGCTCTATTGAGATGTAAAAGGAAAGATATTGCTTTTCCCGCTGAACTCTTGCTTCCTGTAATTAGTGAATCGACTCAATTGAAAGATCTGGTTGGAAGAGACTCATGGCAGCTCTTCAATCTTTTGAACGTCGACGTTTCCTTTCTGTGCAAACCTGCTCGGTTATGGCTTGATGACCCTGAGTACCAAAACGCCAGAAGAATGGTACAGTGTTTGAGTGTGATAAACGATTCTGCTGAAAAAGCTTTGGACCTAGTGTCTCAATTTCATACCAATAAAATAACCACAGACAGCCAATAAAAGCAATATTTGTATCAGTTGGTGAAGAACTTGCTTGCACAGCAAACAAAACTCTAAGGAAATTCGTCAGACTCATCAAGCAAGACTGTTTTGTCCAAAATGTTGCGGTAGACTAATGAGCTACGTTGCAAACTAGTAGAAATGGTAACCAATAATGCTAGATCATGTTTTGAAAGCACAATACAAACTTTTAATTATGATTTGCATTGGTTTGGTATTTTTCAATTAGCTAATAAATTGTTCACTCTCGTCTCTCACCGTTACTGATACCATTGCATAGCAGCAGCGAGGCATGCGCCATCTAAACAGCTACTTTTGTGACAAATTGACAAACCGAGGTTCCACATGTTACACGCAAAAACTTTTTGATTAATTTTTTTGCAAAGTACTAAATTTTAACCTACGCAATTACCTCATTTTTTAAGTTCTTGTAATTTACGGGTTTTCTAAGAGATTTACTGAAAAAGTTCTCTTAAAATAGATAGAAACTTGTACATTCTGCATCTTTTGACACCAAAATTAACTTACGAGTTTAAGCGGTTATGAAGTTACAGAAATTTGACGTTTTTTTGTTGTTTTTTTCCGAAAACAAAGGGGTCAACCAGGGTCAAACGTCATTCAAAAACGAAAATTTTTTTATTTTCCCAACAAGCGCAACAAATTACTCATAACTTCACTCCGATGGACCTCTGCTTTAAACTTTTTGAAAAATCGTGCAAAATGGGTCACCCTACTCCAGCTGCATATTTTAACAGAAAATGAATGCATATAGTTCTGCTAATTGCGCCACAAATGTACAGTAAATTATAATTTAATTCGTTAGGATATTGAAATCGCAATGCTATTGATTATACCGCTGCGATTCGGTCTCCCTGTGTTGGAATTTTAGTGTCCACTTGAACTTGCATTTGCCTCCATTCGTTTCCTTTACTCCCCACTATCTCTCTTATAACATACTTCGTTCCTTTGATTTCCTTGTATATCTGTCACACATGAATAAAGTTTTACGAAGAGTTACGACTATTTACCTTAAAATTCCAAAGCAATAATAATTTAACAATTGCTTATATAAACAATCCAAATTAGGCATACAGTAATTTGGTCACATATTTAAACTTCACGGTTGCATAAGTTACTGACAGTCAATTTGGCAATATCTCTTCCATTCATGTGGTACCACAATCTAAAACAATGTGTTGCATATGTTAATGCAGGAGATTCCAAACGAGCAATATTTCCTTGTTTTCTTGGTGCCGATGTTTCGATAAACATGTAGTATCCTAAAAGTTGAAAAAAAGCAATTATGCTTTTTTACGGAATGAAATTTCTATACAGAAAAAGAAAAATAGCAACGTATAACTGGAAAAATAAACTGAACGTCCTACCCCACAAGATTGCTGTTATTGAATTGTGATTGCAATTTTTTTCATTGAGACGAAAGCAAATTGATTCAGGTGGTAAGGCTGTTGCATGCTGCGGAAAGTCGTTCAACTGGAATTTATTTTGCGTGTGGTAAGTGGCTATTCCGGTAACGTGCAAACAAAAACGAGGATTCATATTTCCTTAGTGCGCGTTCACACATAGCGGTTTTCGCAACCAGACACAAACTTCATTTTGTTTCTGTGAACGCATTTTTCAAAATTTTAAAATTTGTTTTAGCGATTTAAAAACCAACATTGTTCACGTTTCTAAATTACTAAAAGAAGTTGAAAAATCTTCAAAATTGCGTTCACAATAACAAAAAGAAATTTCGCGCCTGGTTGCGAAAACCGCTTTGTGTAACCGCGCCCCTAGTTTCTCATGCTGTAGGTAAACTTGCAGCAGGTTTAAGGAATATTGCTTTAGTGTACAAAGCAAGCCAGTTATTATACCTGTTCCGGTAGTGTGGTCGCTGATTGGACCAGTTCCTATTGTGGGGGTTGCTCCCCGTCTACGAGTCCAATCAAACTGATCGCTTGTTAGTTGAACGAATCCACACAAACCAGTTTCAAAGTTGCATGATCTCCCTAAAACCAAGATGTAAATATGCCATTTTTTGTTTACATGAATGTATGTCAGCGACACGGCCTAGCGGTCCCGCGCAGGTTACGAATACAAAGAGACGGGTTGGATATTAAGGTGTTGCACATTTTGGCGAATTTGGAGTTGACACTTGCCTGGGTGAAATCGGTGTGTGAAATGGGTTAACTTAAACTTGTTTAAAATTTTTCTGATTTTTATCAACGTTTAGAAGTGTTACCCCTCGATTAAAGTATTTTGGGAGGAGCGCGAGCTCAAAATGCCTAAAAACGCAATAACTTAAAAACTACTCAAGCTATGAACATAATTTTGGTGTCAAAAGTTGCAGAAGACTGACATTCCTATCTAACTTCTGTAAAAAACATATGAGCTATCTGCAACAGAAATCGAGTTATTTCAAAAAAACGTATTTTTTTCTTTTTATTATTGATGATTGAGATCAATATCAACAAAAACTTATATTTTCACAATTCTAAATACATAAAAATAATCAGTAATCATTAATCACATATCCTCGCATTTTTTTATCAAAGTCTGCGATACTGAGTGATCTTTCTTCTTTTAACTTTTTTGTCTTCCATCACCGTTGACATTTTTCCAATGTATCGCTCGCAACTTCCGTTGTGACTGTCAATGGCTTTCCAGAATGGTATACAACACAAAGAGCTTTCTACGAGAAAAGAGCTTTTCACAGGTTTTCGATCCCACAACATACCTTTCGTTGGTACTTGCAATGGCAGAGATTGCTGAGAGGATTGCAGGGCTGCAATGGGAAATGGTGGATCATTTGAGAGCACTCTTGAAACAACATTAGGTAGATTTAACCAAGAAGCGGCATGACCCAAAAATTATTGTTTGACTGCCGCACTCAACAGCTCTTCGTCATATTGCTGGTAGCACAGGAGAAGCTCCCTAAGCAAAAATCATATTTCCAGGGCCATTAACTGCACGTGGCTTAAGATGGACTCTCATGAA